>OZ022247.1:4757696-4790196 GCA_963978895.1 Erpobdella octoculata
GCAAAAGCGGAAGTGTGAGAGAGAGAAAGAGAGAGAAGGATATAATTCGATTTGTTCTTCATTGTGCTTTTCTATCGCATCATTGTTGTTCTGGTAGTGGTGGTTGTTGTTGTTGTTCATGTGGAGAGAGCTGCTATTGTTGTGGTTGGATGTTGGATTGTTGATGAGTTTACTTGTGTAGTAGTAGTAGTAGCAGGAGTAGTAGTAGTAGTAGTAGTAGTAGTAGTAGGGTAGTAGTAGTGGTAGTGGTAGTGGTAGTGGTAGTGTTAGTGGTAGTGGTAGTGGTAGTGGTAGTGGTAGTGGTAGTGGTAGTGGTAGTGGTAGTGGTAGTGGTAGTGGTAGTGGTAGTGGTAGTGGTAGTGGTAGTGGTAGTGGTAGTGGTAGTGGTAGTGGTAGTGGTAGTGGTAGTGGTAGTGGTAGTGGTAGTGGTAGTGGTAGTGGTAGTGGTAGTGGTAGTGGTAGTGGTAGTGGTAGTGGTAGTGGTAGTGGTAGTGGTAGTGGTAGTGGTAGTGGTAGTGGTAGTGGTAGTGGTAGTGGTAGTGGTAGTGGTAGTGGTAGTGGTAGTGGTAGTGGTAGTGTAGTGGTAGTGGTAGTGGTAGTAGTAATAATAGTAGTAGTTGTTCTTGTTTCTTTTGGAAACAAAAGATTGAAAATGGGCTCGTCTCTGCGGCCATAAACATGCCAACAACGGCCTGCTTCGCCATTCAACTTTCTCGCGCCGTAACAGGCAAAGTTACGGAGGCTTTTTGACCGCCGCTGATGCTGGGCTGTGCTCGTGATAAAATGAAGTGAAGTTGAAGAAAATTGTTGCCCGGGTCACTTGGGCCGTTGTTCTTGCGGCGCTCATGTGTTGAGGTGGTCGGTTGTTATTGTTTTGGTAATGGGGTTTAAGCGGTGGTAGTAGAAGTAGTATTAGTGGTAATAGTAGCAGTAGTAGTACTAGTGGTGGTGGTGATGTTGGTTGTTGTTGATAAGCCATTGTTGAATCTATTTTTGAAAACTTTTTGATAAAAATTTAAGTTATCTCCGCTTTTTTCGCTGCCAATTTTGTTCATCCTCAATCTTTCGCTATTTTTTCACTTATTTTTACCTTTTTCACTTTTTACCTTATTTACTTTTTCTTTCTATTTTTTGCTTTTTCTCTTTCTCTTTCACTATCTCTTTTTCTTTCTTTCTCTCTTTTTCACTTTTCTCTTTATCTCTCTCTTTTACTTTATCTCTCTCTTAGTCTTTTTCTTTCTCTTTCTCTTGCGCTCTCTTTTATTCTCTTGTTCTCTCTTCTTTTTTTTTAATTTTGTTCATAGACAAATTTTACACTGGATGTTGTTTCAATCATAATCTTGTCATATCTCTTAAATTATTTATTAAACTCCAATAAATTCAGAGCGAAAATTATTATTCCAGTTAATATATCAAGTGTTATCCGATGTGTGTGTGCATATATCTGTTCGAATTTGAATGTACGTGTGTGTGTGTCTGTGTGACTGTGTGTACGCAATTCTTACGTGGCGGTTGATCTTCTCCAATATTGTGTACATTTGGGAACGGAAATGGCTTCGTAATCAACAACAAAAAAACAAAAAAATGGTCGTTCATATAATTAAAACAATGTTTTGTATAAAATTCATATAAATATTACATGTAATTTAATAATTTTTCAGTTGATTGACAAGGTGAGAAGAGATAAGATGTACAAATGTACAAGTTTGTACTGTTCAACGTAGTACATTGTGTATTAGACAGCAGGCACATCGACAAGATGAAGTTAGGGCTGCGCGGGTATACCCGTATTCGACCCGTATTTGCGGGTACGAGTTGGGTCGGATAGAACTGCAACGGGTACGGGTAAATCGTAAACGGATACGGGTTTACCCGTATAATTTGTAATTTTTTCAGGTTATTTTGAAAATAAATGCAACTAACCATTATAAATAGTATGAAGTTTTATTATATGAACGTGACACATGTTGTGTCGCTACTGCTCAACCTCATCTATTTGATGAAGTTACAATCAAGCTGACAGCAACCTAGCTTATCTTGCCAGTATTAAACGTAAAATTTTGTCGTCTGTTTGCAAAGCTATGCAAGCGCTTCGATGATGTTAAAAAAAATATTAGTGTTGAGATGAAGAGACACAACATTTGGTAGTGAAGAAATCTCAAAGTGTTTTGCCAGATTCAGATTCCGAAGATGAAGAAATATTTATATTTGCTCATTGAAATATTCTTGTTATACGTATAATTTTAGTAAAATAGCTGCTAGGATTATAGATCCAGATACTGGGGCTTCTACCTGTGCTTTAGGTAACCAAAAATGAGTTATAAATATTGGTAATTTCACTAGAAACCCTAAAAGACAGATTCAGATTCCGAAGATTAAGAACATGCCGAACCAAAATGTAAAAAAAGTATTTTTAAAACACACTTTTCTATTTTTAAATTATGAATATCGATTTCTAAATGCAATAATAGTTTAACCATTGTTTATAGTTATACTTTATTCAAAATTTTAATAACTTTTGATCATAGTCATGATTACCTAAAAGTTCATTTTATTGATGCAAGCGTCACCTAGTGAATAATTTTAAATGCGTTAAAATAAATATTGAAATTATTTGAAATAATGATTAAATCGCTTTGGAAACTATTGAATAATGCTTTGGCGAGTAGCTAAAGTTTGTGTTGAAAGTTTCAAAGTAATAAAATAATCTACGGGGATCGGGTTTACCCGCGGGAAAAGAGTCCACGGGTACACCAATTTCCCCGCGAGTCCTAGCGTATTGAAATTTTTACACAACCTTGAGAGTTAATGGAGAAAGGTTTTTTTGAAAAAAAATTAAAATCAGTCGCAAAAAGAGCAAAGCGGGAGAGCGAGCGGAAACGGGAACTAGAGAATCAGCGATAACGGGAACGGGAAAGCAAGTGGGGACGGAAAGGTGACCGAGAGCGAAAAAGTGAGCGGGAAAGGGAAAGCGACCTGGAACGGGAGAGCAAGCGAAAACGGAAAAGCGACCGGAAACGGGAGAGCGACCGAGAACGGGAAAGCGACCGGGAGCGTGAGAGCAAGTGGGGAAGGGAACGGGAGCGAGAGAAAAAACGATAGAACAACTTCTAAAAACCCCCGGGCAACGCCGAGTACCCCGTTAGTACATTATATATATATGGATGTATGTGTGCGTGGGTGTGTGTGTTGTGCATGGTAGGAGCTTGCAGTTCCTTGTAATTTCAGATAGGGAAGTTTATCACGAGAAGATCAGGAGCAGTTGCGGAGTCATCAAATGAATAGCTCCACGGCTATAAACCGTCAGTACGTTAGGAATTGAACAGAGGTTTATGACCCCGGCCGTGCTAGAGGACGTATAAATAATGACAGCCGACATGACGGGTAGAAGGAGGGAGGGAGGGAGGGAGGGGGGAGGGTAAGAGAGTTAAAGATGGAGTTTGATATAGACCGGAACAAAAAATGAGAGAGAGAAAGGAAAAGTATAAATACAAAAAAACAAAGAAAATTGAAAATAAAAAAAAATTACTTTAGAAAAATTGAAATTTTAATTATTGGTGAGAATATTGAAAGCAGAAAAAACATAGATGAAAAAATTAGAAAGAGCAATAACGAAAGTAAATAAGAAAAAAAGAGAGAAGGAAAAAACGGATAAAGAGAGAGACATAATAAAACATAATAAAACCAAAAGAGTGCAAATGATAATTTATTAAGATCGAAAAACTATTATTTTCACCCAATAATTCCTTGAAATACAGTTTATTATTTCTACAATCACTCATATATTCATGAATATCGATAACTTAACTGATAGATGATGTTTATATACACAGTGGCAGGTCTAGGGAGCCGTGGGATCATTACCCCTCTACGTAGTTTTTCAAGTCTATCTTACTAAAATGACAAAAAAATATTTATAACAGTTTTGTAACAAAAATAACTAGTAATAAGTAAATGAAAAATTTAAATTGAAGGACTTTTTTTCAAAATTAAGTACGATTATTTTTTGATCGACCAAATTTGCAGAAAAAAAATTATTTATTTTCAGCAAAATTTTGTTTATATACACACATAATATTATTTATTTATTTATATGCAGTATTAATATATGCAGCACATTCACAAGGAACTTGCGCGGTGATAAATCTCTTTCTCGCTTTATCGGACCAATACATGAGAAAGAATAATTGAGATTCATATCGTTTGTACAGTTGATGTGTGTGTGTGTGCATGTGTGTAATTGATGTTTATGTTTGTATGTGTGTCTGTAATGATCGTGTACAAATCAAGACAAGTTACGTTTTTTCTTATGTTTATCTTTACATCTAAGATGGTTTAATGATTTAGGGTTTTATCAATAAACTCCTTTCTAAGAACCATATAGAACATCTTGAAAACAAATATTCTCAATTTTCCTTTCTCTTTTTTTTATATATCTTATTTAGTTTCTTTCACTTTGTTTCAATCTTATGTTTTTTTTTTCACCGTATTTAATTTATATATTCATCAGTCAGACCACCTCAAGCTTGATTGGTTCAACCCGGCTCCTTTTCAATCCACTCCGAACAAACTAACTTGCGGGGACGAACAGGCAAACGAACACGAATGATTTTGTTTGCTTTCGGTCACTTATCAGATTTTCGACCAAGAGGAGACAATCAGGCCAAATCAAAGATTTTATCTGATCACATCGATCCATCCAGGAGTTCCATGCCAATTGGCAGTCAAGCATTATTCAATGCGCTAGTTCGACGTTAATTCGGCTAGCAGAAAAACAGTGTTTTTTTTGCTTTTTGTTTTTAAGTTTATTCGCAGTTTTTCTAGTGATGAGCTGAATCATTGTTGAAATTTTTTTTAAATAAAAACACCACTTTTCCGTATCTGGTTTCACTATAACAGTGACATGCCTGTATGCCACTATACAACTCCGCCTTGCATTTGCAAGCCAGTCCCAAGCCTGGAGAAAGGAGGAGGGAAAAGTTAAAAAGAACAAATTATGATCCACGACAGGAAGTACTTAGGTGCTTCCTACATACAGCCATTTCAGTCTTAAAACACCTGGTGTAAAGGACTATAAACTATTATAAATAAAAAAAAAATGCCACTATACGGTACTTACGCCCTTATTCCACCATTGCTTCTTAGACAATGGTAGCTGTTAAAAATATTAATATCTATATATATATATATATATAAATGAATGTTTGTATGTATATATATATGTATGTACTTTATGCATTGCTAAACCATTCATCCGATAGTAATGAAATTTTCACACAACCTTGAGAGTCAAGGGGAATCAAATATAGAGAAAAAAATTTGAAATCCGTCACAAAATGAGCGGAGCGGGTGAGCGAGCGGGAACTATATATATATATTCGGGGTGAGTAATAAAATTCAAAATCGGTAATTGCGTAATAAAATTCAAATTTAGGTTACGTAACAACGTTTGAAAGCTTCAAGCAAGATTAAGCCAAATCTATTTTATGTTTTATGGGCTAAAAGAAGTTAGGAAAGAATGAAAAAGAGAAAATGAGCGCGTGCGAGAACAGGAATGGGAGAGCAAGCATGAGCGAGAACGGGAGAGCAAGCGGGAACGGGAGAGGAAACGGGAGCGGAAAAGCGACCGGAAGCGGGAAAGCGGCCAGGAACGGAAAAGCGACCGAGAACGGGAAAGCAAACAAGAGCGGGAAAGCAACCGGAGAAGGAAACCTGAGCGAGAGAGACAAACACTAGAAAAACCTCTAAAAACCCCGGGCAACGCCGGGCACCCCGCCAGTTAAAAATAAAAAAAAATAAAACTGTTTAAAATCCCGTTTTTCTTCTGTGCAAAGAAGACAAAAATTATTCTCTGGATATATAAAATTCGCAACATACATACAAAGAGCTAACAAGTATTTAGAAAACTGTGGTCAGTGTTTTTCTATTCTATTGACTTATTATCATCAAAAAATGATTTGCAAAAAATTAGAAGCTTCCTAATTACAAAATATATGTGAAGATGGAAAATATAAGAAACTATTACATAAATATGAAAAAAAACAAAGTTTTTATTATAAATTTTTGAATTAAAAAATTAATTAATAAATTAATCAAGATTTGCAGATTTTACAGTTCATGAAAATGATTTTAAAAATTTTTTCGGATCCATTCATTGATGCAGAGACAGCTTCAGACTTGGTCCAAATGGAACTGATTGAACTTCAGTGTGATAGTGACCTTCAGAGAAAATATCGTGAAATATCTCTGGTTGATTTTTATAAAATTTACGTTCATCAAACAAAAACGAATCTCACTAAAAACAAAAATAGAAGTTAATTATCTTATAGAAATTTTTCTAACCAGCTTGGTGTGGCAACCACTAGTTTGAAATCAAATATAAATTATATATGCAGTGAAAAATGGTGTCAAATATCACGTTGATAGTGGAAAAAAGTCATTAGGATGAAAAAAGAAATTTTTATTAACAATAATAAAACTATTTTTTGCTCTTAGATTCAATGAAGCTGTTATAATAAGTAATTTAACTAAAAGTTTTTTGTCTTATTAATGGTTAGCCAACAAAAAGAAGAGAATAGGGTTGTTGATTCGAGTAGTAACGAATGAGTAAGTAACGAATACCAGGCTGTAACGAGTAGTAACGAATACTCGGCCGCGAACAATGTCGTTACTCTCGTTACTTCGTTACTGACGTACTCATTCACACATTCACAGTCGTAGCAGTCGACTACTCGTACTCTTACTCGGCAATATCACGCTGTATGCGTTTCGAATACACGAAAGTAACGAGAATCTAGATCCCTTGCAGTTGGTCGTTATATTGCCTATACGTACAGTCATATATATATAGAATAGGTATATATATAGGATGAGCCTACAGCCTATCTTTTAAGATGGCTCTGTAACTGTACTCTGTTTTCGCATTTCCGTCTTCCGTAAGGCAGTTTAAGGCACGTACACCTAGAAACATAGAATGATGAACTATACGCGAAAGACATTATTATTAACTACATTAAAAGAATTGAACCAAAAAAAAATTATTTAAAGAGTTAACAATTTCAAATTTTAATTTTTTTTTTTAAACTTGAAATAAGTTTCATTTCTTTAGTTTCGGTACATCTATTTGTCTAAATTTAGACTCTAAATAAAGCGCTACCGATAGTATTTAGTTCGCATTATGCGGTAGTTTATTGAATTACTTAAATGAATTTACTTGCCGATGAAAAGAAAAATTAAAATTATTTTTCCAAGTAATTGAAAACCTTCTAGCGCACCAATAAAACGACATTTTTAGGCAATTCAATAGTGAAAGTGGAAAAACCAATGGAGATAGAAATAGAATGCAGATCACGTGAAATTGACTACATTATTCATATGAATCATATGATGCCCTAGCAACACGAGTACTCAAATCTACCGAGTCGCGGCGTGCAACGAGTCCACCAGCCGCAAAGCAAGTAACGACATGTGTAACGAATACCGAGTAACGAATACCTAGCCCCCGAGTACTCGAAAGTAACGAATACACGAAAGTAATAGACCGGCTGACAGAAAGGTCAACCCGGAATTAAATTGATACAATGGTTTTATTGTTGATTTTGAGACATATATATATGGAGAACATATTCTGAGAATGGCACTCGATGGCACTCAACGGTTATTTTTTTACGGGGCCATGAAAAATGCCATATTTTCCTAATATTCGGGTGCCAATGTTATAACAGTTTCACTTGATACAATTGATAAAATTAAATTGATACAATGGTTTTGTTGTTGATTTTGAGACATATACATATGGAGAACATATTCTGAGAATGGCACTCGATGGCACTCAATGGTTATTTTTTTACGGGGCCATGAAAAATGCCATATTTTCCTAATATTCGGGTAGCAATGTTATAACAGTTTCACTTGATACAATTGATAAAATTTAATTGATACAATGCTTTTATTGTTGATTTTGAGACATATATATATGGAGAACATATTCTGAGAATGGCACTCGATGGCACTCAACGGTTATTTTTTTACGGGCCGTGAAAAATGCCATATTTTCCTATTATTCAGGTAGCAATGTTATAACAGTTTCACTTGATACATGAGTTTGAATGGGTTTATTCTTTCTGGAAAACATACATACAAATGTTATAACAATATATAAAAAATTGAAAAAATGGAAAAAAATTGGAAAAATTGAAAAAAAAATTTTTTTTAATTTTTTTTATAAATAATATTCATGTAGCACTGTTATAAGAATGCTACTCGATGTGAGAGTTTTCATTAATTTGTTCATTTAGGAAAACATACATACAAAATCTATATACAAAAGTATGAAAATCAACTTATACACTTGTAACAACCTCTTCTTCCACTTCCCAGGGTATAAGAAAACTCTAAGAAATCATCATCATAAACATCTACTTGGCTCTTGTACTTCATCAACACTTACTATAGCATCATTACCCACACTCAATTTGAGAGAAGAACCACAGTGATTATTTTCACGAGCTTCTGTTACATTCTTGCGGATCAACAGCTGTTCTTGACAACATTTTCCACTGCAGAACTTGTATGTGGACTCTATAGGAATGATATCGAGCTGCATATTCTGTTGGAGGCAATCTTTCAGGATGTGGGTGATGAGTAGTCGTTGCAGAGATGTGCATATATGTAGAGTAGCAAAGCTGATTTAATCGATCCTTCAAACTACCTCCATACAGAAGCACCAGCAACTTACACCCTGTGAGCATCACCTCTTCATGGGTAGATGTCAAAGACTTAAGATATCTATCAGGTGTTGAATTCCACTTAAGTTGGATATTTCAAAAAAACTTATCTTTCCATGACACACAAGCATCACCAAAATATCAGTATAGTTTCCTATGACACTGGCTACTTTTCCAGCTTGTGCATGTTTAAAAGCCTTAAAGTATTAAAGAGTCAGCATGACACACAAGCATCACCAAAATATCAGTATAGTTTCCTATGACACTTGCAACTTTTCCAGCTTGTGCATGTTTATAAGCCTTAAAGTATTAAAGAGTCAGCAACATCCAAAGCTAGGTAAACATTGTGACCAGCTTCTTGTAGGCAAGTAATTAGGAATGACACAAATCCACACTTATTCTTCATGTTTGACAAAAATGAATTTTGATCTTTCAATGCATTTTTTGTGCCTTCAACAACATCTGGAGCCAAATTTCTTGATCCTTAATGCTTGGTTCATTCTCATAACCATCAAAAACTATTACTGCTAAACTACTGCAATGTTTGCTTACATATCTCACATATTGTTGTGCTACTTCGCCATACAAAGTTCCAACATCCCAGTGAACAGCATGAAGCAAATAACCACGTCTATGACATGCAATTAAAACTCTGGTAGTGAAGAAGACTGAACATTCTTGCAGAGTTATGTGATCTTTTGATTAATTTCTTTTTCATCCACTTCTCGGTATATACTGAATAATTGTTTGGTGCAAAAATACTGGGCTTTATATCAAGTATATTCTGCAGTGTTAGCAGCTCAGAATCAAGCACCTCAAGCCATGAATACAGTTTTTCAAATGTTTCCAATTTCATGCCCTCTACTGACAATTCTGAAGAAGTTATGGTTACAGCTCACATGATAAATGGCATCCTCAGCACACAGACAATCGCATGAATTAATACGACCTAGCACTTCCAGACCTCAGAAACTGACCTTATGTTTTCTGCTATACTCAATTAAATGATCCACTCCTTTGCTTACATCCGCTATTAAATCCTTGTCTACTTGTCTGCAGTTTCAAGAAATGAGATTTGACAAATCGAACTAGAGTTTTCATCAAAATTGTGTAAAATCAAAGCCATTGTCAAAGCTATGTGTTTGAATTATTTTATGCTTTACAAATAAGAATCAAAAATAACATGTTTAAGACTTAAACTTTAAGTAAAAGGTAAAGGTGATGTTTATTTAAAAGAAATATTTATATGAATATTAATATTACTTTATAAATATATATATATATAATAAATAAAGAACAAATAAACAGTAATAAACATTTAAGACCTGTATAATATAGTAGCTTATGTAAGTTATGTATATTATGTGGGGTTTGAAAAGTAAGCTATTATACCGGTTAGATTCATTGACAATCATAAAATTGAAGTAGAACACTTTTCTAACAACTTAACAAATTATTGACCAGTAAATCGTTTTAAAAAAATTCGTTTTTTCGGAGTTTTATGGACGCAACTGTGCATTATCGCTCTCTCGCAAAATACGCTAAAAATAATGAGCAAAAACCTTTCAAATTAGGGTGCCATTAATATCCATCAACTAACCAACCTATTTAGCTAAAAAAAAATTTCAGAAACGCTTGTCGCGATTTAATTCCGGGTCCCCTATATAAAAACTCGTAGATCAGCCGGTCTATAACGAGAATCTACATCCCTAGAAGAGAAGACGCGAAACATTACCTCAAGTCTCTGAGCTTGCTTTTTTTTTTTTTTTTTTTTTTTATGATAGTTTATAGTCCTTTACACCAAGTGTTTTAAGACTGAATTGACTGTATATAGGAAGCACATAAGTACTTCCTGTCGTGGATCAAAGTTTGATCCTTTTAACTGTCCCTCCTCCTTTATCCAGGCTTGGGACTGGCTCGCAATTGGCGAGGCGGAGTTCTGAGCTTGCTCTTTTCTGTCACCATTTATAGTCAAACCAAATACGAAAAAGTGGTGTTTTTTTAAATATTGCTTATCGTTATCTTAATTTGCTTTGCTGGTGAATAAATGCTTGTGTCGAGAATGTGTTAATAATTTTTTTTAAAAATAAACTTAATAAATGTTTGATTGACATAAAAACACGAAAGCTTAAATCCACCTAGCGATTAAAATCAAATATGTTGATCAATCAGAATTTAAAATAAAAAGTTTTCGAAAAATTTTTATTTTATTATGCTGTCTTTACTGCACAGGGCTGCTTGCCGTCATTTATTTTTAGTGATTTGTGATTGTCGGTAGCTCTGTCAGTAGATGTCGTGTTCATGCATATCAGTCGGTGGCAGTCTTGGGTTTGATTTCAGAGTCCTTGGTTCGACTCTATATTCCTTGGTTCTAGTTAGAGGCGATATTTAATGATAATTATAAAGAAACCGAGTATGATTTAAGCAGCATTATGTTCGAGTGAACTTCAAGAACACTGTTAACAAGAAGGAGAGGATTACATGAATAGAAAAGTCTTGTGCACTATGTGAAAGCTGGTTGAACTAAATAAAGTGGTGATGTGGTGAGGAAGTTTGTTCCATATTTTAAGCCCGATGACGTCGATGGATCTTCCGTCGAGCTGAATATTAATATATTCTATATTAAGATTAAATAACATTGGGGTATTTAAATGTATTATAATGCATATAAGTCTTTTCATCGAAACTACATTCCTACTTCAATCTCTCCCTAGACGCAATGACAAATCTGAGAAGTTTCATTGAAAATAATAATCATCATGATCATCATCGTCATGATCATCATGATCATGATGATTATCATGATCATCATCATCATCGTCATCGACATCGTCATCGACATCGACATTGTCATTGTCATCGTCATCGTCATCGTCATCGTCATCGTCCTCGTTATCGTCGTCGTCATCGTCGTCGTCGTCGTCATCATCATCATCATCATCATCATCATCATCATCATCATCATCATCATCATCATCATCGTCGTCTTCGTCGTCGTCGTTGTCATCTTTTTTGTTGTTGTTAGCGGATGTTAAACTATCTTCACCGAATAATCGACAAACGAAAAAACAAACAAACAAACATACAAACAAATCCGCTGTAGTGCAGAACATTAAACATGTAATGAAATCATCGCATCGCATTCATCACGTTAATCGCTGGGTTTCAAGCTGGAAAGGTAAAGTTGCTTGTACGTTTTCTATTACATCGCTGTATTACATTTAAATAAAAAACTTAAAATTCGAATAAATGTGTTTTTAAATCTTTTTTATTAACTTCGATTTCGTGGCTAGGTTTGTGGGTGTGTGGCATGCCCGCTGGAAGGCCATTCAAACCCCCTGCCACCATGCAATTGACCACAGACTTGGCCGCACATACCCGTTACCAATGAGAATGCAATTTATTTAGCTTGACAAAATATCGAATGAATTTAAAAATTTAGAAAACGGGGCGAGTAGAGTCAATTAAACCTTTCTACATGACCCCCACTCACCCTCATCATCACCCCCCCCCCCTTAATGCAACCCGCCACATGCATGCAATTAAATGGATGCACTGCACGCACTGGTAATGAATTTGCACTGCGGGTCTTGGATTAAATTTATTTTCTGCTCGCTAATTCAAGAGGAGGCGGTGGAGAGTAGGAGACATAGAGGGAGGGAAGAAGACAAGGGGTGAGAGGTGAGGGGGGGCTGGAAGGATTAAACTTGTACGTGGCACGTCAGTTCGCTCGTGCGCAGATACAGCTGCATTTCTTGGGCGAGAATTTAAAAAAGATTGGATGGAATTTTTGAGAGAATTTTTTTTTTGAAGGAGAAAAATTAACTCTTGCGAGCTTTTCATAATTGAGAAGTTGTAAGATTATTATGATGTGAAGAGGAGGTCCATTATTCATTATTCATACATAACATGAGAACGACGAGAGATGCTGAGAGTTATGGTGAGATATGTCTGCAACCGTGTCCGGTGTATGAATACGGGCATCATTATCATTGACCACAACCACCATCTGCATCATCATCATCATCATCAGCACTGACCACGCCCACTATCATCATCACAACCATCATCATCCTCATCATCATCATAACTATCAACATCATCATCATCATCATCATCATCCTCATCTTCATCAGCAGCAGCAGCACCATCATCATCATCATCATCATCATCATCATCATCATCATCATCACCACCATAATCATCATCATCGTCGTCGTCGTCATCATCATCATCACTATCATCATCACCATAATCATCATCATCATCGTCGTCGTCGTCGTCATCATCATCATCATCATCATCATCATCGTCGTCGTCGTCATCATCATCGTCGTCATCATCGTCATCATCATCATCGTCGTCATCATCATCATCATCATCATCATCATCATCACTACCATCAATCCGACCATGAACTTCAATAAACGACGATCATCCATCACGGACGGAAGTAAAAGGAAAGCAGCAAATAAAACAACGACACACTTAAACAAATGAAGTCCAGGTCGCCCTCGGAAATAAACAAGATTCAAAAAATGGCGTCTCCTTTTGTTGTCGTGGCAACCAAATATTTGTCTTCGGTTGTTTCTGATCTTTTTTTGATATCGAGGAATGAGCGAGACGTTCGCAATACACTTCCATTTCTCTTCGATGGCCCAGTTTTAGTTTTACCTTCGGAGGTCAGTTAAAGGTTAAAGGTGACTCAAAAGTTGATCAGTACATGACGCCAGGAATTAAATAACTTTTTTTTGTATTTATTTATATTTTTGTTTAGCCTTGGCACTTTCTTTTAAATGAGCTTCGTGGGTTATTGTGACATTTAATTAAAACAACATAAAATAACAATGGCATTTAATTAGGCTCGTGTGACATTCAGTTGGATTGAATAAGACTTGTATGTATCAAATTTTAATTCAATTTTAATAGAATCCCATTTTAATTCAAATCCAATTTAATTCCAGTTTAATGACATTTATATCATGAATAAATTTTTTAAAATTCATATTATTTAAATTAATAATTATCAATAATTATATTCAAGAATCTAGATTTAGGACAAACAAAGATTAATTTAAATATTTATTTTCAGGTAAATAAAACCCTCATTTAATTTAATAATAAATTTAAATTTAAATTTAAATCCCACCAATGCCAATTCATTGCATTCATTCATTGTTGACAATTCAAAACATTTCTTCGTACGAGGCATTTTTTTCTATTTCCAGTCTTTGGTTATTTTTAAACAGCTGTTCCTTATTTTATTTGTTTATTTTTAATTTAGTTTTTAATCTAATTTTTAAATTCTCATTATTGACCTATATACTTATATATTGACCTATATACTTATATATGTATTGACCTATATACTTATATATGTATTGACCTATATACTTATATATGTATTGACCTATATACTTATATATGTATTGACCTATATACTTATATATGTATTGACCTATATCTATATATATAAAAGAACATGTCCTGACTGACTGACTGACTGACTGACTGACTGACTGACTGACTGACTGACTGACTGACTGACTGACTGACTGACTGACTGACTGACTGACTGACTGACTGACTGACTGACTGACTGACTGACTGACTGACTGACTGACTGACTGACTGACTGACTGACTGACTGATGACTGACTGATAATCAACGCCGAGCTCAAACGCCTCATCCTAGGAACGTGAAATTTGGAACTTATATTACTGTTATAGCGTAAACATCCGCTAAGAAAGGATTTTTGAAAATTTTGCTCCTGAGGGGGAAAAACTGGAAAACAAACTTTTTTCTAAAACAATGTATATCTCGAAAACCAAAAATGAGGAGATTTTGAAATTTGGTATATAAATTCTTTTTGAAAAATAAAAAGATACGTGTTTCACCATTTTTTGAAAATTCGGTTTCCCGGACTTCAAATGTGGGTTGGAAAATTGGGTTATTTGGTTTTTAAAGTAGCTTCTACTCAAAAGCTGTTAATGCTACAGGAGTAAAAATTAGTATTTAGTTTTTACTCCAAAAATAATGAAATACGTGTTTTAGCATTTTTTGAAAATTTGGTTTCCAGGACTTCAAATGTGGGGTGGAAAATAGGGCTAATTGTCTTTTATAGTAACTGCTACTCAAAAACAGTAAATACCACAGATGTAAAAATTATTATTTAGTTTCTTTTCTAAAAATAAAGATATACGTGTTTCACCATTTTTTACAAATTTGGTTTCCCGGACCTCAAATGTGGGTTGGAAAATTGGGTTATTTGGTTTTTAAAGTAGTTTCTACTCAAAAACTGTTAATGCTACAAAAGTAAAAATTAGTATTTAGTTTCTACTCTAAAAATAATGATATACGGGTTTCACAATTTTTTGAAAATTTGGTTTCCAGGACTTCAAATGTGGGGTGGAAAATAGGGTTATTTGGTTTTTAAAGTATCTGCTACTCAAAAACTGTAAATGCTACAAAAGTAAAATTAGTATTTAGTTTCTACTCTAAGAATAATGATATACGTGTTTCACCATTTTTTGAAAATTTGGTTTCCAGGACCTCAAATGTGAAGTGGAAAAATGGTTATTTGATTTTAAAATAACTGCTACTCAAAAACTGTAAGTGCTACAGATGTGAAAATTAGTATTTAACGGACGGACGGGCCAAGCCGTTATTTTAGGGTCTTCATACGGCCCTGCCCAAACCTTAAATCAAGGTGGGACGGGCCGAGATTTTAACCAAGTATATAGACATTTTAGTGATTTTAGGGTGTTCAGACGGGCCGGGCTAAACCTGAAGTCAAGGTGGGACAGGCCGAAGTTTTTCATCAAGTATATAGAACTTCTAGGCCTGTAAAAACGGGCCGGGCCCATATTAGACGGGCCGTGCCGGGCCAGGAATTTCGGTTTTTGAAACGGGCTGGGCCAAGTTGTTGACGGGCCGAGCCGAGACCTAAAAAATTGATCCGTGCAGTACTCTACTATGTATGCACGGTTCAAATTCTCTAATTTCATGCGAGCGAAGCCGCTACGGGCACTGCTAGTACTTATATATGTATTGACCTATATACTTATTGACCTATATACTTATATATGTATATAGGTTTTATAAATTTATAAATTTATATAATTTATAAATTTATAAATGTTTGGCGTCTTATTTGAAACAATCATACGATCAGACATACGATACAGCTTCAGAAGCAGCCTGACCTCACATCCGCCTTATTCAGCTTAACATCTCGTGCTGTGCAGTAGCGTTATGTGGGGTACAACCACCCGGGGCCACCAGGGGTTGAAACTTTTCAAAAAAAAACTGATGGCCGGGAGGGGGAGGGGGTAACATCCAATCGACTTTCCCTCCAAACAAAATTGACAACCTAAAAGAGGGCAAAATCTAATAAAAAAAATTCTGAAAAATTTTCCGCCCCTGAAAAACCTTTTGCTGCTCTCTCAAAAGTGGTGCCCGGAGCAAGCCGCACTTCCACCCCCTACGCTACACCACTGATTATGTGAAAAAAGCAACCACAGCATTGTTAAAGTTTCTCCAGCAACATATCTAGAACTCTACGGCAAATGAAATCAGTTATTTTGGCATTAAAATGTGAAAAAACAGAATGTTTTAAGGTTTCGTTGTCCATAATGAAACAAGGTTTCACAAACTCCTAATTTTTTTTTTAATGCATGTCTTTGTTAAACGCTAAAATATAAATATACTAGCAAAATTACCCGGCGTTGCTCGGATTTTGTAGTTTTTTGTTTGACGATAAAACATAGAAAAATTAACCATATTTGTTTTTAAATTGGTCAAAATATTTGTCTCAATGAAGAATACCTCTAACAAAATTTCTTTAAAATTACTATCGCCATATATCTATATAGATTATCTTAGAGGCATATAAAGCAGGTTTAGAAAACATTAAAAAGCAAACTGCAATCTTACCTCATTATCTTGCCACTTCATGATTTGAATAAACTCATTTTTAAGCGTAAGCAAAATATATGCATATATTTTTAGCCATTATCCGTTTTATCAATATAATATCGATGCTTATACGATTTTACTTTTCGTCGCTAAAATTCAAATCACATGTTATGAATGCCTGACAGTTTTTATGAGAATAATAATAAAAAAGAAAAGAAAGGATAATGCTTTCAAAGGTCGCCATGTTTTAAGTTAATACTTCGAAGCAATGAAAATGTTGCCATTCACATTGAAGATGCATGAAATAATGATGATGAATGATGTCCCACAGACATTTCAAAGATTACAAAACAAAGTCGCCACAACCATCATCATCATCACCACCACCATCATTATCATCATCATCAGCAATTCATCATCATCAAATTCGACCGCGTACTTCCCCCCTCTCTCATCCCAGAGGGTTAAATACAAGATTGAAACGTTTGAGTACAAGTGCACGAAAAGATAAAGAGCGAGACTTCCAGCCATGACTGTCCAGGGACGTATTAATATATCGATGTCGATGCCGGGGTTTAAGTTCAATATAAAGTTCACTGCTGCAAAACCACCGCACTGTCAACAACATCTATGTAATATGCTTCTAGCTGGTCGTGTTCATATTCAAACCCTTGAGTTTGCAAGCCGTGTTTAACATTTTCATTGCGACACTTAGCTTTGGTCGCTTTTAATTTCTCTAAAATAATTTTAGAGCTCCAATCAGCATGAAGATGTTCGTTAGTTTATGAGTGACCCATGTGACCCATGTGACCCAGTGACCTATAAGATGACCTTAGCTCCTTCAGCAGTAAACAGCCAACGGCTAAGAGGTGGACATGGGTTGGGTTGACCCATGGGTTGGATTGGATTGGATTGGGTTCGGTTCGGTCCAATGTTTTTGACACATGCGTTGAAAAAAAAGTTGAAAAAAAATTAACCAAAACAAATTTTAGTTGTGGGTTGGGCTGGGTCAGAAAATTTAACTTTTTTTAGGTGGGTTGGGTTAGGTTGAGAAAGTGTTGGGATGGGTTGGACCACAAAAAATAGACCCACGTCCACCTCTGCAACGGCTGTATATGCAATTTTCTATTTTCTGAATGAAACCAGAAAAGTTGTGAAAACTTGACGGTTTTCATTAAACATCGCGCATTGTTCAGAATGCGTAATTTGACAATTCACCGTCTGCTTGTTTCTGACATGCATAATTCGTAAGGTAAAACCAATAAATCATGCATTGCTCAAAATGCATAATTCAGTTATGTGTAGTTTAAAATTTATTATTCTGTTATGCATCATTCGTAATGCATAGTTTAGAATGCATAGTATAGTCACGCATTATTTAGCATCCACAATCTATTCATGCATGACTCAAAACTTAGTCATGCATCGTTTAGAGTGCATATAATTCATCCAGGCATCATATTGCATACTACAATCATACATTGCTCGTTATTTGTAATCAACTCGTGAATTGTTCAGAATTCATAAGAAGGTCAAGCATCATTTTTAATGAATAGTTTAGTCGAGCAGCGTTCGGAATCTATAACTCAGTCATGCATCGTTCAGCTGCTGGGTGCATAATTCAAAAGCCATCATTCAAATACAAAAGCACGAATCGATTATTTTCAAACGACGTCCCGCGTGTCACCTCAAAAAAAAAGAAAGAAAAAAATATGCTTCTTTTTTTTCTTTTTCTTTTTCTTCTTCTTCTTCTTCTTCTTCTTCTTCTTCTTCTTCTTCTTCTTCTTCTTCTTCTTCTTCTTCTTCTTCTTCTTCTTCTTCTTCTTCTTCTTCTTCTTCTTTTTTTTTTTGTTTTTTGTTTTTTTTCTTTTCCTTTTCTTCTTCTTTTTCCTGTCATTGTCACACAATGAAAGAAAATTGAAAAAAAAAATTTTTCGTAGGTTAAAAATTGAAAATTAAAATACTCTTAAAAAAGCTTTTATAGGCTTAAAGTGATTACTGAGAACTGCTGAAAAAAAGGAGAATGAGAGTGAAAGAAAGAAAGATAAGAAAAAGAAATTGAGATGAAGAATATGAGTGACACACAGAAACATGCAGAGAAATTGATATAAAAAAAACGAGAAACAGAGACAGACAGACATACAGACAGACAGACAGACATACAGACAGACAGACACACAGAGAGACAGACAAACAGACAGACATATTTACAGACAGACAGAGAGAGAAAGATACAAAAATAAGAGACGGAGAGTGTGAAAAATGAACAAAAGATAGCGAAGAAATTGCTGTCCCATCTCTACGAACGATCGTTAATAATACACGAAAAATTCTTCTTAACTAGCCGAGCATCTCAATGCTAACTCGATTACTGAGACTTGACGCGATAGATATATGGAGTCGGGTTAATTGCTTTCGACAGCGCTGGCGTCCAAGAGCAATTGATATTAATGAACGCCTAAGACTTTACTGCGATTCCACTCCCTGAGAGAAGGATTCTTTCATCCCGCATCAATTGCGAACGATGTTCGTTGCTTTTGTAAACCTTTTTTTGGTTTCCGGGAAGAAGCAGCAAGAGAACGGTTTTGCTGTGACATCAACGCTGCAAATTAAACATCGACGTTGTTTAAAGTAGCATCAACACTATTTGTTATAACATCAACACTATTTGTTATAACATCAACACTATTTGTTATAACATCAACACTATTTGTTATAACATCAACACTATTTGTTATAACATCAACACTATTTGTTATAACATCAACACTATTTGTTATAACATCAACACTATTTGTTATAATATAAAAACTATCTATTTGTTATACGAGCACTTATCGTATCAATAGGGCGACTAGGACGCCCGTTAAATTAAAATTATCATTTAATTACTTTCTATTTTTTGATTGATTTTTTTTCAATAGAATGTAATGAAAATCTTAGCCAGTTAAATTTAAAATATTTGTTAATTATTTTCTAATTTTTAGTTTTTTTCAACTGCCATCTACCGATTGTAAGGAAACCATCAGCCATCTGTCGGGGAAAATGTTTTATTATGATCCGTGTCAAAAATAATCAATGAGTTAGATTCAGAATAGTCAGAGTACACTAAAGTTGTTCAAGGAAAAGTTCTGAAAGATGCTTGGGCCTATATTTATAGAATATATATGCTCGGTCCACGCCCACGCTACATTCATTAATTACAATTTATCGTTGACCAAGTGACCATTTGTTTTGTTTTTTTATTTATTTATATAATTATTTTGTTTTTTTAAATATTTTTATGTATAGTTTATATCGTTAACTCTAAAACATTATTCCGCTTTAATTTATATTGTTCAGCGCTAAAACATTTCTCAGGTGCAAGCAGCTTAAAGCAGGTGTGTTTTGATCTATCCATCAAAATATCTAAATGAGCGAGAAATGAATTAACAAAACACGGATCCGACAGTTAAAATAATATTGTTAAAAAATGAAATTTATCATTGCCTTGACTTGTTTTGTTTTAGTGTTTACCAACGGTTGGTGTGATGGCTTACATACTTTATACTACTTTATAGTTTATAAATAAAATAATAATACAAGTTAATGAATTAGCTAATAAAGCTGAAAAAAGTTTTATTCTCAAATTAGTTTATTTTACAACTAATTTGCAAAAAAATTTTTATTTTATTGACTGACAAGTTCCAAAACAAAATTTTTTAATATGAATTTTAATATTTTTTTCAAAATGTTTTCCTAGTTTACGCCTTAGAGTGCTACTCGTGTAAGGATCAGGATGGAAACAAAGATAAATGCATCAAGACGTCCAAACAGTGTGAACAGAATCAAAACGTCTGCTACTCCAGCGTACAATGGAGAAGTGGGATATCTTTCAAATCAATTATCTAGAACATTTCCTATTATTCACTTGCTGTGGTCGATTGTCCATTTGATCATAATACATTAGGATGAGCTGTATTTTATGAGATGCTGTTTTCAATTATTATAAATAATATGCTTTTAAGGAATGTTTATCATAAGTTGTTATCTAATATTTTCTCTTATAAAATAATTTTATTAAAAAAGAATCAATCTAAAATTATATAAAAGTATTTTGAAAAATTTGTATTTACAAGTTTTTTGTAAAGATGTGGTGCAAATGCTGATTAGAAAAGTTTTCATGGCTAAAAAAGAATTTATTGATTGCTTTTGGTGATTTTTGTGCATTTTTGCTGTCCTCATCATAATTTAATATCAGCAACTTTACCTAACTTACCTTTTTTTAACAAAGAAAAGATACTGGCTGGCAAAAAAATATGGATAAAGGATTTTAATATTTATTAATGAATTAATTGAAGATACATGGTGATTAACTAGATATTTTGGTTAAATTACTTTGCCACTTTTTATTATATTCTTTAAATACAAAAAATTAATCCAGGCTCATGAAAGCTCTCTAACTAAGTCCATTTTTATAAAACATCATCCTATGTACATAAACCTTCTCAAATCAAGAACATTTTCATAAAAAAAAGTCATTCCAAGTACATAATCCCCCACCAAATTAAGTACATTTAAAAAAAAGTCATCCCAAGTACATAATCCCCCACCAAATTAAGTACATTTTTGTAAAAAAAAGTCACCCCAAGTACACGAACCTCTTCAAATTATGTACATTTGTTGTATAAAAGCTCAGCCCTCATTTATAGGAAATTAAAAATTAACTTTCCCAAACAGTTCCTCCTTACTGGACACCACGTGGCAACAGGATTCACTACCTATCGAAAGACTGCGACACACTGGACCGGTGTTCTCAAAGGGAGAAAGATACGAGAAAGTATTGCATAAGAGATTGGTACCTGGATTGGAAATGTCACGAGTGCTGTCAAGGAGATCTGTGCAACTATTACGTAACCGTTAGTATTTTATCATTGTTTATTTACTAAAAATATAAGTTATTAATTAAGCTTTTTTATTTCTTTAATGTAATTAATGTAATTTGTTATTACTAGTCATTTATTGAATGAAATAAATTGAATGTTATTCGTTTAGTTTTAATTTATTTGTTTTAATTTGAATTTATTTGTAGCATGATTGATGATTAATAGTGTTTCAATAAATATCTGACTTCCATATTTTTTATCGTTTTATTTAAAAAATGTATTCATTATAAGTTGAGGCCCACTTTTCTTATTCTGTTTTATTCTATATTTATTTTTACGTGTTTAGAAGAAATTAATACGGATAATTCATTTAAATGAAATTTTATTTTTTTTCACCTCGAATAATTTGTTTAAACGAAATTTTATTTTTTTTCAGCTCGGATCTCTTCGAAGCAGCATTCCCAGTTTCCAAGTTCTCCTTACGGGACTATTTTTGGCTTTTGTACATTTGAATTTTTTCAAGTTACGAGTATTTTTATAATAAAATTAGTTTTCTTTAATTTCTGCTTATGTTTTGACGTCAGCTATGCTCAATTGTGTAAAACTTTCTTCTTTTTTTTTAATAATAATAATAATAATAATAATAATAATAATAATAATAATAGTTAAGTTTAATCGTATGCGGTCATAATGGAGACTGGAGATTAAGAAACAAGAGCACAGTTGACTGTTGATTGTTAACAACTTTTAATAAATGTTTGTGTTTCTCTTTTCTTTAAATGACAAATTGAAGTCGATGAATTAAAACTAAAACAAAAATCTGAACAAGCTGCCTGGAAATGATTAAGGTGAATCTTTATTCTATCAGAAAAACTCAACTGAGTAGTGAGAATGAAAAGCATCAAAAGAAAAACTATTTGAAAGTACTAAGTGGAACAAACAAATTAAATATAAATTAACATAATACAACCAAAATATATAAATATTCATTCTTGAGAAAATTGCGTAATACTTAGCGAGAAACACTTCGGAATTTTTCATCCACGGAGTTCATTCAAGTACGATCTTTCACATGTGGCAATCAAAATCAGCTGTTCATTCTATTAGTTCGTAGCCTTCCGTTACCGTTCGTCTTCGTCCACATGATATGACCACGAGGAGAACGAAAAGCAGAAAGAGACAGCAACTGATATAGCTCGTCAGAAGTAAAACGGGATAAGATACTTCGAATTGCCTTGCCAGGCCAACGTAGAACTGAGCCATTGAGTTGGAAGATCCGGATGAGTCTTGATAGAAGCATTTGAAGTAGCAGTCAGTACACACAGCGAAAACTTCATCTGGTCTTGAAAAGCACTGTCAAAATGTTTGAATCTTTGTGTTAAAAACTTGTTTTTCTTTATAAAGACAAGGCGAGGGTTACTACTTAAATAGGCATCATTTGCATTTTGTGTCTATATTTTAAATTATTTTAAAACGACACGTGTCTGTCACATACGAAATGGGTATATATAGTATAGGTATAACTGGGTATATATAGTATAGGTATAACTGGGTATATATAGTATAGGTATAACTGGGTATATATAGTATAGGTATAACTGGGTATATATAGTATATGTATAACTGGGTATATATAGTATAGGTATAACTGGGTATATATATATATATATATATGGGTATATATATTATAGGTATAACTGGGTATATATAGTATAGGTATAACTGGGTATATATAGTATAGGTATAACTGGGTATATATAGGTATAACTGCTAACGTGTCCACGATTTTCGAGATCCGACTTCATGAGAGTTGCTTTCGTAAAGTTTCTCGTCTGCCAATTGAGGTACTCGACGCTGATCCGTCTGCAAGATCCTTCCATGCATCTTCAGAAAACAAAAAAAAGTAAAGTAAGATAAACTAATTGTTGTATAATAATTTTGTTTATATCCACTAGGTACCGAGGATATGTCTTTTAGGTCTTGTCTTAGAGTGTTCTGGTTCTATCTTATGTGGAAACACGCGAAACCGTTGCAAAAATCTGAGCTATATAGGTACCAATTAACAGAGACGTAATTTCAGCATAACCATAGGGGCAAGATTTTGAAAGTACCCACACCTTAAAAAGTTGTATCTTTATACTGCCAACTTTTTTTCCTAAAATAGCTGATGACCGGAGGAAGGCAGGAAGGGGTAGTGAGAAAGGGTCCACCAACGTTAGGTGAGGGCCACTTCAATGTCAGGAGAAATGACTCCCTGTCCCTAAATGGAAGTGGCTGCTAGCTGCCAACAAGGTTTATTATCTTCTACTACTGAGTTGAGGAGCATCCATAGATGTACCTATCTACGGACACATCGAAAACCATTTGCAAATTGCCTTGAAATTGTCAAAGACATGGAAATTAGCTTCAATGCATGGGAAAAGCAGAGCCTTCAAATCAGCCGTAATGTTTATATACAACATATAATGGATTCGACAATCAGGGTTTTTAATCAACGAGCTTGTAGCAAAGACGAGAAAATAAAAAACAAATTCAAAACCTTTCCCTGACGCGATCTCGATGTCCCGACTCGTTTTCATCACACTGAACCATCTGCGTCCCGGTAACTTTACAGACGCTTTCAACTGAATATGCCGAGGCCAGGGCGTGTTTCAGAGGAAATGCGGCAAGAAGCCCGATTGCCAATAAGATCACAACCGTGACACATGACACGATCGCGACGATGGGCCAACGACACCGTCGCGAACATTGGGAACGAATTCTTTGCCATCGAGATACTGCGGGATCAGTCGAGGGCAAAAGCTGAGCAGTTTCGTCGGATTGTTGGAGCCTGTCATCATTATCTGTAAATGAAAGTTGTTTTACAAGATTATACAAGATTACAAGATTATTTACAAGATTTTACAAGATTATAAGAAGATCGGAGAAGTTAGTTTACGTGTATAGTACTAAAAATATTAAATTCAAAAGATTTATTGTACCTATTGCATGATTTTTAAATATTCTTACCACAATCGTTTGGGCCGGGACCACCTGCCAAGGAAACGATAACCCAATCTCCTACGCGGCCTTGTTCTTGAAGGCGTGCAGTGGCATCGTGGTGTCTGAGCGGACGGTAAGGACGACAGTGGAAACGACCACGAATCTCTTCTCCTCCTCCTCCAGGATTTGTTCTACAATCGTCTTCCCCGCCCGGATCTGGCTCTGTTTCTGGAAAATCTGAATTAACGATCGAGCCAGTTTTGATCGGAATAGGCTGACTTGTCGCGTAAGAGCTTGTAGAATGTTTGCCTGTTTCTGCTTCTTGATTTGCTTCGTCGTCGTCGGTGGCAGAAGCAGGTGCAGACTGATCACTGTTTATTGATTTATTTCCTCCTTTTTCTTCTTCTTGAGACGTGCCGAGCAAAATAAAATCTGTTTCTTCGGGTTCCATTTTAGGTTGGTCAATTTTGACCAACATCGGATTAAGGGCATTACTATCAAAACGGTTGTTCTGAATAAATGCTTTATTGGCCTCATCAAGTATAGCTTCCTGGCTACGTTCTAACTGCTCTCTTTCTTTGGAAATAACCGACAAAGCTTCCCTCCACAATCGTTCCGTTTCATCGACATCGATGGCGTCTGGTGTAAAACTTGGAACCAGCTGGCATATGTCAACCGGGGTACTCGATTGAAAAGTTTTTGCTTCACCCATCTGACTGTCAATGGCCTCTGGCACACCAGAGACTTGGGGATCTGAATTCTCACAGATCTTCTGACATGTGGACAAAGCATTACATTCTTCCGTGTTATCGATTCCTGTGCTACTGCCTAAATCTTCAGAACATTTGGCAGCTATTTGAGGACTTCCTTCTTTAGCAACATTCTCGTCTTGTGATTTCTCGATGCCCAGTTCCTGTTTTGCATGGCTTTCTGGCTTCTCATCACCACCTATTTTAATTAAAATTCCTTTAATCAAATATTATACACCATTTTGGAATCATCTACTCAAGATAGGTACGTTCAGCACTAGAACTGCGGCTCAAAGGTGAATAAACGTCATTTACAATATATAACTGCTGGACAATAATACCATCGTTGTTGTATAATTCTTAGAAGACAGAAGAACAATTTTTTGTTTCATTTTATTAGGCTTATATTAAATTATGAGTTTGAATATTGCGATGGCCAGCTTAGACATTTTTAAACCGCTAACCAGTTTTCCTATACAAAAAAACTTTTCTAAAGCATTACAGAACCCTGCTCTACCTCTTGTAAGTCATATAAGGTTTATATAACTTCTCCTATCCATGTTTACTTAATTCAGTCTGGAAAACCATTTTGTTCAAATATATCTTGAATGTATGTCAGTTTCATATAGGCTATATATGATTACGTTTCATAATTCTATAAAATATTTTTAAAATAAGTACAATTAAAAAAATATATTGCTAAATTTTATGAATTTTATATTTTATCATTAATTTATATACACAATGCTTATTGAAAAGACTGTTCAACCAATCAAATGACAAACTTAATACCAAATGCTAAATATTCTAAATAAATGACTGTTTCGTAATGATCGTTCAAAAAAGTGCTTCTTCAATATTTAATATTTATACCTTTCTCCATGACAAAAACTTCTTTCCAACAAACTTTATCTGTATGCAACAAACTCTAGCGAAACTCTCAGAAATCAACTCTAACCACAGTTTAACGTTTCTTAAATTCGTTTATTTCAATTAGAAAAATAAATAATGTTAGCAGTTTAGCAGAAGGTTGACTTTTGAATAGGAATTTGTAGCTACAACTTTGTTCCCGTAAGGCTGAAACACTGGTTAAAAAACTTTGTACGAGCTCCTATAGGTTTTTCACAAAAAGGAGTGACCTAGGATTGTGTGTATTCTGCAACGCAGAAAGGCTGAGTATTCGGAGTAGATTTTCATGTTACACAGTTCTCTATAATATTACCTATTGTGCAGTGAAGGACAGCACGTTGTAATGAATTTAAATAACTACTGTCACGGCCATATATGAAATGAGCGTACAGGTGCCATTTCTTAAAAGAAAGGGAGTTAGAGTCAAAAAAAATTTAAGATCGAGTTGTGTTCCAAAAATTGTGGGAGATGCAATAGCAGCAGATCATTTTCAATAAGAAAAAAACATCTAAAAAAATTCTATACTTTTAGCTTTTCGGGAGAAAGCAATTTTCCCGAATGGGGCAATTGACAACGTCACCTCCTCCCTCGAATCTGATGCCTGTCATGGCGGGAAATATTCAAAACTTAGTTTTCATTTTAAAACCAACATTGTTCAGTTATTTTCATATTCTGTTATAATGATTGTTGACAGAAATTATTTTCTTCCCAGCTTCAATAAAGTCTTCTATACATGGTGGTCATAAGTCATAAATCCACAAAACTGCTCCAGCATTTAATGACGCTTTTAATTAGCCTAATTCTAATAGTTGCTGTAGTACTGAAAATTATAAAACTGCAACAGATCGTCGGTATAATGCTAAATATATCACACACATTATTGCCTCCCATATAGGAATGCCAATCTATAGGTCCATCCCACGCCAAGAATTTGAGCATTAGCAATCCCTAAGAAAATTAGATAGTCGATAACTTACCCACAATGTTCTCTCTCTATCAATTACTCACACAAGATCTCTTTCAGCATGTCAAAAAATTCAAGATCTTATTTTCCTTAACAACAAAACACAGCATTACAGGAATTGCAAGGAATGGCAAGGCATTGATGGGTGTTTATTACAAAAAAGCATAACATGTAAATAAAAAACGCAGTGCAATGCAACACATCAAACGTAAAACATCAGCGCCGAGCTTTGGATCGAGTGCAAAATACTGGATGTGACGGATGTCAGTACGAAATCGACACTCAAAAAAATAATAACGCCTAGGATCGGAGAGAGTCGCGAAAATAATTAAGCTTTCTCTGCCATTTTGGTTTGTCTGAAGGACCTCTGGAGGACGAAAGCGTCGGCGGGTTCGATCTTCTTGTAGTAATTCTCCTTAGTCTCGACGATCTCGAATCCGAACTTCTCGTAGAACTCGATCGCTCCGCTGTTGTTCACCTGCACGTGTCTGGAAATGAGGAAAAAAAACAAACAAAAATTGACATCTGAAATACACAAACACTATCTATAATTAATAAAATAGTTAAACTCTACCAGCATTGAAATCACTAACTAGTAATGGTACTCATTTTTAAGGTTAGTGAAAGGAGTTAGTTAATTCTGTGAGACATTCAAACTGAGCAGTACGGGTAAACTCCTTGCTTAACGGAGATTCGAACCGACGACCTATAAGCCGACAGGTGGAAAGCTTTACCGCTATACTACTACCGCCAAAAAATATATAAGATAAGATATTCATATAATAAATAATTATATTTATAAACTAAAAACAAAGGAGCGTGTTAAATGGGCGTTAAAATTAGTTAAGCCAATGCATATTTCTCAAAAGATTCAAAATTATGACACACAGAAAGTTTTTTTACAAAGTAACGTGACGCGAGAGACACAACAAACTTACAAGTACACATTGTCGTATGTTCCATCGGTCTGACAGATGTTGAGAATGTGCTGCAACATGACGCTTCCTGGAAAACAGGATAAAACGTATTGAGTTTAAGATGTGTAATGCGTACTTGTATATATGCAAACTTGTATATTTGCATACTTGTATATTTGCGGACTTGTATATGTGCGTACTTGTAAATGTGCCCACTCGTAAATATGCGTACTTGTATATATGCATACTTGTGTATATGCATGCTTGTATATTTTGTAGAAATTATTTTGTAATATTAATTACCAGTATTTTAATAAAATATATTGAAATAACGCAGGAAAAACACATAAACGAAGATTTCTGAATTGTTAAAAAAACATCAAAAATTGGTTCTGGTGGTTTTGACAGCAACAAAAAAAGCCAACATTGGCATATATTATAATTCAAAAATTTAAGAAAAAAATGCATGTGTTGTAAAAAAATTTTTTGATTAAAAATTCTTACAATTACAAGTGAATTTTTATTCGAATGTGCATCATTTTCTACAATAAAATTAAACTAATAATGAGAATGTTTTCTTTTATTGCAAAGAAATTTGTTCACAGATGGATGAGGTGGCTTGCTGTGCACAGTCCATTTTTTTAATAATAACATATATATATATATAAAAAGATCGTGACGGTGTTTGTGTCCAAACTCCTCCGAAACGGCTGAACCAATTTTTATGAAATTGTTTGTGTACGTTTGGTAGGTCTGAGCATAGATACACAAAAAAAATTCATAAAAATCGGTTCGGCCGTTTCGGAGAAGTTTATATATAATATATAGGCCAAAATCAGACAGACTCATATATATATATATAAATCAAGAGAGCGACCGGGAGCGGAAAAGCGACCGGGAGAGCAAGCATAAAACAACGTTTGCTGGGTCAGCTAGTATAATTAAAAAAAATTAATGATGGTAATTATAATGAAAACAATAATTAATGAATACTATAGAAAAAAGCGACAAAATGAATAAAATAAATACGATTCAAACTGACAAAACATAAACAAAACCTAACCGATTCCCATTCGTCTGTACGGAGCGAGACATCCGAGCGTCATGATGTACAATCTCTTCAAGCCTTCCGACTTGTCTTCTCTACAGCAGACTGCTCCCACGACTATGTCGTTAAAATAAGCTAAAAAAAAGGTATAAGAATAATCAGTTTTATTGGTCAATTTAGATGATAACCCAAAAAATGATGATGACAACAATTAAATAATCTATTTTACATATTTTAACTTAATTTAAATGACCATTCATATAGCACTCTATTATAGATATTACTTAGTAGGTATAGAGAAACACAGATTCTAAAATGAAATAAGTATTATTTTGATAATTTGAAGTTTATGTACCAATTGTGTAAACTCACCGAGTTTTGCTAGTTCACCAACATCTAAAATGTCGTTGTAGAACTTGTCATTGTAGACGACAGGAAAGACAACCTCGTTGATTCTCTTCAACTGCCTTATATTATGAACTGTTACATCTCCTAACTCAATGACTCCTCTATTATAGTAAAAAATAAAATTCACTCAATAAAATAAATAATTTAAAATGTAAATAAAAAATATTAGATCCGCAATGATTATCAGTGTCTGCAAACAATATATTATATATATGATTAATTCTTCTGCGGCCCAATTTTATACTGAACTAAACTAGTAAAATCACCTATAGTTTCTATTTAGCATTGTAATAATTAGATATCATAATATTACTAAAAAATATAGATTCATAGATTCTTCGGTTTTAGGTTTAATTTAGATAAGAACCGTCATCTATATTTCATTTTACAAGCTTTCATTTATAAACGATATATAACAATGAACACTTGATTGTATAAATGTTATAATAAATTTAATTTAATCTATCAGTTATGTACGTAACTGCGCCGGTTTGAGGTCTTCGCCTTGGCCGCTGGCCAAATAACGTGACATACGTACGCAGTTATCACTAGTTATCGATCAGAAATAGGTTCGGTTAGATAAACACCAGTCCAAAATATAAGCATGTTCTAACTTTTTCATTATGAGTGATGTTTGGCGGTCTCCCGAAATTCGCCGAACTTAACGTCGCTCTCGCCGAACGAAGAAAATCAAACACATCTGCGAAAAGTAAATATACATTTGTGAGGTCAATAGCCAAATTTTAATAAATTAAAAAATAATTTTAAAGTATTAAATTAAAAAAATTTTGCATTAAATTTTCTTTACTAAATTTTCTATTGTATATATCGTTAAATTCTATCTGAATCATGCATCATGGTAGATATATTTTCAGGCGCACAGATGGTGATTTGTAATGTGATAGATGTACATAACATAACAATATTTTGGGAGCCGTCCATAAATGACGTCGAGCAATTATTTTATTCCTATTGCACCCTCCAGTGGCGGATCCAGTAGGGGATGCAGGTAGGGGGAGATGGGGGCATTGAGGTTTTTTGGTAACAAAAGTCAAGCCATTCAAAAAGTCAACATTGTTTTTGGTGAATTTCAATTTAAAGCTTCAATATAAATATAAAATAAAATATAAATTAAATATAAAGCACTCATAATCAGAGATGGATGCATCTGCCTACCAGTCAACAGAAACTTAGTCGGTTTTGTTACTGGAGTGAAGCTAGCAGGCGTTCGTAGTATGGGATAACGTGTATGTAAATGTATGTGTGAAGCTAGCAGGCGTTCAATTTAATTTCAAAATATTAAAAAAAAAAGTATCGGTATTAATAAAACAACTAAAAATAAATTATATCATCAAAAAATTATTATCGCAACATCAACAGATTTTTTTTAAAACGAATTTTTCTAATATTCTAAATGTAAACAAAATCATCAGGTTTATGGCGTTTGGTAAAAGCCTTATATCTTTCATAGTAATTAAATTTTTGTATTGATTAAGGTTTTATTTTGAAGATATTATGTGTCTATATAAACATATATAAAATTTATTTCATTAATCCATGACAAACTGGTAGAAAAACTCTCACGAAATTGACTAATATTTCGTTTCAGGGGTACACTAAAACGTATATATCTCTGATTATTTTCAAAAATTGATAGCAACAAATATAGCATTTTAAAGATGATATGGGCTTCTATATCATATATAAAATCCATAACATCAACCCATCCCAAATGTTGACCAGACCTTAACAAAAATGACTGATATTTCTCGAATCGATTAATATTTCTCTAATATCAGCCGTCTACGACTCATGTATGGTGAAGCGTTAAAACTCAAATATCTCTGCTTATTTTCAAAAGTTGATGACAATCATGGTGTCATTTTAAAGATAATATGTTGATGTATAACATATATAAAACTCGTACAATCAACCCATCACAAAAAGGTTAGCAGGCGTTGACAAAATCGATTAATATTTCTCTAGGATACTAGCCCATTCGTCGCAAAGCCGTTTCGTCGCAGGGTACATTTTCGTCGCGACATTGCGACGAAAATTCCCACTTTGCGACGAAACGGCCCAGAATGCGACGAAACGGCCGACCATTGCGACGAAAAGTCTAGCAATTTTGGTGGGCAGTATTCCGCTGTATGGCGAAACTGTTGGCCACCTTATTGCAAAAGACCACTAGACCGCCAAATGGAAGGGGAATTCCGCAATCTGCACGAGCCATGTCATTACAAGAGGTTGCTGCACGCTTCCTACCGTTGCAACTGGGTTGTATTTATGCCATGTTGCATACCAGACAAAGGTGTCGGATTAAATGGAAGTCGTTTTGTTATATTCGCCAGGGGAATGTGATTTTTATCGCTACGCGGCCCTATAATTCTAAAACGATATAAGTTGCTAATTAGCCTCAAATTTCTAGAGTACAGTCATAATTTAAATTAAATTGAGAATATTAAAAAGAAATCCAAATAAACAGCCCATTTAATGAAAACTTGGTAATTCAAATAACACAAAATCATAATAATAATCATTTATTGTTCAATTTTAACAAGTTCGTTAGCTGACTATGCAGCTGAATTGAATCAATTTTTTTTGTTGAAAAATTAAGATAGAGTTTGTTGAGTTCTTCTTCAAACTCTTTGGCAACTCTTCTTTGAGTCCTTTGAACCTGATACAAGCTCACAAATTGCTCGTTTAGAGCTATGGTGCGTGCCTCATTTTCTAAAACTGAACACAAAGCATAAAGGCTTGTGTTGTGGTTGGCCATTTGCTTTAATCCATTGTTCCATCCTTCCAGGTCGTTGTTGGTCCTTATTTTCACATCAAAACAGGACCAGGTAGACACTGGATAGGAACCATTCAGCCACGTTTTTTGAAAGTATTTCATAAATTGCTAAATAAAAACATTGTTATTAAAAAGTATGAACAGTAAACACTAATAATATAGTAGCACTTACTTTTATTTTTGGCATTATGTTCCAACAAGGATTCCATAACAATTTGTT
>OZ022247.1:4795196-4850196 GCA_963978895.1 Erpobdella octoculata
AGAAAGCGGAATCTTGGCTCCAACGTTTCGCTTGTCGTACGTATTGATGCCCTGGCTCCTAATTTGGGCATAATAGAACATGTTTTCTAATTCGTACATAAATGCACCATTCCTTCCGCCTTCTATTTGCTCGTAAAAAGGCGCTAGATCACTGCCGCCAAGCTGTTCTTGAACTTCCAATGCCACAAGATTGATTGACCACATGAGAAGCGAAGCTGATTTTCCACCAACACTAAAGAGATACTTTCCATTGTAGCTGATGGCAATGTTTTGAACACCCATGGGGTGGGAAATCATGCTAATCGATTGGTGCTGGTTTCCAGTAATGGGCAGAAGTGAAATGCCGATTTTGTCATCGAGCATGAACGCCATGAAATGCTTTTTGACATTTCCAGTAGCATTGCAAGACGATATCAGAAATTTATTAATGGGAACTCCATAAATGGGCCCTAGCAGTGTTTTTCTGCACATTTTTGTTGCAGAGTTTACTAGTTTGAATTTGAATTCATCGTTGCATGTTAGAATCAAATCTTCTTTTGAAAGCAGGGGATAACTGCTCATGCACAAAGGAACACCAAATTGTTCCAGTCTGTCATGACTCTTGACGGTCAGCCCAGGATTGCCAATGTTGTATTCTACCAAGTACCTATCCATGCCCATTGAGAAAAACCGCAAGGAACTTTCTTCAGTTTTAGGTCTAAACATGATGCTTCGTATTGGTTTGTTATGAGCCCTGTATCTTCCAATGAACTGAAAATTCTGAGTATCATCAATCCAAATGCTATCCTTGACTATACTGTACAAAGTTACAGCAAATCCTTTATCTGCAGTTGCTAGGAAGTCAAGATTCGGAGAAAACAAGATGTGAGTTATCGAATCGGTCGTATTGTTCAGAGATGATTTACAAAACGACTGCAGGTTCAACCCATGGAGTACCTCGACCTTACCGTTAGCGAATCCCACGCCGATCATACTTCCGTCATGATTGTACGCTAAACAGCTGATTGCGGTTTTACCTCCGTCGAAAACCTTCGAAGCAACGGCGTTTCCGGTTTGGTAGTGCAGAATTCTGACGAACCCGTTGAAGCCTCCAAGGACCACCAGAGGCTTGTTAGGGTGGACGTCCATGGCCTCGACTTGGCATTCGAAGTCTTCGTTCACGATTTCGTACTTGGTGCCGTTCGCCGTGACGTAAACGAATCTGGCCATGCTCGTGCCGAAAATGAAATTCTGGGTGCTGAAGGTGCTCTCTTTTGCGGTCGGATCTTTGAATACGCTTTCGCTTTGCTGCAGCCTGTCGTAATCCGGATCGAAGTCGAAGGAAATGCTCGTAATCGAACCGAGGTTGAAATCTTGAAACCAGTTCACCAGCTTCAGAGTTTCGTCGTAGAACTTGATCTGGCCGATGACGTCGCCCGTGACGATGAAGTTTTTTACTGTCGTCAGTACAGATATGCATTTATTCTGCATGCGTACTATCTTGTGTATTCGTTTGTACGGAGTCAGCGCGTCCAGCATGATCGGTCTGTATTTTTCCCAGACCAAAAATTTACCGATGCTGGTAGCAGAAAGAGCACTGGAAGAGTTTTTAAGAAAAACAGTAGCGGTAAACTTCCCTACCTGCTTGGCCATGTCGATGTTATGAAGCTGCGGAGCGAAAAGAGAAATATGGCTTTCGTTCCAGCTGTAAAAAACAACTTGACTCTCGCTGTTTGAAACAAGCTGAGTCGCATCGTCGGGATTGAAGAGCAAGTAGTTCTGGTAGCCATACTTCGGGTCGATCTCGATGCTGTTTATCGGACTGTCGTTCGGGTCCGTCCAGTTCCATATGCTCAGCCTTTGCGGCTCGTCAGCGCTCAGGATGGCGAGGATGTTGCCGGAAAAAGACATCGCGATCGCCGAGACGCCGTGACTTTGGAAGTTAAAGAAAGTCCTAACAGGTGTCATCTGCTTCGAATCGGCGGAAATGTGCCAGACATTCACTACACTCTCCGGTCCTTTGTCTCCGACGACCGCCCAGTTTTTGTCAAAACTTGCAGTGAGACAAGAAACGCTGTTTGAATGGCCTTGCAGCAAGAACTGTCGCTTACTATCGACATCGTAGATGACACCGGTGTGAGAGCAGGCATAGAGAATCGCCAGATGATCTCCTTTGGATACACTGAGTACGGGAACTCTTTTCTCTTGACCGAAACACTTGATCAAGGACAATGCATTTTTATGAGTGGCAACTTCATCGTCGTCATCTTCGAAAACGTTGGCAACGTTCAGGACGGGACAATTGACGTCCATGTTCGTCTCCACTTTATCTTGCGGAGCGTAAACGTCGTTATCGTCCGGAGGCCCGTCAAACTCGAGAAAACTTTGAGCTCCAGGAAGGGCGATGCAGTCGTACTTCAAGTTCGGATCGGTCAGGTCCGGCATAAAACAAGTCTTAGAGCATGAGGATCTTTTGTCGATAATCGATTCGTCTAATGGTTCTGAAGGTTTGAGTTCAATCTCATTAGAATATGGGCAAATTTCATCAGGCTGGTCAATTTGTACTGTAGAATAACTAGTGGTTTGGAAAGCATTTTTGTTGTTTTCCGAAATCTCAATATCTGGAGAAACTACATTTTTTACTAAATTTGCTTCTTTTACGAGAGACGTGTCTTGATTTGTGTCAGTTATAATTCCTTCAACAGTATTCACAGTTTTGACATCTTTTAGACTAGGAGATGTAGGCACATTTTCGTTATTTTTTTGACAAACATTTATACATTCATCTATGAATTCAGTAGATTCATCAATATTGTCTTTGAAATCTTGAGCTTCATATAAAGTTATTGAGTCATCAATCATATCAATAAAATCATCAAAAACTTGATATTCTAGTTCGTCAATCGTGTCTTCATAAAATTGATTTTCATCGTCTTCTGCAGCGTCGGCACTTTCTTGGATAGCTATGTCGTTAAGGGGAACTTTTGTATCAATTTTTGCAGCATCGGCACTTTCTTGGATAGCTATGTCGTTAAGGGGAACTTTTGTATCAATTTTTGCAGCATCGGCACTTTCTTGGATAGCTATGTCGTTAATAAGGGGAACTTTTGTATCAATTTTTGCAGCATCGGCACTTTCTTGGATAGCTATGTCGTTAATAAGGGAAACTTTTGTATCAATTTTTGCAGCGTTAGCACTTTCTCGGATAGCTATGTCATTAAGGGGAACTTTTGTATCAATTTTTTCAGGGTTTTCAGTGATACCGACGTCTAAGTCTACTAAAGTAGGTTTATTTATTTCTTTTTCTGTCTCGTCGAAAAACTCAACGACTTCGAGTTGGTTCTCCTCCACGACGTCTATCAAGTCTACTAGCATCTCCTCCTCCTCTTCACTTTCATCTAGAAATTCATTTCCGTCTGTCAGAAATGAGTTCAGGTTTTCAGTTAAATTTTCTTCTGCAGCCGTAATATCGGCAGGTGTAGACCTCGATGGCGACGACGCGGCAACGAGTAATATTTCTTCTGCATCGTCGTCTTGTTCTTCTAAATCGCCGTCATTTACTTCAGTATTATCATTTGCGTGAACATCATATTCCTTACTCATTCTCTGTTTAAAAACTATAGTAAATTAACCCAACAGGAAAAATAAAAAACTGCTATGCTAAGCGGGACTTAAAACACTGACAAGGTTACCATAGTTACTCGGTTTGATCGTTGGCCTTTGATTTATAAATAAAAAAAGAACTTTCCAACAGTTTCGAACTCTAGTCTAAAATTTAAAAAGTTTTAATAGAAGTTGTTTTCAGTTTAATATTGTCTTTAACGTAGACTGTTTCGCTAAATTTATTTATTCAAAAAAAACCTATAACAAAAAAATGCAATTAAAGTTCCTATACAAAACTAAACAAGTAAAGATAAAAAATAAATTTTAAAAAAATGCTTTCATTTGCCTCTTTATTTGAGTCAACGAACTAAAATTTTTGAATCTAAAACTGTGATTAATTTTAATAGATTTAAGGCCTAATTCATGTCGGAAACATTCAATTCATGTATTGTCAACCAGAATAAAGCTTTCCTAAAAGTTTTAGAGCTCTAGGTGGTCGAAAAGTGGGTGAATTGTCGTTTCTAAGATTTGATCTCCACAGACAAACAGAGAAACGAAGTCATGTAAAGTTAAATAAAAGCAACTACAAATCTTAAACATAAAATGGCGTTTTTTTCCAACAACCAAAGTAATTGTAACATATTTTTGCGGAAATTTGTAATAATAAACATTTCAAAACAATATTGGATTTTATTTGTAAAATATGGGTTTTTATTAAATCCAAAAAAAATAAGACATCCTACTTTAAGAAAAAAGACACCCCATACTGACTATACCAATTTGTCAGGGACAAATTAATTAATGTAAGATTTTTTTCAACTACCTACTATTAATCATTATATATATATATATATATACTAGCAGTGCCCGTAGCGGCTTCGCTCGCATGAAATTAGAGAGTTTGAACCGTGCATCCATAGTAGAGATCAATTTTTTAGGTCTCGGCTCGGCCCGTCGACAACTTAGCCCAGCCCGTTTTAAAAACCCAAACTCCTGGCCCGGCACAGCCCGTCTGAATTAGGCCCGGCCCATTCTTACAGGCTTAGAAGTTCTATATACTTGATGAAAAACTTCGGCCCGTCCCACCTTGACTTCAGGTTTGGCCCGGCCCAACTGAACACCCTAAAATCACTAAAATATCTATATACTTGGTGAAAAACCTCGGCCCGTTCCACTTTGATTTAAGGTTTGGCCTGGCCCGTGTGAAGACTCTAAAATAACGGCTTGGCCCGACCGGTGATAAACTGAACTTAGCTACTTTTAACCGGCACAAAACTTCAAAATACTAATTTTTACATTTGTAGCACTTACAGTTTTTGAGTAGCAGTTATTTTGAAATCAAATAACCACTTTTTTCCACCCCACATTTGATGTCCTGGAAACCAAATTTTTAAAAAAATGTTGAAACACTTATATCATAATTTTTTGAGTAAATACTAAATACTAATTTTGACATCTGTAGCATTCACAGTTTTTGAGTAGCAGTTACTTTAAAAACCAAAGAAAACCTTTTTCCACCCCACATTTGAGGTCCTGAAAACCAAAATTTCAAAAAATGGTGAAACACATATATCTTTATTTTTAGAGTAGAAACTAAATACTAATTTTTACTTTTGTAGCATTAACAGTTTTTGAGTAGAAGCTACTTAAAAAACCAAATAACCCAATTTTCCAACCCACATTTGAGGTCCGGGAAACCAAATTTGTAAAAAATGGTGAAACACGTATATCTTTATTTTTAGAAAAGAAACTAAATAATAATTTGTACATCTGTGGTATTTACTGTTTTTGAGTAGCAGTTACTATAAAAGACAATTAGCCCTATTTTCCACCCCACATTTGAAGTCCTGGAAACCAAATTTTCAAAAAATGCTAAAACACGTATTTCATTATTTTTGGAATAGAAACTAAATACTAATTTTTACTCTTGTAGCATTAACAGTTTTTGAGTAGAAGCTACTTTAAAAACCAAATAACCCAATTTTCCAACCCACATTTGAGGTCCGGGAAACCGAATTTTCAAAAAATGGTGAAACACGTATCTTTTTATTTTTCAAAAAGAATCTATATACCAAATTTCAAAAAAAAATTTTAGAAAAATTTTTTAGAAAAAAGTTTGTTTTCCAGTTTTTTCCCCTCAGGAGCAAAATTTTCAAAAATCCTTTCTTAGCGGATGTTTACGCTATAAAAGTAATATAAGTTCCAAATTTCACGTTCCTAGGATGAGGCGTTTGAGCTCGGCGTTGATTATCAGTCAGGACATGTTCTTTTATATATATAGATACGATTTTGAATTTTGTCAGAATCAGTTGTGCAACAGATGATATAAGTTTTTATACAAAGAAACTTTTAATAAAATATTTCTAATATCTATAATCTATAGTCTTTAGTGTGTCTAATAAAGTTGATTTAGTATTCAAAGATTGGAATTCCACCAAAATAGCTAAATCCAGGGATTCCGGGATTGCAATTCCTCTCTCAGTCTCAGGCTCTCTCACTACGTCTTCATCTCTCATGTCTTTCCACTGTGGGCTGAAAACCTTTAGTCAGCAAGAAATAAATTTAACCGTGAAAAAATCCTAGCAAGCACTTATTATATATCGTTGGAAAGGTATGAATTAGGAGAATATGAAAAACGGAATTCTATAACTGTATAACAATGCGGGGGAGTGTAGGATAACAAAATAACAAGATGGCCGACAATTCGAAAATATCTTTCCAAAACAATTATTTATAACAATGTTACAACTTGACTTTAATAGTCTTAAAGCAGTTTTACTTGAATAATTTTCAAAAAAAATTTTTTAATACAATTTTTGAAGAAAAAGTTGAAAAACCACAAAAATTTATAGACCCTTCTCCCCATGGGCTGGATGACATTGGTAATGAGGGCCTTTTAAAGCTAGTCCAGTAGTACATAGATCTACTGGTATAATTTGATCTTGATTATGAATTTTGCGATATCAGCCATTTTGGAAAATGGCTTTTTATGGTTTAAAAAAGTCATTACTGCCAAAATTGAACCTATGAACAACAATCAAATACAAACTAGTTCCAGAATATGTTTATTCACATTATGCATCTATAATTAATTTCAAATTACAACATATAATAAAAAAAACAAACAGAAAAACAACAGAAACACTAAAAATAACTATTTTTATTTCCTGCCCTGGAAATTGCAAGACATTATTCTTAGATTCTTGATTGTAAACATCCAGCATATTGTAAATAATCATTTGTATAAATTAGAAAATATTGATATTTTGAGTCATTGGTTTCACCTGGTTGCCCAATTTATTGGCTTATGCCTGGTTAATCACAGGGAGTGCCACGTGAAGGCTGACTCGTACTCACCACCTAATATACAAACAACATACAAACAAGAAACGTATCAGCATATGTACATATTTACATCTAAATATACACACACCTCTAGGTTTGCTGGAATATTTTGAAACACATTAAGAAAATCATAAATTTAACATGTGCACACATCTAGCTTTAAAAAAAATTAAAACACATACATAAAATATAAAACACATACACACAAATGACTAGTTAGTTTACCCTTCAGCTCGGTTAAACCGCAACTGTTAGGTGGTGGTATGTTTAATTAAATTCCAAGTCCGGCTTAACTGCAACTGTTCGTTTCTTTATTTAGGACTAATTGACTAGCTCGTTTGCCCTCAAAATTTCAAAAACCAAAATTAAGCCAGCATAAATGAAGCTGTTATCAAACATTCAGATCTCCAGTTTGAATGATACTATAACCACAACTAATAAATGCTTTCAGTGAGATCATGAAAAAGTCAGACCAGAATATCAAATAACTACAATCAAAACGTCAAAAACTAAAATTGCTGTCTAAGTTCGAAAGCAGCAAGAAATATTAAATTTCTTCCACATAGAAGAAATCAATGTCTTCATAAAAAAAAACTGTGGATCATTGCTCTCAACCACATGTTCTGTGCCACAAGATTCTTCTTCACTGTCACTGCTTATATTATTTGTTTCATCAGCTGTTACACCGCCATTTGATCAATCCGTTCCATGACAATTTCTGCACACAGAAACACAGTGCATACTGTTTCGCAGACATGAACACACTTAGATGAGCAGTTTCCATTACAATAGCATCGAACAAACTTTAGGACTGACTGAGGTGCAATGTCACCCACTATTTTCACGGGTTTTAAGCAGCTTTCAACTGATTCCCAGCCCCAGTTGGTTGCCTTCAAGACTACTTTGTCCAGAGTCCCCCAAATCACAGCATGCAAATGAACGCGTCGGACATGCAGGTGAGCAGCACATTCTGATAGTGGCAGCCTTTCTGGTTCAAAACGACGACAGAACCAATTTGAAATATGACTCATGCCGTAAATCAGCCAATCTTTCTCCTACTTTCCCGCCATACAGACTGACCAACAGGCTAGAACCAGCTCTGCACACCTCATCATCCGCAGCATTGCTTCTTTGCAGAGCCATGCGGCACGACAAATGCAATTTAATTACATGTTTGTTGTAGTGCACATTAATATAAATTACCAAATCACAACAACCGGTAACCTCCAGTTTTTTAAATACAGTGGGCAAGGCTCTTACAATTTCAGCAGTGTGTTCAGATGTTTCTTGCTTACAAAATGAACATTTTAAAAAATCTGAATTTATTTCTGTTTCCTCAGAAATTACAGAAGAAGATATCTCAGTCCTCTTCATACATACATGTTCTACACTTCTGCACCATTAAAGTAACCACTCGACAAAAAATGTAGCAAACTTCCAGTGAGAACGGAAAAGAAAATAGCAATTTTCTAAAAAATTATTTCGTTTGATATTTTTTAATTTGTGTTATTTATCTTTCAAATAGACCTAATCTGGTATACTAGTCGCCAAGCACAGAAGCGAAGGACACTAATTTTACTAACTATCGCCCATCAAACTAAATGCCGTATAACTCACGACATACAACTCCGATTTTAATAGAATTTAGAATGCTAAGTTCTTATTACTATTTTACACCTAATCTGAATATTCTATGCTTGCTAGGATTTTTTCACACTTCCAATGCAACAAAATTTTCTACGTTCTGACTACTTCCTTTTCTATCAACTCGTAACCAAATGCTCTTGAACACGCCTCGTTGCAAAAAGCGCTATATAAGTTGAAAATTTGAATTGAACTAAGTTTTTAATACTTGATAATTATTTAGTGTGCATTTTTTTACCATTATTTAAAATATTAAAAATATAAAATTACATTATATAACTTTATATAGCCTATGCCTGGCGTCTGCTCAAATACAAAGTACCGCGTGTTTTTGAAATTTGTCTCGGTTATGGCGTTATGGCTATTCCGTTTTGTATTTTGTCTCAGTGCTCCTTTGCGCATTTGCACAGTTTTCGGCTTTCGCATCTTATTTGTAAATATATATATTGCTGTATTATTTCGTTAGTTCAAGTTAAGTTTGCACTTGCACATTGCACATATTTGGTTTATTTTAACCATTTTCTTCATTTTTCTTATTTTTGTTTATTGTGATATGGATGCTTTTCATATTTTTTGTTTTTCGTTAAATCTGCTTTTGTACATATTAGTTTATTTTGTCCGTTTTATGCGTTTTTGTTTGTTGCGAGATAAACGCTTTTTTGTAATATCGTTTTTGGTTATTAGGTTTGCTTTTCTAGTTTTGTTTTTTTTGCCATATTGACGCTTGCAAAAATGATGCTTTTGTCTTAATTGTTTATCTGTAGAAGCCGACTGGAGATGCCTTCTCAATATTTGAGGTAATAATTTTGGCAAAGGAGGAGACATATTTGTAAAAAAAAACTTGCTTGCATTTATTTATAGACTTATGAAAAATAATCTAAAACGACTGATGCAAATAAAATAAATTAAGTAGCGGCTGCAGTTTCAAAGTTGTTAATTTGAAATAAAACTTATTAGCTTGTGTTATAGTTTCCTGACCTATAGCTTCTAAGTTTTATTTAATTATTAGCGGAGTTACCCGGCGTTTTCCGGGGTACTTAGAGGTTTTTATATTGTCTTTCTCTCTCTCGCTACTGTTTCCGTCCCTGCTTGCTCTCCCGTTTCCACCTCCGCTCGCTCTTACGCTTCCTTTCCCGTTAATTCTCCCGCTCTCTTTCCTGCTCGCTTTTCCGTTCCTGCTCGCTCTCCCGCTCCCACTCGCTTTTTCGTTCCAGCTCTCACTCGCTTTCCCAATACCACCCGTTCTTACGCTCCCGCTGGTTTTTTCGCTTGCTTGCCCACTCTCTTTCTTTCTTCATCTTCCTCCTAACTTTTTTTGCTCATAAAACGTAATATAGATTTGGTAAAATTTGATTTAAACCTTTAAAATTTTTACATAAACTAAATCTGAATTTGGTTACGCAATAACCTTTGATGTTCGTACATAGAGACTTTTGGCCTAGGAGGAATTTTTAGAGACTTATTTGTATTTATATAGATTAAATATATTTTTGTTGTTGCAGGCGTTCCAAGCTTGTCAAACCGTCTCCTTGCTTTGAGGATGTTGAAGAGACACCAACCACTTTCGCGGTGATGGAAAAGCTTTGACAAGTATTATAAACTTTGAATTATCGTTTTTTAGTAGTTCATGGATACACCATTGTCAGAGCTTATAGCGTTTAAATATATTTTTGTTGTTGCAGGCATTCCAAGCTTGTCAAACCGTCTCCTTGATTTGAGGATGTTGAAGAGACACCAACCACTTTCGCGGTGACGGAAAAGCTTTGACAAGTATTATAAACCTTGAATTATCATTTTTTGTAGTAGTTCATAGATACCCTAGGTTAGAGCTTATAGCGTTTAAATATAGGTACACCTCTTCAGGCGTGCACTTATTTCAAAACACTTGTTGGTCAAAGCAAATTTCCAAACGAGAAATAAAAAGTCCAATTTTAACTTGTTCTAAGATTTAAAGATATTTCTCAACACCAGGTTATATGGCCGGCACAAGTGCATGTCTTTATTAAATAGCCGATCTCGAGTTAGTGCTTAGCGGCACATTTAGCGACTTATTTTTTATGTATATAGATCATTTATTATTCTTATTTATTACAGACAATCTGCTGGAAACAGAACGTCAACAAAGAGGTTAATTACTGTTTTTATTTTAAATCACCACTACTTTTTTTCTTGAGAATGTTTGGAGTTTTAATATTTTTATTTAATGAAAATTTTTTTTATTACTTTTCAAAGGTTTCTTACTTTTTTCCACTACACTTTTACCAGCTATGCCTCTCCCGACATCAACAAAGACTCACGTCTTTAAAGTAATTCCAAATAGATGCAGGTTTCATTCTATTCTTTAAAATGTTTTTAGTTTTAGCCTCTTCTCTAACTTCATTTTTTTTCATTTTTACACAGCTTCTGATAATATCTTAGCTAGATGGTGTCATCAACCTTATTGAAAACTTCGAAGATATTGTTACTTTCGTTTCAATTTGATGATCTTAAATGTAGTGTCAGTCTGTAGGTACTGTCTGCAAGCACAGACATGGGTTTTGAATTTTTTTTTAAACATTGAGATGTAGACATAGTTGTGACCTCTGGTTAAAGGTGATAATTTCAAAGTCGGCCCAAGAACAGCAAACTTGTGGAATATTTTTCTGATAACTTATGCTTTCTATCTTTATCTCCTTCCTCTTCTCTATTTGTTTTCTTTTTTCTCTATGTTTTTCTTCCCTTTTTATTTCCTCTTTTTTCTTTAAATTCCTTTTTTTGTTTCTCAAGTCGTGATAGTCGACGTCAGTTCTACTCAAGATCTAAAACATCTTCAGCAGTATAAATTAAAAAGCTTTCAAGAAATTTCTCTATAGATTCCAAGCTATCTTTTCGACTTTTTTGTTTTTAAAAATTTTTTTAAATATATTTAAATTGCAAAATAATTGGTCATTTTGTAAAAACTGTGTTGAAAATGATAAACGCTATAACGCCAGTTTCTTTTACAGGATAGCACGTAATGAGAAATAAATTAAACTAAAACGCAAATAGTTTATGCTTTTCTCTGCTCAATAGTAGCTTTGAAGCAAAAACAGAAATCAAAGGCACGTCATGCTTGTTTTGAAATACACACGCGCTGGTAGTAGGGCAAGCAAAAAATATCGTTGAAATCATTGAATATACCTGAAATCGTCTGCTAAAAACTAATTTGAGTTTAAAAGCGCGGGGCGTTAATCATTTCTCACGTGTTGATTAGTCAACAGGTAAAGATAAAAAAATATTTTTTTGTTAATGCTTCTATTTGCCTCTTTATCTGAGTCAACGAACTAAAATTTTTTAATCTAAAACAACCGTTACGCTCAATCTTGTTAATTATTTTGGACCTCTGGCGACTTATAAATAAATATCCGTACTGTTTAATTATTTTGGACCTTTGGCGACTTACACATAAACAACTTATTACAGTCGCTGGGTGGCAGGAATTAACTTCATTTGATTAATTTTAATTTATTTAAGGCCTAATTCATGTCGGAAACATTAAATTCATGTATTGTCATCCAGAATAAAGCCTTCCTGAAATTTTTAGAGCTCTAGGTGGTCGAAAAGTAAGTGAATTTTTGTTTCTAAGATTTGATCACCACAGACAAACAAACAAACAGAGAGAAAGTGAAGTTAAATAAAAGCATTTAAAAACAGTTCGATAAATTTAATGAATTCTTAAGTTAAGGGTTACACGGAGAACAACTAAAATCGATTTAGGCTTAACTTACCCAGCAGAATTTCTTGACTGCGCCACTACGAGAAGCTGTTGAGATTATTTGTTGAAACAACTGAACAATATTTAAACTTCGTTTCTCACAAATCCTTTATAATTTGTATTTAAAGCAGCTTCTAATTTTTTGCAAATCAATATTTTGACGATGATATATCTATAAAATAAAAAAAACTTTGACGAATTGCTCGATTAGTTAGCTCGACGTCGCAACATGAGTAGCAGTAATTCTAAAAAACATAACTCTATTTTCTACCCCTTACTAATCCGTTTCTCCCCCGTTCCCCCCCCCCAAAATCTCTTCGGTAGCTATTAAATTAGCTAGTGACGGATTGTAAATTGTAAGCTGTACAACTTATAATAGTACCGAGCCATGATTCGTACCCATTCATAGTCGAGTGTTGTGTTCAACATACCCTAACAAAAGCGCTTACCAAACACTGTTTTTCAGAGGTGGCGTTGTCTCAGATGATAAGGTAGTTGGCATGATGCGAGGCGAACTGCCGATCCGAAACTCGTCGGTTCGAATCTAAAGGTAAGACGTTTAAATTTGCGTTATTTCGCTGTGTGTGTGTGTGTGAGTGTGCGTCCCGTGATTAATTATTCCGGGATATAGCTGGGCATCCCGTGCTGATCCCGTGCTTAATGATGCCGGGATATACCTGGGTATCCCGTGCTTAATGATGCCGGGATAAAGCTGGGTATCCCGTATCTTTTGTTGATCCGTGCTTAATGATCTGGGGATTCCGTGCGGGTCCCGTGTAAATCCCGCGGACAAAACCCGGGGGGTCCCGCCGGGATCCCGGTGCTGAACCCGCTGGGTTCCCCGTGCTGAACCCGCTGGGTTTCCCGGCTCTATCCCACGCGGGTCCCGTGCGGGTGTGTTTGTTGGGAAGTAATATAAGTTCCAGATTTCACGTTCCTAGGCTGAGGCGTTTTAGCTTGGCGTTGATTATTAGTCAGGACATGTTCTTTTATACATTTAAATTTCATACGTACTGGAATTAAAATGTCTTTTTTTAAACAAAGATCTAATGCCTATATATTAAGAAGATTGAATACTATTCACCATAGACTATAATTCTGACAGTGGCTGATAGTTCTATGTTTATGTCTGCAGTATTTTAGACATAAATATTATATATCTATGGTGTTTGATTTTTTACTCTCGGTCTTTGATATATCTTATTTAATGTAGCGACGCAATTATTATTTAGGAGTTCAAATAAAATTAATTTTTTCTTTGTGTATTGATTTTGTTTGGACATGTCTATCGAGATTCCACTCCGGGACACTGAGGACGAGGTACGCTCAGTTACACACTTAAATTTTAAAAAAAATATTAAAAAATGAGCCTGAAGTTAGTTAACGTCGTTAACTTAACGACGGTCGCTAACTAGTATTTTACATAGTAAACCCCTACACGGCCTGGGGCCGTGCCGTCATATCACAACGGGCCGGCCGAAGCTATTGTGCCGAGCCTGGGGATTTTGTCTCTGTACCTCTAAAATAAAAAACAGACCGGGTCTAGCCCTAAAGTTTTAACCTTATGAAACGGACCTAGCTGCCGGGACGGGACCTAAAATATTGGCCCGTGCAGGGCTCTATTACTTAGGTTCGTGAATTAAGCCACAGAAAATTTTCAATGGCAAAAATCAAACAAACCACTTGCACGACAAAAATAAAACTTCTAAAAAGTGTATTGAATTTTTGGTAATTTCCTAGTGGACCTAGTGTATCGCTCTGGGCTGATTTCGATATCCAAACCATGGAATTACTGGGTTATTAAATCAGCAAAACAATAATTATAAAACACACTGAGGCGCTGGTGGCAGAGCGGTAGAGCGCTCGCCTGTTGATCGTTAGGTCGGCAGTTCAAGCCTCACCTGCGTCACCAGCGTAACTCCCTTAGGCAAGGAGTTCACTCGCATTGCTTTCTCATGTCTATGAAAATAGCGTGTTCTTCGAAGTTTCCGATCCAAAGGAACCTTCGTAAGCGCCTCTGACTTATCTGGCGCTATATAAATTCATCATTATTATTATTATTATTTAAAAAATATTTTGATAGAAAAATTCTTTAAAAATGTCACTGAACAAAACTTCTTAGCAGTTGAGTGCCGATACGCGGAGTGAAACAGTTATAAACATAAGTGTGATGAAAAGTAAAGAAAACTATTGGTGAAATAAATAAAATATAACTACTTATTTTTAAAATATATCAAATAGAATAGTTGATATTTAGCATACACTTAGTTTTTCTTAAATCTAAGAAATATTTTTCTTCTAAAAATTGGAGTGGGAAGTGACAAATTATCTCTGATGAGAATATATTTTTTAATAATGTTTTAATACGTTATAAATATTTGATAAATGAGATGAAAAATTATTTTTGTATTTTCACTACTGCGTATATCATTGCTGCCGAATTTGAGAAGACTGCATGTCAACGGGGATTTAAAAAAAAATAGTTTATTAATTTACAATTATTTATTAACTACAATTCTTTGAAAATGCAATTATTTATTAATGCAATTATTTGAAATGAGGTTTGGATTTAACTATACTTCCAGGTGATAGAGTTGGATCTCAGTCAACTTCCAGATGGAGAAGAAGTACTTAACATATTGAGACAGGAGCAAGCCCCACTGAACATCTGGGTCTCACTTGCTGTGGGTTTTCTTCAATTGATCTTCAATTGATTCGATTTAATTCTATTAAGAGTTATACAAATTTATTTCTCAATTTTTTAATGCTATTTAAGATACTTTTAAAGCTAAAAATGTATTTCAAAATATGCTAACAATTTATCTGGTAATTCTCATGGATTAGGTAGATAAATATTCATTATTATTTGTTTCATTTAGTCAAATTAGCGTTTATTACATTCGAATAATGCAACAAAAAACAATTTTCATTTCAATGAACGACAGCTGGCATACTACAAACAATCTCAGACGAATGATTTCGTCAAGATCCTGGAATCATCGAGAAGAGAGGCGAGCACCAACTACCACAACTACGAACGCGACCAGATGACGGCTTTCGATTCTCTGGCGTCCTTCTACGTGCAGCAGGCCCACAAGGAGAAAGACAAGGACAAGAAGAGAGACCTGTTCACTCAGGCCACTCTGCTTTACACGATGGCGGATAAAATAATCATGTATGATCAGGTATGTAAATGTTGTGTGTTTTGTATGCGATTGTTGTTGTTTTCTAGTTGCGTGAATGGGCTGGATGTTTGGAGAAAAAAGAGACAGATTTTGTGTGTGTGTTTTGCTAGAGCTGTTCCGATATGGCTTTTTGCCGATTATGCCGATACCGATTATAGCCGATTAATAAAATTGCCGATACCGATTATGTTATAGTTACTATTATTTCTTTAGTGAAAATGTTGGTTCCGAAACATACCGCGATATTACAACACTATCGATCACACAACCATAGAATAATAACTATTTACTAAAAATCTATAAAATTTTATTTCTTTAATTAAAGTCAAGTAATGTTGAAACTAATTATAAAATAATAAAAAAAAAATGTATATGGGATATAGCTACTATAGCTCGAGTTCAACGTCAACTACGTAGGCTGGCTCAACCTGGCTACAGCTAATACTTATAGTCAAGTTGAGGTAAGTTATACTTAATTAACAACAACATTTCTCCCTTTTCGGCAAGAACGACTGAGTTTGATAACTTTAGCCAGTGAGCAAATGAGCGTCAACAGAGCGTGTTGATCATCGCTTCATAATTAGACCCAACCGTTGTTAGTCTTTTTGACTTCCGGAACTTTGTTGTTGACAAAAAAATGAAACACGTGTATTTTATTGTCGAACTTTTAGTTTGTTATGGATATTTATTCTAAACGGTAAGAAAATAATTGAAAATTTTAATCGGCTACCGATTATATTTCGAATTGCCGATTGCCAATTAGGCCAATAATCGGTGCCGTTATGTGTATTCCGATTAATCTGGCCCAGCTCTATGTTTTGCTAATCTATGACTCGTACATAATTTTTCAGAGCCACTTACTTGGAAGAGCTTATTTCTGCTTGTACGAAGGTGGAAAAATGGATCAGGCAGATGCTCAGTTCAATTTTGTTCTTGGACAGGTTGATGTCCTTTTTTTCTTTTTTAAATATTAATAAATTTTTTGTTATGTATTCTATTCTATATTAAGGAATTTATTAACATATGTGTTTTATTATATAGAAATTCTTACTATTTTATCTTATAGAATTTATTATTAACATCTATATTCTGTTTGATAGATTTATTAATAAATGTGTTCTATTTTATAGATATATTTATATATGTATTCTCTTTTATAGAATTTGTTAACATATGCATTAGGTATATCGAATGTTTTTTCCAGCAGGAACACTAATAATAGTGTTTAATGAGCAAGTTCAAGTGTAATTTCTCGCACATATGTATTAAAGGTGGAATGGGTTTTAAGGTGGTAACTTAATGATGTAAAAATTGTAATTTTTTGTTGTTTAAGCATTGAAGTTTAGCAATTCTAGATTTAGTCTGCTCTAAAGTCTCAGTTTTATGCCTGATCCAATTACATTTTAGATATTGGTTAATAAATCAATAATAATAACGTTTACTTTATTTTTCAGTCTCCTAGCAACATTCCTGCACTGATTGGAAAAGCATGCATTCTGTACAGCAAGAAGGATTACAAGGGAGCACTCACCTATTACAAAAGGGTGCTAAGAACAAAGCCAGACTGCCCAGCTTCCGTGAGGTACGGCATAGGCCTGTGTCTCGTCAAGATCGGAAAAGTGGACAAGGCCAGGTATGCCTTCATGCGGGCGCTAGAGCTGGATCCCCAGTGTGTCGGGGCGCTGGTGGGGCTTGCCATACTCGAGCTGAACAACGAATCACCTGATTCGATAAAGAACGGTGTTCAGCTTCTCTCCAGGGCGTACACCATCGATCCGTCCAATCCCATGGTTCTTAATCATCTGGCAAATCATTTCTTTTACAAAAAGGTATTTTATTTTATTTTTTATCTTATTTTATTTTATTTTATTTTTGTTTTATTTTCCAATACATAAAACAAATTGTTGATGATAATAATAATGTTTAAAGCATATTAGTTGTAAATTATTTAAAACATTAATAAAGGAATAGTATAAAATATGTTTGATTCGACACTAATCTCATTATAGGACTACAGTAAAGTTCGTCACCTTGCACTCCACGCGTTCCACAACACGGAGAATGAAGCCATGAGGACGGAGAGCTGCTATCAATTGGCTCGCTCTTTTCACGTTGAGGTTGTGTGTGTTTTTTTTATTGATTCCGAACGATATGTGATCGTATCTGATTTGTAGTTTTAGATCTGATCACTTCTCAGATTTTGATCAATTTTATTTCAATTTAATGATCTTTAGAATGTATAATGTAAGTCTTCAGAATTTCGGGTCACTACTTGAGTACCGCACGGGCCCGGTTTAAGGTTTTCAAACGTGCTGGGTCGCAAAAAATCGGCCCGCGCAGTCGCAAATTATTTTGTACCGCTTTTTTTTATAAATTAAAACATAATTATAATAATTCAAAAAACTACGATTAACTTCATTACAGGGGGATTACGATCAGGCCTTCCAGTACTACTATCAAGCAACACACTACTCTGCCACTAATTTCATCCTCCCCTATTACGGCCTCGGACAGATGTACATCTTCAGGGGGGACACTGAAAATGTCGGTTATAATTATTTATCTTCTTAAAATGCTAAATTAAAAAATATATTTATATATATTTTTAAATGGTTCCTTAAGTTCTGAGGTTATAATGCATGGTTTTCGTGGTTCTTCATTCAGGCGATCACCTGCTTCGAGAAAGTCCTTAAAACTCAACCTGGAAATTACGAGACGATGAAGATTCTCGGATCGCTTTACGCTTCATCGACTGACTCCCAGAGACTGCAACTGGCACAGGTAAGCCGATTTCATGTTTTTTTACTATATCACACTCACTTCCCTACGTTAGGTTTGTTGAAGTTAACTTTTTTTTTAATAATAATTTATAGTCCTTTACACCAGGTGTTTTAAGACTGTAATGGCTTTATGTTGGAAGCACCTAAGTACTTCCAGTCGTGGATCATAATTTGATCCTTTTAACTTTTCCCTCCTCCTTTCTCCAGGCTTGGGACTGGCTTGCGAAAGCAAGGCGGAGTTGTTGTTTATTAACGTTTCATTTGGACTAAAGTTTACATTCAATTCAGATTTATGTACTTGTGATTAATGTAGTTTTTTTGTCGTTTATTTTTGTCAGCAACATTTGAAGAAGGTGACGGATCAGTTTCCCGACGACGTTGAAGCTTGGATCGAACTTGCTCAGATTCTCGAGAGGAAAGATGCCGATGTTAGTCGAATGCCGTTCATTTACATCTTTTCGATCGGGTTAGTAATTGGAATTGGTCGTATTTTAAAAATTCTATATTTTGTAGGAAGCTCTTGCTGCATATAAGATGGCCAGTACGATTCTCACCGAGAAGGTGAACACGGAAATTCCTCCGGAGATTCTCAACAACGTGGCTGCTCTCCACTTCAGGCTCGGAAATTATGAAGAAGCGAAAGTGAGAATGTGATTGCGATGTTTACTCGCACATGTTTTGCTCATTTTTTCATTAATATTATTATTATTATTATTATTATATCTTTATTAATACTACTTATTATTAATTAGTTATTTATAGTGCAACCTTCAAGCATAGAATAGTCACAAAAGTGTAATACAGTTAGTCAAATTTAGAAACAATTAGTTTTCAACAGTTTTATAAAAGCAGTATAGACTCACAGTGAATTTTGCTTCTGTGGATAGCCATTACAGTTCAATGTCAAAAGCAATCTATTTCACTGTCGATAGTACAAACTTGTACAAACTGATTCGATTTGATATTTAATTAATTAATTATTACTTAAGAGGAATTACGAAGCGTCTCTGAATCGGGCCCACGACGAGGGAAACAGCGACGAGACGTACTACGGAGCCATCTCCGTCACCATCTCGTACAACCTCGCCAGATTGTACGAGGCGACCAACGAGTACGACAAGGCCAGCAAGCTGTACAAGGACATCTTGAGGGAGCATCCGAATTACATTGATTGTGAGTCGTCGATCGGATTGTAGGCGTGTCGTTGAAAGTGTTCAACACGTGTAGTAGAAAGTGTACAACACTTTTAGTAAAATGTGTTTAACACGTTTCGTGGGATGTGTTCAAGGGGTGTCATAGAAAGTATTCAACACGTGCATTGGCATACTGATGACATGATACTTTGTTTACGATTTAGGAATCTTCTTTAGCATCCTCTTTATTTTTTTCTTACATTGAATTGACAAGTTGGTTTAAATTTTTTTCAAATCCTTCTCCCCCCACACAGGTTACCTGCGTCTCGGCTGCTTGGCGAGAGACAAGGGGCAGATCTACGAAGCGTCCGACTGGTTCAAGGAGGCTCTGCAGATGAATAAAGACCAGCCGGAAGCCTGGTCGCTGCTCGGCAATCTCCATCTAGCCAAGCAGGAGTACGGACCGGGCCAGAAGAAATTCGAGAGGGTGCTTCAACACATCGCGGACGATTCCTACTCAATCGTGGCGCTCGGCAACGTCTGGCTGCAGACTCTGCATCAACCTATGAGAGACAAAGAAAAGGTACGATCGTTTTAAAAACTTGCTTTGGTGACGACTAATTACCTGCGAATATCTAAAATATCATTTAACAAAAAAACTTATGTTTTCAGGAGAAAAGACACCAAGATAGAGCACTAAGCATGTACAAGGCAGTGCTGAGGAACGATGCCAAAAACATCTGGGCCGCCAACGGAATCGGATGCGTGCTTGCCCACAAGGGGTACATAAACGAAGCACGTGATGTCTTCTCGCAGGTCAGGGATGCCACAGCTGACTTTCCCGACGTCTGGCTCAATATCTCGCATATTTACGTGGAGCAGAAGCAGTACGTGGCTGCTATACAGATGGTTGGTTCTATATTATAGTGCTGCTATACAGATGGTTGGTTCTATATTATAGTGCTGCTATACAGATGGTTGGTTCTATATTATAGTGCTGCTATACAGATGGTTGGTTCTATATTATAGTGCTGCTATACAGATGGTTGGTTCTATATTATAGTGCTGCTATACAGATGGTTGGTTCTATATTATAGTGCTGCTATACAGATGGTTGGTTCTATATTATAGTGCTGCTATACAGATGGTTGGTTCTATATTATAGTGCTGCTATACAGATGGTTGGTTCTATATTATAGTGCTGCTATACAGATGGTTGGTTCTATATTATAGTGCTGCTATACAGATGGTTGGTTCTATATTATAGTGCTGCTATACAGATGGTTGGTTCTATATTATAGTGCTGCTATACAGATGGTTGGTTCTATATTATAGTGCTGCTATACAGATGGTTGGTTCTATATTATAGTGCTGCTTCCTTCGGTTTTGATGTGTGAATTTGTGTGGTTATTATTTTATACCATTTGGAGTAGATTGTGAAGTTTTAATTTAAATTTTGCTTCTATTTCTTTTCAATTCTCGGTTAAGAACTTGAATAGCTTAAAATTATTCATTATTGAAATTAAATTTACGCAGTTTCTTAAACGGTTTTAATCTCTTTATTGATCTTCATAACCACAATAACGTACAATTCCTCACGTATACTTTAATAGGGCATTTAGGTATTTAAGGTGCTTTATCATACCATCAGCACCCGTCCAAGTGTTATATATTTAAATATTTATAAAAAATATATTTGAAATATAATGGACTTCATTTCACCGTAGTACGAGAACTGCAGTCGCAAGTTCTTCAACAACCACAATACCGAAGTGCTCACTTACCTGGCGGCCGCTCACTTTCGTGCCGGTAAGTTGAAGGAGTGCAAGCAGGTGCTGCTGAAGGCCAGGCAGATTGCCCCGGAGGACACCGTACTCCTGTACAACGTGGCGCTCGTGCTTCAGAGACTTGCCACGCTCGTACTCAAGGATGAAAAGAGCAACCTCAAAACCGTTCTCTCTGCGGTCCAAGAGCTGGAGTTGGCGCACAGGTTGGTTTGGCTCGTCTCGGCGATTGTGCCTTTTTTCCCGTTCTCTCTCGGACGAATTTAAAAACAAAGCTCGTTTTCTCTTCCCGTATCGCACTACAGGTACTTTAGCTACTTATGCCAGAGGGGAGACAAGATGAAGTTTGACCTTGCTCAGGCTGCAGTCGAAGCCAGACAGTGCAGTGACCTTCTGAGTCAAGCGCAGTATCACGTGGCCAATGCCAGGAAGATGAATGAACTGGAGATGGAACAGAAGAGAAAGCAAGAGGAGGAAAGAGAGATGATCAAACGAAAACAACTTCAAGAACAGGTGATGCAATTAAAATTGAATTTATTTAAAAAGAACAATCCTGCTAGTTATGTAGCTCAGTATTAGTGGTAGGTAGTTTATAGCTTAGTATTATGCATGTAGTTATGTAGCTTAGCATTATGCAGTTACTTATGTAGCTTATTTGACGCGCTTTTGTGACTTTTTAAAAAAAGCGCATTATAAATTTACATTTACATTACATTACATTACATTATTGTTATGCAAGTAGTTATGTAGCTAAGTGTTATGCATGTAGTTTTGTAGCTTAGTATTATGCAGGTAGTATTTGCTGTAAAAGCCATGCAATTTCAGTTTTTTGTCGATTCTATGTTCTTTTGCTTACCTATTTTGAAATCTATTTACAGATGGAAAGAGAGAGACAGAAGGAGGAGGCAGCCAAGAAAGCTATGGAAGAGAGAATGAAGTATATTGAGAAGACCAAGAATCTAATTCTGTTTGGAAGCGTTGATGAGGAAAGACCGAAAAAGTCCAAAGGGGTTTGTTTCAGTTTCTGTTTCCTTACTCCATGATTGGGATCAAATTCGGTAATCTGTCTGGATAATTAGAGATTACTTGGTTGTACTGATCTTTTATATAACCCTGCGTAGAGGGATTTTAGGGGCTGGTGTCAATTTAGGATGGCTACTAAGTAGCTAGAGTTCAACCCAGCTAGTATTAACACCAACTGCTTGTTTATCTGCAGAGAAAGAGCAACAAGACGGACGAGTTCATAAACGACGGCGACGAACACAACGAGTCATCTACGTCGAGAAGAAAGAGAAAAAGACAGAAGAAAGATTCGGGCGGCGACGTGTCCGACGCCAGCAGTGGTGGAAGTGGCGGAGGAGACGAGGACGGCGGAAGTGATGCCGACGGCAACGGTAGCGGAGAAGAGGCGAAGAAGACGGAAAGAAAGAGAAGAAGAATCGAAGAGAAGCCGAGCAAGAGAACAAAGAAGGGCAAGGAGAAGTCCGGGAAAGCGAAGAAAGTAAAAGAGGTGGTCGACGACAGGGATGGATTGTCTAAAAAGGAAAGATCAAAGGTCGTTTCCAAGGCTATCATTTCGTCGAGTGAGGGATCGTCGGACGATGATGAGGGAGGACCGTCCCGATTGGCTACTCAGGTGAGTGACGAATGTCGAATGCTGCTATTAAGGTGATGGTTGATCAATGGGCTGGTTGGTGGTCGAGGAGTGGAGATGTTTAAAAAAAAGAGAATTTTTTACTCGTAGATTCGGTCACCGGGAGTTATGTAGAACTGATGCGATGTTGTAGGGTCAATTAGGTTTTGGTTTGATCGATGCATGTTTTGTTTTTTTGCAACAGGTTGCTCTGCCACCACTCGTGATAAAGGAAAGACCGAAGTCTGAGTCGAGTTCTTCGTCTGTTTCAATTTCATCGGACGAGGGAGAGGATGATGACGGGGGGTCAAAAAAGAAGAAGAGAACAAAGAAAGCAGTCAAGAAGACTCGCGGAAAGAAAGCGCCGCGTAAAAGACAGGTTATAGAAGATGATGATGATGATGATGATGACAGTGATGCTGGTAAGAGAAGCAATAAGAGGATCAGAAGAGATGATGATGATGATGACAGTGATGATGTTGTTAAGAGGAGCAGTAAGAGGACCAGAAGAGATGATGATGATGATGAAGACAGTAATGATGTTGTTAGGAGAAGCAATAAGAAAATCGGAAGTGATGATGATGATGACGATGATCGCGAAGACAAGAGGTCAGAGAGTGGTGAAAAATCAATGAATGATGAAGATGATGATCGGCAAGATAAAGAGACGAGTGATAATGAGAATGTCGGTAGCGATGGCGATAGAAGGAGCGACGTTGAAGAACATGAAGAGAGTGATAATGGAAAAAGTAACAAAGAAAAAGAAGAAAGCGACAATGAAAAGGTAGAAAGTGATATCGAAAAAGGTGGAAGTGATAATGATCAAGAGCATAGCGATAATGGTGGAGGAGAAGGTGGCAGTGATGATAATGGTGATGAGCGCCGTGGGCACAACGACGTTGAGATGACAAGCGATAATGAAGAGCATTCAAAAGCAAGTGAAGAAGAAGACGACGATGGATAGGACAGGGTTGTGCTCTATCTCATTTTTTATCTTATTTACTCTAAATATTTTTATTAAACTAATTAACTTGAAATTTAAGAGCTAGAATGTTGCGGAAATCGCTTTGGAATTCATTAACCATAAAGAATTGTGTTTTGTTTAAAATTATTCGTTTGCGTTCTTATTTTTGGAGTAAATATATATTCAAGAGATTTCCAATTCGAGTTATTGTTTTTGGTTACTTAACTGGCTGTTAGTGGCCATGCAATGAAGTGACGACCAGCACAAATCAATTAAGTTTTTAATTTAATTTATATATTATTTATTTATTTATTCGACGAGGTGTTCAAGAGCGCTCGGCTGCTACGATTTGGCCCATGGCTGCAAAAATGAGAGATGAAGACGTGGTGAGAGAAGGTTACATAGAAAGGGACTAGAATAAAAAAAAAGCTTTGGGCGAAATAGTGCCTTACAGAGAAAGTGAGAGTGGTTAACGTGTGTGTTTCCCCCTCCCTCAGGCCCCCTCAAGGATTTTAGAACCAAAATTTTATTTTTGTACTAGCGGGGGTACCCGGCGTTGCCTGGGATTTCCTTCCCCGCCCCGTTCCCGGTCGCTTTCTTGCTCCCTGTCGCTTTTCCGCTCCCGGTCGCTTTCCTGTTCCCAGTCGCTTTCCGCTCCCGGTCGCTTTCCGTTCCCGGTCGCTTTTCCGTTCTTGCTCACGCTTGCTCTTCCGTTCCCGCTCAATTTCTCTCTTACATTCTATCCTAACTTCCTTTAGCCCTTCAAAACGTAAAATAGATTTGCTAAAAGTTGCTTGAAGCCTTCAAACGTTGTTACGTAAACTAAATTTGGTTTTCTGTTGGCATTGAGATAAACGCTCTTTAGCATCTATAATGACTTCAGGTTTCAGCTTTCTAGTCACAATTGAAAGAGCATCTCTCAAACGTCTGCTGAACAAGAGTTGAGATGGCGAAACATGCATACCTGAAATTGGAGTGTTTTTTAGACTTAATAAGGCCCGTTGCTGGTCAGTCTTTGATTCTTCAGCTTTCTTGAGGACATTCTTTATGGTTTGAATATGTCTTTCAATTATGCCATTTGACCGTGCATTTCCAGGACTTGTGAACTGTCAACGGAAACCCCAATCTAATGCAAATTTTCTACAGCTTTCTCAGTTGAATGGCATGTTATCTGAGACAACTGTCATTGGGATGCCATGTCTTGAAAATAATGACTTGAGCTTACTAATAATTTCTGTAGATGTTTTGTTCTGTAGCTGAACAACTTCTGGATATTTACTAAAATAGTCGACTACAAGCAAAAAATCACGGATATTCAAAGTGAATATATCTGCTCCAACTTTCTCCCATGGTCCTTCTGGAATATTGTGAGGTGAAAGAACTTCGCCTCTAGGAAGACTTCGATTGTTAAGACATGGGGAGCAGGATAGAACAAACAAACAAACAGAGAGAAAGTGAAGTTAAATAAAAGCATTTAAAATAGATTTGCTAAAACTGGCTTGAAGCCTTCAAACGTTGTTAGGTAAACCAAGGATATCTTGATATAACAAGATATCTATATATATGTATATATATTGTTACGATATCACCAAATCGTATACCGGGCTCAATAGAATGGTTTTGCAGTTTTATTGGAAAATAATAAATGAAGCTTTGTTAGGGCTAGTTATACCTGTTGGTCTATTAATAATGTCCATAATAGTTATTCCAAGTCCTTTAACGTCTATCAATGGGAAAACCTATCGTAAAATCAGCGATTTTACATTAATATATATATATATATATATATATATATATATATATATATATATATATATATATATATATATATATATATATATATAAAAGGAAGTCGGGTTTGTGTTACGACACTTATAACTCAAGAACGGCTGAACCGATTTCAGAGATTTTTAATTTATTGGATTTCTCTCAGCTCCTATTAACAGAATAACTAAAAAATTGACATTGAACCATGGAGTGGCCCATGGGGACCGCAGTATGTACCCCGGTAGCTATACAGCCTTAACAGTGCGTCCTAGAAAAAAACTTCAAATGGCAAAGTTGTAGAGCACCCTTTATTTGGTCTTAAAAAAAAATAAATTTTCAAATTGGAGTTTGGGTTATCGAGATATACAGGTGTTTAATTTAACGCGACATGACATTTATGCGCAAATGGGGTAGAGCGCGTGTTATTAAATTTTCTGACGATTTCATTGTTTACAATTTTGGAGGTGCAATGATTTTATTGTCTGGCAATTTCCGCCAAACACTGCCAGTCATTCCACGATCGACTGCTGCCGATGAAATTAATGCTTCCCTCAAATCATCATATCTGTGGCGCTATGTGATGAAACTTCAGCTGTCTTCTAACATGAGAGTTGCATTGCTGAAGATTTCTCCATCCAATTGCTCAACATCGGTAATGGCCGTGTTCCTGTCGACAAATCGACCGGATTGATTTCTTTTCCTCCCAATTTTTGCACTTTTGTTTCATCGAAAGACGAGCTTATCAATAAAGTGTTCCCAGACATCATTGCTAATCATAAAAAGAATAAATGGTTGAGTGAGAGAGCAATTTTGGCGTCTAAGAATAAAGATGTGGATGACTTAAATATTCTAATTCAGAATCAAATTTTTGGTACTCTGCATTTATTCAAATCTATTGATTGTGTAACAAATGAAAATGAAGCCACTAACTATCCAACTGAATTTTTGAACTACTTGGATGTGTCTGGCTTACCACCGCACAATTTACAAGTGAAGGTTGGATCAGTAGTTATTATGCTTAGAAATCTAAATCAACCAAAACTATGCAATGGAACGCGTTTGGTTTTAAAGAAACTAATGGTCAATGTGCTTCACGCGACGATCCTCAAAGGAAAATTCAAAGACGAGGAAATATTCATTCCGAGGATTCCTATGATCCCAACCGATTTGCCCTTTGAGTTTAAAAGAATTCAATTTCCGATTCGCCTAGCATTTGCTATGACGATTAACAAATCACAAGGCCAAACTTTGAGTGTTTGTGGTCTGAACTTGGATAATGCATGTTTTTCTCATGGTCAATTTCAATTGTATGTGCCGTGTTCACGTGTCGGCAGACCATCAGATTTATTTGTTTTTTCGCCCGATAATAAAACAAAAAACATAGTGTATCATAAAATGCTGGATTAAAGAGAATCGACCCAAGTTCAACCAATGTTTTTCTAATAAACTATTAAAGTGAACGTTTTTTTATTTTTGTTTTCTTTTAAACTTATATTTAGGATATTTGTTATTATTGTTCTTTATTGCTTAAAAAATACACTCTTTAAGGTGAAACGAAGTTCGCCGGGTACGCTAGTATCTATATATATATGTTATCTAGATAGATAGATAGATAGATAGATAGATAGATAGATAGATAGATAGATAGATAGATAGATAGATAGATAGATAGATAGATAGATAGATAGATAGATAGATAGATAGATAGATAGATAGATAGATAGATAGATAGATAGATAGATAGATAGATAGATAGATAGATAGATAGATAGATAGATAGATAGATAGATAGATAGATAGATAGATAGATAGATAGATAGATAGATAGATAGATAGATAGATAGATAGATAGATAGATAGATAGATAGATAGATAGATAGATAGATAGATAGATAGATAGATAGATAGATAGATAGATAGATAGATAGATAGATAGATAGATAGATAGATAGATAGATAGATAGATAGATAGATAGATAGATAGATAGATAGATAGATAGATAGATAGATAGATAGATAGATAGATAGATAGATAGATAGATAGATAGATAGATAGATAGATAGATAGATAGATAGATAGATAGATAGATAGATAGATAGATAGATAGATAGATAGATAGATAGATAGATAGATAGATAGATAGATAGATAGATAGATAGATAGATAGATAGATAGATAGATAGATAGATAGATAGATAGATAGATAGAGAAAAGATGCAGTTTTGGAAAATGTACCTTCGACTAACCCCTCCTCTGGTCATTAGTTATTTTTGAAAAAAAAGTGGAAACATTTAGCAAAAAATATTTTTTGGGCGTTTAAAAAAGTTTGTTTCCCCAAGGAATTGCTGAAATGACGATTCTGATTACCTGTAGGTAGATCTTAAACCAAACTTATTGGCATTGGGGAGTTGTAAAAAGAGATTGTAGGTATTGATGGGTTTTGGGAGACCTTTCCACCTTGCGTCCGGAACTAACCAGCAGATTCCCCTGGGACCCTGGTCGTAATGTTTGAAAGGCTTAAAATAAAAAAAAAACTAAAGAAATAAATAATTTGATTTATTCAGTTTGTAGCCTGAAAACAGTTTTCGCGGCGAACAAAACTAAAAACATGACAAAACCAATTTAAAGTCCTACAAGTAATGGCGTCAGCAAGATGCAACATGCAAAAATTATCTGAGAAATAAAAGTTCTACTTAAGCGAGAACGTTCTAATTGGGTAATGAACATATTGACATATGTTCTTGCCATTTGTTCTCCTTCTGTATTCTTGGCAATGCAATTGTACTCTCCTTCATCTAGCTCAGCATCAAAGTCGTAGATGTTGAAATATCCACGATGTTGAACAAATTTGTAACCACTGTTTGAAACATTTTCGATATAACCTCTAGGCGATTGAAAGAAAATATTTGCCGGAGGATATGCCCAGACTTCGCAGTATAAACGAAGGTGACGTGGTGAAACTAATCTCCATTCAAAAACACTGATTTTGATTTGGTTCTTGCAAGGTTTCTCAAATAGATGTTGGATCCGTCTGTATTTTTTCCACCACAAAGTAGGACGACAAGCAAGTGGATTTTTTCTAAAATCGATTATAGGGATCTTGTTGAACAATCTCTCAAAAAGTCTGGGAATCTCTGTCAGGCGGTTGTTACTCAAGTCAAGCTCCCGAAGAGATTTCAAAGCATTGAAATTTTCGAATTTTATCATAGAAATTTCATTAAACGGAAGAGATAGAATTTCAAGACTTTCACTGAAGGCAAAAAAGTTCCACTGAGGGTTAGTAAACCCCCTAATTTCTAAGCGTCTTAAATCTCTTGAATCTTTTAAAAAGTTTATATTTTGAACAGCGTAACAAAGAGTCACTTCCTCAACTTCTCTGAATAGCATTTGATTGTCCCTGGGTATATATGGAAATAAAATTTTTGGCTTCAATCTCATTAAAGTGAAGCTCCTAAGCCGCCTGTGATCAAATGTGAAATCTTTGGAAGAAAAGTTTTTCGAATTTTTCACTACGATACTTTTCACAAGAGCGCATCCGTCTAATAAGTTTCCTGAATCATTCGAAAAAAAAACTTTTTCGAAATGCAGTTTAAACACATCTGATTCATCAAAAATTAATTGCGATTCACGGTTTATGGTTACATTTTTAAAAAGGAACCAATGAACCTTCGCATTTCGGAACATCCTGATTGGAAGATGCTCTAAATGGCTAGATTCAATTTCGATTTTTTTAATTTCAACATTTGAAAAATAAGAGTGTTCCTTGACTGATATGTTAAAATAGCAGTATTTAAAAACGAGAAGGTCGAGTTTGTTCGTCGGGAATTTCAAACTCAATAGATCTGTGTGTGTAATAATTTTTTTGAAAATTTTTAGAGCAAATCTACTATTCGGCCAGCTGTAATTCATCGGTGGAACCGTACCGTCACATAAAATAAGGTATTCATCAGAAGTACTATAAGTACCAGTACAAGATGTACTTCTTACTTTACAGGTATTGACCATAATGATTACTGCCAGTATTAACAAATTTACTTTAATTCTATTCATTGTTCTGTCCCGATGATTATCACTATAAAAATATTGTGAGCGAAACACCTCTTAAATCAGATTAGTTGTTTATTTTTTGTAAATTTCGTCATCTTCTAGTGAAAAGTTAGATGTACAAAGACTTGTTTACTTTTGTATATAAAAATTAATGTTTAAAAAAATAATTATTAAAAGCATTGATTGGAATTAAACATTAAAGCAGAAAATGATAAAATTTTATATTGCCACATTTGATACCCACCAGTGACAGACTTACCCTGGTACCCAAACCCTGGAGATTTGGTACGCACAATCTTATGTTGCCAGGCTTCAGGATTTCATTATACGGAGCCCATGATGTGGTGATCCGTATCAAATAACATTTTTGATAAGTTTAAAAATTGATGAATTTCTGGGTTATGTTAGGGCTCCTCGTTAAGCGATTCGTGAAGCTTGTGTAAATTAACTGTACAAGTTAGAAGTTAAAGCTTTACTTTTGAATTTCAACCGTTTTGTGTGTGTGTGACACACACACTGTGTGTGTGTGTGTAACACCTCAGAGTTCTTTTACAACGTAGCAAATAAGACTAGCGTATTCGGTGTTTACGGTGCTGCTGGCAGCCCCCACATATTGCTCGTTAGCTCCCCAAGCGCACAAAAAACTTTAACAAATAATATTACGGGAATGAATTTTTAATGTTACAATGGGTATGGAGAGCACTATGGCGCGCATAAGGAAAGAGCTTTTCAAGCTCAAGTTTACGGCATCAACATACATAATTTCCTATGTCTGTATGTCTGTATGTAAGTAAGTGATCCAGTCTTTGAATTTTTTGTAGGTCCAGTTAATTCAAATTACGAGATCACCTTCATATGCGCGGTTTACCACCCTCAGATGCTTCTTTACAGGAAAACCGACCTAATTGATTATATTGAATCAGCGGTTCTTAATCTCGATGCGAGTAATTCTTGCAATTGTGGCGTTCGCCAGTGACGTACCCCCCACCCGGCCTAGCAAGACAAGACAAGTCTGTTCATTCAGAAAATATACTTTTGCTCAACATGCAAAATTTCTTAATAATGTATCGGTTCCAGTCATTGGCGGATCCAGGAGAGAGCTTTTGGGGCAGTCGCCCCTTACTTTGTAATAAAATTACATTTTAAGTTAATAATAAGTAACATTAAAGCAATCAATTTTAAATTTTAATCAACAACCTAAAGAACAGTTTTTTAAAAGTGCCATTTAAATGCAATTGGCCATGCAAAAAGCATGTTTAAAAATGAATTATTATTAACGTGGACACGTAATTTTTTTAAATAAAAATTGAATCTAACAAAAAGTGTTATAATAGATATAATTCAGCTTGTGATAACAATCTCTAAATCGGTTTTCATAAAAATTCGCCCCCTCTCAAACTTCCTGGATCCGTTGGTGGTTCCAGCGCATGTCGTAGACCAAAATGGAGACCCGCAAAGAGAGTGTGATCAATTATACGACACCCTTAATAGCATTCTGAACGGCTACTAATTTTTGCACTTGACCTCGATTAGGCCCACTGACCCTCCGCATGTTACACCAACCATCAAGTTTATGCTAATAAAAAAAATCGTCTCATGCGTACCGGAAAAACCGAGGCAGCCGCAGTTTTAGCAGGGAAGATTGGTGCAACCATCATATCATACAACAGTGCCGAATTCTGCAAAATGAGTTTGTTGACGGATCCAAGGAGCCTTCGGGACCTGGTACGGCAGCTTACTGGACGTAGCCAACTGGCGTGCTGCGCTACAATTTGGCATGGAGGTAGATCTCAAAAAGTAGAAGAACGTACGGTAGTTTCTTAATTTAAAAAAAAATCTAAATTTTTTATGACCAAAAAACTTTTCAGACCAAAAAGTGCTGATGTACAAACATCAAAAGTTATTGCGTAACCAATTCAAATTTAGTTTACGTAACAAAGTTTGAAGGTTTCAAGCATTTTTAGCATTTTATGAGCAAAAAAATAGTTAGGAAAGATTGGGAGAAAAAAAGAGCGGAGACGGGAAAACAAGCAAAAGAAAGGGCGGAAGAGGGAGCGGGATTGGAATTGGGAAAGCAAGTTGGAGTGGCAGAACTGGCGGAAACGGGAGAGCGAGCAAGAATGGGAAAGCCGGGGGGAACGGGGGAGTGAGCGGCAACGGGAAAATGGGTGGAAATAGAAGAGCAAACGGAAACGGGAAAGCGAAAAGCAGATAATTGAGCTGGAGCGGGAAAGAAAACGGAAGTGAGAGAAAAAAAACAATAAAAAACCTCTAAGAACCCTGGGCAACGCCGAATAACCCCGCTAGTATATAAATGTATATATAGTGATGGATTCAAAAAAGTTTTTTGAAACTTTTAACCGATTACAAAAACCGGTTTACAGAGACATTACAACGCTATAAAACAAAATTATCAAGAGCACACCAATCTAGAATTCTTTGTACACTGGTATCTCAATTGTCTACATAGAACATTTATAATTATATATGGTTAGATATTAACGTCCATCAGAAAATCAACACGTCGTAAGTTTATAACATTAAATACATATTTTTATGCAAATTAAAAATAATAAACAATTAAAACTACTTATAAATTCAAATAATTTTATCCAACGAGTTTAAGGCAAAGATTCAAGAATGTCACCGTGAAAATGCAGCAAGTAAAATTTAGCCGTGAAATAAAGTTTGTGCTTGAACGTGACACTCTGGACATGTCCATTATTAATATTTTTATTTTTTCGTCAACCTTGCTCCTGGCAATGCATCTGTACTCTTGTATTTGTTTTAGTAAATAAGCATTTGTAATGTCCAAAGTTCCCATTGTTTGAGCTCTTTTTCGATAACTCTTTACAGTGCGACTGTAATTACCTTTAAATGTTTCGATGGTAACATCTGCTGGAGGGTATGCCCAAGCCTGGCACTCTAGATAAACCAAAGCTTTGTGTATATTATAATTGGGTTCAAAACGAGTGATAATAATATCTTGTGTACAACGTCTATCAAAGATAAACTTGTCTATGGTATATTTGTACCACCACAAATAAGTCTGACAATCAAGAGGGTTTCCTCGAAGATCTATTGAACTTAACGCATCGAAACCTTTCTCGAAGTTTTTTGAAATTACTTTGAGATTGTTATTGCGCAGATCAAGAGAATTGAGAGATGTCAAAGATAGGAAGTTTTTCAATTTTATTGCAGAAATATTATTGTCCCGAAGAGAGACCTTTCTAAGGTTTTTGTTTAAGTTAGCAAAGTTCCACTTAGGGATATCGACCCCGCTAATTTGCAAATCTTTTAACGAGTTTGAAAACTTTAAAAAATCTATATTTATAACAGCATAATAAAAAACGATTACTTTCATATTTTTGAATAGCTCTTTAACTTCAACGTCATGAAGTGAGAACGAAATCTTTGGCTTCAATCTAATTAAAGTAATAGTTTCAAGGAACTTGCCGACATGAAAAAAATCTGTATGCGTGAAGTTTTTCGAGTCTTTTACTATGATATTTGACACACTGCATCGACTTAACAAGTATCCTTCAACATTATTCGAGAAAGAGACATTTTCGAAATGCAGTTCACCGACATCTAAGCCATCAAAGACGCGCCGTAAGTTGCGTTCTATGGTTACTTTCAGAAAGCGGATGCGAGTAATTCTTGAACCTTTGAAAGTCTTCGGTGGAAGGCGCTCCAAATAACTGGATATGAAGTCGAGGTTTTCTAAATAGGTTTTAGAAAAGTAAGAATATTCAGAAACTTCACTGTTAAAAAAACACTTTACAAAAGTGAGTGTTAAAAGTTTCTCTTTGGGGATACTCAATAAATCAGCGTGTGTAAGATTCTTGTTGGTGATTGTTAAGTGAACTTTGATGCCGGACCAGGTTTTAAGTTTTGATGGAACCTCGCGATCACATATAACATTTCTTCCAGAAGTTCTACAACCACTTTTATTTCTTACTTTACAAATACTGAGCATTATGAAGACTGCCAGTATTACCAAATTTATTTTAATTATATCCATTGTGCTGTCGGGATAATTATATTATTATTGTAAAAATATTACGAGCGAAACACGTTTTTAAATTGTTTATGCTTTCAGCTTAGTTGTTTACTTTTCATCAATTTCGTCATCTCTTGTTAAAGAGCAAGACTTAAAACTATTTTTTAATTTAAATTTTATATAAAAACTGAAATGAAAAATTAACATTTAAATTATTAAAGCATTTATAGGATTTAAGGTCTCAATGCAGAAAATGCATGTGTGCATAGTAATTAAAAACTTAGTTTTTAGATCTCTCGGCCACGATTCATTAATCTAACTTAACTCACTCGTGGACCTAATTCACAAAACAACCTTGCGAAGTCATTTATAGGCGCCAACCCATGCACCTTGCATACGCTTGTGACTCGAACAGTAGAGTCCTAAGCGGCTTAGATTTTTTCAGTCCCGTAGCCAGAAGGAGCCAGAAAGAGCTAGAAAGAGCTAAACCCCCCGTGCATGACCCGAGTCTCCTCCTCCGTGCATTACTCGAGCGTTTTGACAAAATTATTTAACAACAATTATAAAATATCAATCATTTTGTTCAATAAATAAATAATAATACATTTTTTTACAAGTTACTATTTTAGCAATCATTGTTGCCAACAGGATGTACTCAGTGAGAAGTATATTGTTTTTGCAATCATAATTACTCAGGCTATTTTACTCAGTGGTGTAGTCGTAAAAAAAAACTGTGTCCATACGCTAAAATTGGGCCGTTTTTGTAAAAAGGTCGACTCAAATTTTATAACTGGCAAACCAAATTTTATCTCAAAATTGTTGGTACAACTTTTACAAAATGACCCTTGTGTTGAAAATCGCACTGACCCTCTCCTATTTTGGGATCACAATAGTGAATGGGAAATAATCCAATTCTCTATTAAATGCTCTTTTTAATTCTTCATCCTGTGCATGCTGGATTATAAAGATATTGAGAAATAAAGGAGTGACTAAATGTAAATTGTTTACAACAGTTTCTATGAGGATTCTCTTCCGTTCGCCTCGTATTTGCCATTTGAGTCAACAGGTTTGGTTTGAGTGCAAGTAGCAGAGCGGTGCTACAGCAGCCAGGATTCAACGTAAGGCGTCGGAGTCCAGAGGCTGAGCGGAGGTTCATTTGAATGAATTGTCATTAGACTAGTAGAGACATTGCGAATGAGAAAGGAAGATCAAGCGTCATTGATGATATTGCTCATGAGACTGAAACTGCATTTACACTCCGCAGTGCTGGAGGGTAAAATGTTGAACAAGTTTGAAGTGGCACAAGATCATTCGGAATCTGTGTGAAATCCTGAAATTAGTCTCGCATCCCATTTATGTATTGCGACTCTTCCAAACCAAAACGTTTCGAGAGCATGCGAATCTCCATTTCACCATGTCGAATTGAGACATTTTGTGGCTAGTTGTCAGCATTGAGGATTGCAATAGCTGCAATAACTTCCTCTGCTCCAAAGTTAGTGGAACTGCAAAGTCGCTGGCGCATGTTGTCTACAAAGGATTGAATAAATTGCTTTGGGTTGATGAACCTCAATCGATTGTTGAATGTTAACGTTTCTAAACACTTTCTGTTCTAAGGCTTGAATTGCCATCGTTTGCATTTTTTTGAAAGATTCCAACACGCAAATCGTGTTTTGATGATATAATGTGCTTGAGGAATGGTGACACTAAATGACTGCAACTCCAGCGACTGCTTTGACAGTTTGACAGCTTCTTTAATGAGTCATAGAGCAAGCCCAAGTCCAAGAGAAAGTTGGTGGTCTCCAGACGTATTTTGTATTTTCTGCGAGTACAATTGTTTGCATCAACAGCAGAGGCTTCAGTGGCGATGCAAAGCCTCATATGAATCCCAAACGGATACGACTGCCTTTAGAATACTGGCCACCCACCGCATAACCAAAATTTGGCAAATTTTTAACACGCGAGAGTCGAGTTCGGCTGCCACTTCTTTTAATTTTCTGGCTATAAACAAAAACAAACAGGCGGTGAACCGGTTTGCCTACGGATCAGGTAGCCTGGGTTTATTCTGTGTTAATACACAGGACGCCCCTCCGAGATATAAAAAAGTGCCAATTTCTACTCATATGAAAAATAAAGTAGAAAAAAATACTGAACACTTATAAAAAAAAACTTTGTCTATACGGAAAAGTGGACAAAAAAGTTGTGCCAATACGAAACAATGGACAAAAAAGCTGTGCCTATACGGAACAATGGAAAAAAAGCTGTGCCTATACGGAACAGTGGACAAAAAAGCTGTGCCTATACGGCGTATGGGAGCGTATAGGCTCCACTAGACCACCGATTTTACTTATTTACTTAGCTTATCTGATTTTCGGCCATAAAAATTCAATCTTATTGATGTTTACTTTTGGTTTTTTTCACAAAAAATTTCTATTTTCTCGACTTTTGTGCTTATGCAACAGACCAGTTCTGGCCTAAATTACAAGCCAGGTCTGAAATTTTCTGCCTATAAAATAAGCCGAACCAAGATGTCGAAGGTCCGGGTCGTAAAAAATCAGCCCATCAGTGCAGTACTCTACTATGGATGCACGGTTCATATTCTCTAATTTCAAGGGAGCGAAGCCGCTTCGGGCACTGCTAGTAGAGTATCAATTCAAAACGGTGCTTGCGGTTAAAAAGTGTTGCGGTTAACAGGATTCACAAAAACCACGTTGGTTTGACATGCTTGCTTGTTTGAATGTTTGCAAACGTTGTAAGTAATAATTAACAAACTTTCCGTCATCCAATCGAGTTGAAGTTTGAAATATAGGCTCGATCTTCATGTCAAACAATCTATTAAATTTTGAAAACTTTGCTTTTTTTTACTTTTTAATTAAAAAAATTATTGTTTTGAAACAACAACAAATCCAAGATAATTATATGCCGTGAAAAATCGGCCCATGCAGTACTCCACTATGGATGCACGGTTCAAATTCTCTAATTTCAATCGAGCGAAGCCGCGACGGCTACTACTAGTAACTCAGTAATTTCAATTCAAATTGTTTTTCATTTGTACAGAATTGTTATAGAATTAATATTTCACTTTATGGTATTTTTATGAAAGATTTAGATAGCGTTAAAGCTTATGATGGAAAAAATACCATCCAAGTAAATTATCACAAGATTTTATTTATGGTGTTAAAAAAATCTCTGCCAACGCCGGATATCTCAGCTTGTTGTAAATTTATATTTGTTTCTATAAACACACTAATGCAGTGATACAGAAATTATTTTATTTCTCACTCACTTTTTCGAAAGAGCGATGTGAAAAGCTTTGTGCAACTTCCAAAATCAGTCATTTTGTCGTTGACGTTAAAAATTAAACCAAACAACTCAATGACTAATAAAACTGTGTTTAAATAAAAAATTTTTTAAAACTCTACTTTTTTATTCATCGTACTTAGGGCTCACTGCTGTTAAAAAAGTCTACTTATACCTATACTTATTCCATTGTATATCTGAACCCAGTTGAGAGCTATCTATCAAAGACCCAATACCAAAGATACGGTGAGATTTGTATCAAGTACGTTTTCAATTTTAATACAATTTTAACTCATTTCAGTAAGTTTAAAACAACTTTATTAACCAAAATAAAACAAATAATATTTTATTTTATTTCAATTTAAAGTCTAGACCATTAAAAACACATTTTCATGCTAACAAGAAAACCTGAACAGATAAAATTTAAAATACAAAACAGCCTATTCAAAAAGTTAAATGCAATAAACAAAATGCACTAGCAAAATGCAGCAAATGAGATTTATTAGAGAAATCAAATTCATGCTTGAAATTGCATAAATCTCGAAAATTCTTGTAGCCACATGAACAAATAGTATTAATTCTTTTTCTTCATCAGCATTCCTAGCAATGCAACGGAACGGTACTCTTCTATCATAATCTGAAAAATTACAAATTTCAAAAGATTCTCTAAAGTGAACATCTCCTCGTGTATTGTTTGAATTATATTCTACAGAATTTCCTACGATGGTGATATTTGCAGGAGGGTATGCCCAGACATCACAGAAAAGAAAAAGATTCTTCTGTTCTTGTGTCAGAGTCCAGTTGAACTTTGTGATTCTAAGTGTTTGCTTACAGGTTTTGTCGAATAAAAACTTAGGATTGCTCAGGTTGTACCACCACAAAGTACGATTGCAATCGAATGGGTTCCCTTGAAGGTTGAGGGTTTGGAGCTGTTCAAAAAGTTTTTTAAATTTTTCCGAAATATATATCAAGTTGTTGTGACTTACGTCAAAATGCTGCAAAGTATTCAAATGTTCAAAATCATCATATTTTATTGTAGAGATGCTATCGTTCGCAAGATATAATTCTGTCAAGTTTGGGTTGAACGAAAAATTAAGCTTAGGATTGTTAAATCCACTTAAATTTAAACTCCACAACGATTTTGAAAACTGCAAAAAATGTAGTGAATGGACAGTATTATCGAGAGTAACTACTTTTAAATTTTCAATATAACGAACATCATTATTATTACTATCATTTGGAAACCAGATCTTTGACTTCAATCTCAATAAAGTAAGGTTTTTAATGTATGAATGGTTAGATAAGAGATCTTCATAAGAGAAGTTTTTTGAATCTTTAACTACAATACTGTCCGCCTTACATCTTTCTAATAAGCGTCCTGAATTATTCGATAAAGAGACATTTTCGAAACTTATTTCATTCACAAGTGTATCGTTGAAAAGACCTATTGACTCGCGGCTTATTGTTACGTTTAGAAACCGGAGGCTGCCAACTGTTGCATGTCCGAAAGCTTGCCATGGTAGTTTCCCCAAAGCACTGGATATAAATTCTATTGTGTCAATTTGAACGCTAGAAAAGTAACGAAATCCCGGCAATGAACTTTTGATATTACAGTTGTAAAAAGTTAGACTGACGAGATTTCTTCGAGTAACAACCCTTAGTTCATTGTGAGTGACAGTCCGGTTTTCTATTCTTAGACGAATTTTTTCCTTGGGCCAGATGATTTCGTTTCCAAATGGAACATCGCCGTCACATGTAACGCTTTCGTTTATAGTCTTACAATTTGGTGGTCTAGGACTTCTTATTTTACAAATATTAAGCATTATGAAAACTGCCAGCATCAATAAGTTTGGTTTTATTTTATTCATTGTGCTTTAAAGAAGATTGTTGTTGTAGGAATTTAATTAATAAATTTAATCGGTACCACTTTGCTCTTAGCTGAGTTGTTTACGATTTAAAAATGTCGTCATCTTATGAGTTAAACGTAAGAAGAATTTATAATATTTATAAACAAATTAAAATTATTAACACTAAATCTTATTTATTAAATCCAGTAAATGAGTTATCTTCCTAATTCCAGACATGTTAAGATTATAACATTAGGTAATCATTAGCAGATTTACCCTGAAGCCAGTGAGGCCCAGGGTTCCAAGTCGTCACGGAGATCCACGAATTTTCATAGGTCGGGTTTTTTCTTTCACGGAGCAAATAAAATAGCTATTTAAAACAAAATAACATTTGAGAATTTCAATAATTGACTATTTTCCATGATTGTTTTGGCCTGCTCTAATGAACGATTTGTAAAGTGTGTTATTTGACCGCTGTACGAAAATATTTTAAATGCTTTTTTAAAATGTTTCAATTCATTTATTGTTTTAAATATTAGGTTATCAACCAATTTTTACAGTTTTTTAAAGTTTAGACTGAAAAAAAGTCCGTGTAAAATAAGCTGCTATCTTAATTTTAATACTTAGTGGTCAGCAGATATTGGCACAAACTTACTTTTAAATTGAACGTTCGAAAGCGATCGAAAACGGAAAAGCGACCGAAAGAGGGAAAGAGATCGGGAGAAGGAAAGCGACCGGGAGCGAGAAAACGACCGAGAGCGAGAAAGCGACCGTGAGCGGGAAAGCGACCGGGAACGGGAAACAAGCGGGAACGGGAGAGCGACCCGGAGCGTAAGAGGAAGCGGGGAAGGAAACTGGAGCGACAGAGAAAAACGATAGAAAAACTTCTAAAAACCTCGGATAACGCCGGGTACTCTGCTAGTTTAAGATAAACTAGTAGTTACAACTTTTAAAAAAGTTTCAACTAATTTAGAGTGAAATATTTAATTTTTTTTCAACTTTTTTAAAATGTTTTTTTTATAAAAATTACTTTACTTGAGCATTTTTTCATCAGATATCAGTATCAGTACACCAAATAACTCAATTATGTAAATCTTTATTTTCAAACACACGTCTTATAAGAAATATTGTCTTTTTAAGACAGTTTTTACTATTTAAACTTGCGGGGTACCCGGCGTTGCCGGGGTTTTTAAAGATTTTTCTATCGATTTTCTCTAGTGAGTAAGAGAAGCGTTTTTTCAAGTGTTATTATTTTTATTTTAAAACAGGTTTATCGAAAAACCTGAATGTGTCTTTTTATGAAAACCTTTTTAGTTAATTAATCAGTTTCGTGGCCGTTTTCTGGACTGTTACTAACACTAACACGTCGCTCAAGCTCCACACTGTAGTGACATAAAATAATCTTCCTGGATCTGTGATAGAGTCTATTAGTTTGGATTTGTTAAATATTTTTGTGATGACAGTTTGCTTTACTGACATTACTTTGGCAGATGTAGTTTTATTTGTACGGTTAACTGTTTTTCCTGTTAGAGGGGTTTTCTTTGATAATGAGTATTTTGTATTTTTATTTTTTTTTAAACTGTTTGTTGAAAAAAAGCTGTTTAAACATTTTTTGAATCCAGAAAAATGCATTTTTATTATAAAAAGTATGTATTAATTTTATTCTATTTGATTTATACAGCAATAAACAGTTGTTCAATAAACAGAAAAATTTAAATTACAGACAAGCTTTCTAAACGGTTTAAGATTGTAATCATCAGTATGCAACAGATAAACAATATCTGAGAAATAATATTTCTGCTTGAACCTGAAGAAAACCCGCTAGGAATTTTTGACAATTCAACAAACGTTTTGGCCATTTTTTCTTCATCTACACTTTTGGCAATGCATTGGTACTCTCCTTCATCTTCCGGGCTTTCAAAATTCAGAAAGATAGTGTTTCCGTAAAATTGAAGGGCTTTATCGTCATTCTCTGAAACAGTTCTGAGGTATCCTCCAGGTCTCTGGATGATGACATCTGCTGGAGGATTTCCCCAGACCTCGCAACGTAGAATAAGCTCATCTGGTGGTGTGAAAGTCCATTCAAATTTAGTAATCATCAGCTTTTGTTTGCAATGTCTAGTGAAATGAAGTTGTTCAATTTTGTACCACCACAGAAAAGGACGGCAATCGAGTGGGTTTCCATATAAATTGATCGTATGACAACGCTTAAAAACTTCCTCAAATTTCCTGGGAATCATTTTTAATCTGTTGTTACTCAGGTCAAGGTGTCTGAGAACTTTGAAATTTTCGAAGCTTTTTAACTTTAAATTTGAGATTTTGTTGTTCCGAAGAGATAGTACTTCAAGATGTTTGTTGAGTTTAGCAGAGCTCCACTGAGGATTAGTAAAATCGCTTATTTCCAAGACAGTTAACGATTGTGTAAACTTCAAAAAGCTCAGAAACTTCACGGCATTACGAAGAACCAATGTTTCTAGATTTGTGAAAAACTTTCGAACTACATCACTTTTGTATGAAAAAAAAATCTTTGGCTCCAATCTCTCTAAACTAAAGTTTTTAATGTACTTGCTGTTAACCAAAAAATCTCCGCGCGAAAAGTTCTTCGAATCTTTTACTGCAACACTGGTCACAATGCATCCTTCTAATAAGCGTCCTGAATTATTCGATAAAGAAACATTTTCGAAATGCAGTTTAGTTACACTTAAATCGTAAAAGACTCCTTTCAACTTGCTGTTTATGGTTGTGTCTAGAAACAAAATGCTACCGATTACTGCTTTTGCGAAGGTGTTTCGTGGCAGATGCTCTAAACGACTGGATGTAAATTCAATTTTGTCTAATCGACTCTCAACAAAGTAGGAATGTAGCGGCACTGTACTGTTAAAGATGCAGTTTTTGAAAAAAAGATTGGAAACTTTGCTCGGGGAAAGACTTAGTAAATCAGTGTGATCAAGAATCTTGTTGGCAATTGTTAGGTGAAACGTATTCTTCGGCCAAGAGTAGTTTATCGATGGAACCATTCCGTCACATATAACGTTTTCGTTTCTAGTGATACAATCTTGACTTCTTGTTTTAAAAATATTGAGCATTAGGATATATTTGAGCATTAAAAACTTAACTTTAATTTTAGCCATTGAGCTGATAAATTTCTTTTAATTATAAAAATTTGAAGGAAGAAATTCGTCAGTTACGGTTTTGCTTTTAGCCGATTGTTTACTTTTCATAAATGATGTCATCTTATGCTGGCTTTTTTACATCGTTATTAAGTATGTGTTACCAAAGATTTACCTGACGTAGACCATAATTTGATGTTTTCAATTTTTTATGGAGGCCTGGAATTAGCACCTATCAGGCAATGTGGAGTTCGTTGAAATTGGTTCCACTTTGATTCTTTACAATTTTCAACATTGTTACTTGGCTCACTTTGAGATTTGCACTCATTAATCGGATTTTCATTCAACATTTTTTTCAATATTTTTTTCAAAGAGTTTTTCTTTTACAGCTTCTCTATTTTTTCAGACTGCTTAAATTTTTTTTCTGAAAATTTTGAATCCTCGATGGAATGAATTGTCATGAAAAACGAACCTAAATTTCACATTTCAGATCGATTTGATAACAGAAAGTTAATTAATTTTCACATTCATGGCTTGCAAAATGTAGTATTATTAATTATCTGTAATTATATGGATACAAACGGGGTTACCCGGTCCCGGCGTTGTCCAGCGTATTTAGAGATTTTTCGATCGTTGTTTTCTCTATCACTTTTTCTCTTGCTTTCGCATTTTTTCTTTCCATTTTTTTCCTCTTCATTTTCCGGTTTTTTTCCATTCCCGCTTGCTTTCCCGCTTGTTATCTCGCACCCTTTTTCCCGATCCCTCCTAACTTAGTTTTGCTCATAAAAGTTAATAGATTTGTTAAAAGTTGCTTGAGACCGTCTTTAAACTTTCTAAAGTAAACTAAATTTGAATTTTGTAACGCAATAATAACTGTTGAGGTTCGTGCCTAGGCACTTTTGGCCTGGGAGGTATTTTATATTTTAGCCATAAAAAATTGAAAACTTACATATCTTGTTTTCTTTGAGATATACCTTCATGCCAAATTTTGTTTAGAATTGGTTCAGCGGTCTGAATTTGCATAAAAAACACTTCGCTTTTTTTCGTACTCTCTCGTTCCCACTTGCTCTTTCGTTTCCGTTCCCAGTCGCTTTTCCGCTCCCTCTCGCTTTCCCAAACCTGCTTGCTCTTCCGCTCCCGCTCGTTTTCTCGCTTTTGCTCCCGTTTTTTTTTTCGTCTGCAGTGAAGTAATATAGAAATATTTGTGATAGATAATAATTTTATTTTGCGTTTTGTTGTCGCGCGTGTATGTATGTTCTTTGAAAATGAAAATAAATCAGTTGTTGTTTATTTACGCAAAATGGTTATCGTCTCATTTTTTTAGTATACAATATTGGCGACGAGGATAATACAAACTATTTACCGACAATGGATTTAAATAGATTCGAAACGTCGAAACTTTTTGGGTAATCATGTAGAATAGTACCAGAAATTATTTTCGGTGTTTTTAATTATTTTTCCGTAATAATAATTATATATTTGTAATCACAATAATAACTCCAATTTAATGATCCAAGTAGTTTATTAATTTTTGATAATAAAATTTTCTCGGAAAACTCACGAAACGCGCAAGATAACAGCAACAAAAACTATGAATAGCGAAGTCAAACAGAAATTACTATTTATAGCGCAGACAAGAAATATTTCCAGCGCTTAAAAAAAAATTATTAGCTAAAGTAACACAAGAAATAAAATTCACGCAGTCAAAATAACATAATTTACAAAAAAAATTTAAGTTTATTCAAGTCCGAACTGTTAAATGTTAAACACGATAGTTATCAATTAATGCACACAGAATTTCACCAAAGATGTTGCCGTCTGGATTGATGCTACGGAACTCAAATTCACGTAGATAAGATGGGAATAGAGCACGGCTCGTTCCAAACTGTCGTTTTAATTTTCGTTTCGCTCTCATCCACAGATTTTCTATATTTTGTGTATGGATTTCCGCGTCGTTAGGATCTACAAAGTTTTCTTCGTGAATGATCACCGAATGCTGGTAAATACCATTCCTCAAAGTTGAAATATTTCTGTAAGACGCCCACCCGTCACTAATGATGTGTGTACCAGGTAGGCAGTGTTGTAGAATCAGAGGCTCCAATGTTGCCGCTCTTCTATTAGGGACCTCCACTATAAAGCACTTCTTTGAAATACGTTCAACTCCTCCAAAAACCCAATGTCCTTCTTTCCATGTGCCTCTATGGAACTTCCGGTGGAAATACTTGGATTCATCAATCTCCACCACGATCGGCTCTCCGTTTGCGTCAAACCCTCCGATCTCCATTTCATTCCTTTCCACGTAGTTCCCTAAGTCTTCCCTCAGGAAGTTAAACCAATCAATGATTGTTTTCTTGCCCACTTTTACTTCGCAGTGTGTCACATCCTGAGGATAGTCCTTGGCATAGCAGTATGTCAGAAGGACTACTTTGTATAGAGACAGCTTACTCCTAGTAAAAAATGAATCATTTCTAATACTGTTTTGTAAACCACATGGTGTGCATCTCCAACGAAAACCATCCAGTCCTAGAATGTGTGGGGCCAAATAGCACTGAGATCCACACGTGGGGCATTGAAGGCTATTTCTCAAGAGACGTCGTCTGGCAAGCCATTCCATGCATGACATAGTATCATGGATACTATCATGTAGTGATACCATATTCCAGTCCTCCATCTTTATCGCTGCTATATTTAAAATTTCAATCGGATCAACAATAACAAAACGCTGAACTCGCGGTCGACCGGCCATCTTTATCAAGTTTATACGGAATTCCCTGGAATCCCGCTTAAAGCATTGCATCATTCAAATCAGTGTCTAATATTTTTTAATTAATTCATATTTTTTTTTTTAAAATAAGTAATTATTTTTTTTTTTTTTATAAAAACTCGCACAATAAATTTATTTGACAACTAATTTATTTGACATTTCATTTCGCTTCGCCTTTAGTTAGTTTACTGTTTATGAACCTAGTTTTTCCTACTACCTGGCGGTTTTCTGTCATTAACTTCTTCTTTAATTATATTTTCAATAAATTATTTGGATCATCCGATTGGTAATTTCATTCTGTTTCTAATTATATTAATTTTATATTAAAAAAATAATTAAAAACACCGAAAATAATTTCTGGTACTATTCTACATGATTACCCCATGACCTTACTTTTGAAAATATTGTATTGTAGGAGCCAGTTAAGACAGTAAAGTCCATTGCACATCTAAACGAACATCATCATCATCACCTACAACTCCATCTTCTCCTCTGGATGACAATGACGAAGCCAGCGGAAAACGGTTAGAGTGTAAATAATTTAAAATACCGATGAAGTGAATACTTTACGTTGAAGGCTACTGTAGAGAATTAAAAGTTCGATAAAAACACCGAGTTATCCTAGAATCACCTCTACACTACATATTGCCTGCCTGCCTGCCTACGTGTTATCACTGGCAGCAGTGTTGCAAGAAAATCGAAGTTCTAACGACGAAACAATTTACAGCTAAACTGTTATACGCATAAACAATCGAATGTCCCAGAGAAAAGTCTTTAAATTTGAACAGAAATCAAGTGCAAACCATACGCAATATTTTCTAGTAGTAGTTGAAATGCCGTTCACAAGGCTTGAGTATTCTGGCTCTCCTCACTCGAGCCCGCCAGCTTGCATGCAAACATTGTACATTAGGTATCCGAGCATATGCTAATGTATGTATGTGAGTGTGTGTACGTATATACTTGTGTGCGTGTGTGTGTGCGAGTTCATACTTCGATGAATTGGAGGGTATTTGTGGGGCATATTAGTTTGTACTTTGTACTGTGAGCGTATAGTACATAAATAGGTAATGGGTATTATTGGTTCCGGGTATTTTCAAACACGTTCTCTTATTATAAGGGTATCGATGTTAATATACGTTTTGTGTTGCTCTTTTTTTTTTACAGGTGTATCCTCCTTTACTGACGGCATGTGTACGTGGAAGTATGGCTGCGTATCTACGAGTATTATACCCTTTTTGTACACATGTTTGGCTCAGCTAGCTAACACACTATAGAAGTTTATAGTAGCATTGCACAGTGGTATTTGGTGACTGTTACCTTGAGTAGGTTCCACGACAAAACGTTCACAGACAAAATGTTCCCGACAAAACGTTCACGACACAACGTTCACGACAAAATGAACACCGACAAAACGTTCACAGACAAAATGTTCAACGACAAAATGTTCACGAAAAACGTTCACGACAAAACGTTCACGAAAAATGTTCACGCACAAAATGTTCACAGACAAAACGTTCACGAAAAATGTTCACGCACAAAATGTTCACAGACAAAATGTTCACGACAAAACGTTTATATAAATATATACATACAGGACTGTCGAAAGAAAAATATATCCCTGGAAAAAATAACTATCCAGAGTCTTATTATGTTTTATAAATCTAACATAACAATTGACAGTTTTCGTCCGTCCGTAACCACTGATATAAAAATTATATATTTATATAGTTTTTGTTTTTCAGGCTTTAAGCTAGTTTGTCTATAAATTTCTCATTCTAAAGTACCTAAATGACAGGGTTATAGTAATGGAATTATTAAAGCAAGTTGAGACCCATGACCTAGGCACATCATATTTTATATTATAGATAATATCAGTAGTCCGTGATTGTCCTGTCGACAAAAAAATTTTTAATGCTTAATATTTTTTGGAATGAAAAAGGAAATGCTTTTCTCCGTTTTTCCTGTACTGACTTAATAACATGTTACTGTTACTGTTGGTTTTCTCTTGATTTTGTTTTTGAATTTTGATCATGATGTATATATTCAATTTGTGATTCAATATATTCAGTTATCTGGTTTGGGCAACTTCTCAAGGGAGCTGCAGGTGGAATTGCTGGAATCAATTGAACATTTAATGCAGTTTGGATTGCAGTGAGTAGTTTATTATTATGTTTGTTATTGAAGTAAAACTTTAAACTTATGTTTTATTTTAGAAAAATTATTTATTTTGTTTTTAAATTTATGTGCTATTTTTAGGGTGGTGTTCACTCCCGGTGATCTGGAGAAAGATGAGGTGGTCAGAAATTCAATCCACCTGGCTGTACAACGAGGCATTGGCTGCATAACTGAAATACTGAAAATATTGATCGTGGAGTTTGTAGATGATGCCACATTTCAAATGGTGATACGGGCAACAAATATTCTGCACAAGGCATTACTTTTTTTGAGAAAGCTCTCAATCAGCCATGTAAGAACCATTTTGAATGTTAATAAGACTCTTTCAATAAACTAGCTAAAATCTCATTTGGTTTACAGAAAAATCTGCCATGGATCGAGGATCTGGATCATTGCCTGACTGGAAAAGTCAGGTGTTTTGTGAGTTTGAATAAGACGGCAATGGAATTAGGTGCTATCGCTCAACCTCAAGAGAAACTCAGGGCAATAAGGCAAGAGATCTATGAGATCCTTGCCAGCCATGAATAGGTGCAGCTTTCGCCATTACAATTTGTTTTTTGCAATCTTGTTATTTGTGCAGCTTTCGTCGTTTTTCGTATTGAACCTTTTATTGTCTCGTGCGTGTCGGGTGCTGTTGCAGCCATTACCATTTGTATTTACAGCCATTTAATAGTGGCTGGCTCTTAGTTCCTACCCTTACATGAACATTTTTTGTTTGCTTGGCTGGCTAGGGTCTCAGCTGGCTCTTTAATGTCTCTTGTGCGTGTCGTGTGTGCAGCTTTCATCATTTTTGCGTGTTGTGTGTGCAGGGATCAGGAATTTTCTGTTGTTTTCTTCATATTTGCATTCTTGTTTTATTTGCAATGTTTTTCAGACTTTGTGCCACAGACTGCCTTAATGTGCATATCTCGCATCAGTGTTTCGTCAGTGAGTCCAGGCTCCTATATAGATATGTCTCTTCCATACTCTTAATCATAATAGATTGCTCAGTGCCGATATTATCGCTCGTTCACTTTGTCATTCCCAGTTCGTAGCCTTTCTCTATGTTTAGCTGTGATTGTTGAAGAATTTTACTTTTTCAGTGACGTTCTTTTCTATGCATCGGCTTATGCGTTTTCCAGCTCTTAGCTGCCGCCTTCTTTGCAACTTGTTTCTAGATTATAATTCTAGTGTAGCTTAGCCGAAGCTTTTTTGCGTCATAACTCGTCATTTCAGTTATTATAAATTAATATTATAATGTGTGTGGAGCAAAATAATAATGTTTTATTGGCTGAACGAATGAAAAGTCTTGTGTGTTTCTCCTCTCAGTTGAGATTATAAGTGCACATGTTTGAACCCAAGCCATCGAAAAGATTTCAGAGAGAAACTTTTAATTCAAGAACTCAACTGGAAGGTGAATCAATAGCAACCTACATCGCGGAACTCCGACATTTAGCTCACCATTGCTAATTTGGAACTACTTTGGGAGACATTATATGCGACCGTTTAATTGTGGAAGTTCGTAATTACACACTGAGACGTAAGCTTATGTCCTTACCAGATGATAGCCTCGCCAAAGTACAAGCAGCTTATGAATCTGCCATGCGAGATTCCGACGCTACTTCAAAGACTATCAATAACAAATCAGCACAAAATAACTTTGTTTTGATAGAAAATAAATCATATGTCCATTTTCTATAAGTAAACACTAAGCAGTTTCAACCAAAATTTAGTGCATTTGCAAACTGCGGTGGCTGCCATCGACAACACACTTGTAAATACAAAAATGCAACTTGCTACAAGTGTTCAAAAATAGGTCACATAGCACCGGTCTGTCGTTCCAGTTTGGCTTCGTCTTATCCTACAAAACAACATGAAACGGGTTCTAAAATTCATTTAGTAGAAAACAAGAATTACGAAATGTTCAGAGTTAATTGCACAACTATTGCATGTTGATACTGGCGCCGCCGATATCTCATGCACCACGTTAATTTGTTATGATACGTTTTGGCCGAAATTCTAAGCACCAGAGCTACACGGATTCAACCGTCGGAGCTCATGCTGCCTATGCACAAACGTCAAACGTTATTGCGTATCAACATTCAAATTTAGTTTACGTAAAAAAGTTTGAAGCAGATTTTAGCTAATCTGTTTTACGTTTTATGAACAAAAAAGTTAGGAGAGGGATGAAAAAAGAAAAGAAATTGGACGGGAGAGTGAGCGGGATTAGGAAAAACGAGTGGGACCGGGAGAGCGAGCGGGAAACGGAGAAGAAGCGGGAAAGCGAGAAGGAGGAGGCAGAGTGGGAGCAAGAAAGCAAGCGGAGATGGAAACGAGAGCGAGCAGAAGCAGGAGAGAAGAAATCGGGAGCGAAAGAGAAAGAGAGAGAATCAAAAAAGAGAAAACGATATAAAAACTTCTAAAAACCCCGGGTTATTCCGGTTAACCCCCTAGTATTTATATAAATGTCTTCTATACAAATCCAAATCACTGGTCCAATTTTAACCAAATTTAGCATGGAGGTATGCCTCAAAGAGAAAAAAAGGATAGGATAGTTATTTTATTTTTTACATTTTTTTTAAATTTTTATGGCCAAAAAAACTTTCCAAGCTAAAATTTATATTAAAAAGTCCATAATAGATTAGCATATCACGTAACTTAATTCTACATATCATAGTTGTCCACGGGTCGGGTCGTGAAAGTTTGATTTGTGAGTGGGTCGGGTAGCGGAATTTTAACATGTAGCTGGGATGGATAAAGTTGGGTCAAATTGGGTCAATCTAAAAAACATTTGTAAATTATCTTTAACTAGCAGTGCCCGTAGCGGCTTCGCTCGCATGAAATTAGAGAGTTTGAACAGTGCATCCATAGTAGAGATCAATTGTTTAGGTCTCGGCTAGGCCCGTCGACAACTTAGCCCAGCCCGTTTTAAAAACCCGAACTCCTGGCCCGGCACAGCCCGTCTGAATTAGGCCCGGCCCCTTTTTACAGGCCTAGAAGTTCTATATACTTGATGAAAAACTTCGGCCCGTCCCACCTTGACTTCAGGCTTAGCCCGGCCCAAATAAAACCCTAAAATCACTAAAACATCTATATACTTGGTGAAAAATCTCGGCCTGTCCCACCTTGATTTAAGGTTTGGCCTGGCCCGTGTGAAGACTCTAGAATAAAGGCTTGACCCGGCCGGTGATAAACTGGACTTAGCTACTTTTAACCGGCACAAAACTTCAAAATACTAATTTTTACATTTGTAGCACTTACAGTTTTTGAGTAGCAGTTATTTTGAAATCAAATAACCCTTATTTCCACCCCACATTTGAGGTCCTGGAAACCAAATTTTTAAAAAATGTTGAAACACTTATATCATTATTTTTTGAGTATATACTAAATACTAATTTTGACATCTGTAGCATTCACAGTTTTTGAGTAGCAGTTACTTTAAAAACCAAAGAAACCTTTTTTCCACCCCACATTTGAGGTCCTGAAAACCAAAATTTCAAAAAATGGTGAAACACGTATATCATTATTTTTAGAGTAGAAACTAAATACTAATTTTTACTTTTGTAGCATTCACAGTTTTTGAGTAGCAGCAACTTTAAAAACCAAGTAATCCTATTGTCCACCCCACATTTAAGGTCTTATAACCAAATTTGTAAAAAAGTGGTGAAACACGTATATCTTTATTTTATAAAAGAAACTAAATAATAATTTTTACATCTGTGGTATTTACTGTTTTTGAGTAGCAGTTACTATAAAAGACAAAAAGCCCTATTTTCCACCCAACATTTGAAGTCCTGGAAACCAAATTTTCAAAAAATGCTAAAACACGTATTTCATTATTTTTGAAGTAGAAACTAAATACTAATTTTTACTCCTGTAGCATTAACAGTTTTTGAGTAGAAACTACTTTAAAAACCAAATAACCCAATTTTCCAACCCACATTTGAGGTCCGGGAAACCGAATTTTCAAAAAATGGTGAAACATGTATCTTTTTATTTTTCAAAAAGAATCTATATACCAAATTTCAGAAAAAATTTTAAGAAAAAATGTTTAGAAAAAAGTTTGTTTTCCAGTTTTTTTCCCTCAGGAGCAAAATTTTCAAAAATCCTTTCTTAGCGGATGTTTACGCTATAAAAGTAATATAAGTTCCAAATTTCACGTTCTTAGGATGAGGCGTTTGAGCTCGGCGTTGATTATCAGTCAGTCATCTGTCAGTCAGTCAGGACATGTTCTTTTATATATATAGATAAACAATAATAATAAATGTAGAAGTAGGACTCGTGTAAAACAAAAGTTGGTTTAAATAATAAACAATCTAAATAATATAAACAAGATTAATAACTTTATAGGTATGAGTTAAGCATGGTTAGGCCGGATCAAACTATAATGGGTCGTGTCGGGTCACCCTGTTAAGAAAGTATATGGGTCGTTTAAACGTTTTTTTGGTCTTGGGTATAACTTCAACTGCATCCATGTCTAGAACCACAGTAGTTACAGTCTCTGGCAGTCGTTGGTCAAAATCATTGTTTGACAATACGACCGGACTTGATTATTCGCATCTGGATCAACAGAATCAGATTGATCATCAGCTCGTCGATCACCACTTATTAGTCCTTGTTCTTGGAGTCCGGCGTCAGCATGTGAAAGAGATGTGGTACTCATGTTTGTGTTTTTTTGAATCCAAAATAGTGACAGTTTTGCCGACGTTTTTTAACATATAGTCCATCCGACGTCGGTTCGGCGTTTTGTTGTTGTTGAATATCATTCTTCTTTCATTTCATGAAGGTCACTTTTTTTGCAATTGTTGGTGATGGCAATGATATTTTATGGGTTATTTGTTATATATTAGACAAGCTGAAAACTAGCAGAGAGTAAAATTAAATTAATATTTTTGTTTAAAACGCATCTTGCATTTTTTCTAAAAACAGGCTACTTTGTCTAAATATCGGGCCAGAGGGTGATTTGGAGGTTCAAACCCTTCCCGAAATAAAACTTCAAAATATTTTTTTGTTTTAATCATTACAGTTATCCTACATTAAAATTTAATGTATAACTTATTCTTTGTAAAAATTTTCTAAGACTAAAAAATTGAGATAAAATACTTTCTGCATTCATGCCATAAACACAACTACCTTCAAGAAAAATATTTAAAAATGGGGCCACGACTAACTTCCCACTACCCCTGTCATTCGACGTTTTCCGAGAAGAAAATACCTTTTAGAAACAATTTTTCTCGAACCCTCTTCAAAACCAAAACCATAGTTACGAGGATACATAGATTAATTAGAGCAACATAAGCAGTTGTTATAACGTGAACTCTTTCTCAGCAAGATTTCTACAAACACGATTTTTTTCAGCCCGTTTTAAAAGTGTTAAAAAAAAACAACATATTATGATGTTTTATTGAAAGAATGAAGAAAACGTTTCTATGCAAAAGTGATATAAAATTTAAAAAAAAAACCTTAAAAAATAATATTTAAGTACAAAAGAGTTGATTAAAAAAGTCAAATGCGATTCGAGAGTTTCACAAGCCAGATGGAGCAAGTAAAAATGATCTGAGAAGGAAAACTTTTACTCGAACGTGAACGGAAACTCTCGGAAGTAAAGTTGGACACATAAACGTATGCTTTTGATATCACTTCTTCATTCGTATTAACGGCAATGCATTGGTATTCACCCCCATCTGTTTGTTCTTCGAAATTTGAATTACATGAACGTGCGCTAAAAAGAACGTTTTGATGGCCATTGTTGTAAACCCTTGTTTCATTATCTTCACGTCTCTGTATAAAGATATCCGCTGGAGGGTTTGCCCAGACTTCACAGAATAGACAGAACCCATGTTGATATGACAGCGACCATTGGAACTTGGTGATATTAAGTTTTTGATTACACTCTCTATCAGAGAGCAGCTTGTTACGGCTCATTTTGTACCACCATAAGAAAGGAAGGCATTCCAGTGGGTTTCCGGATATATTGATGTTATAGAACCGATTGAAAACGTTTTCAAATTCGTCGGGAATCACTTTCAAGTTGTTATAACTCAGGTCGAGAATTTGGAGAGATTTAAAAATCATTAAATTTTGCAATTTTATGTCATTGATTTTATTGTCACTAAGAGATAGTTCTTTGAGATTGTTGTCTGGTCTAACGAAATTCCACTGAAGGTTATCGATTCCGCTAATTTTTAAAATTCTTAAAGATGATGAAAACTTTAAAGAGTCAATAGATTGAACAGCGTAACGAAAAATCACTACTTCTAAATTTTTGACGAGCCTTTCAACTCTATTGTTTGTGTGCGGAAACAAAATTTCTGGTTCCAATCTCTCTAAAGTAAGATTTCTAATGTACTTGCTAATGACAAAAAGATCTCCACAAGAGAAGTTTTTCGAATCTTTTACTACGATGCTACGTACAACGCATCCTTCTAATAAGTGTCCAGACCTGTTCGACAAAGAAACATTCTCGAAACGCAGTGCAGTCGCCTGTAAGCCTTGAAAAACTTGCATCGATTTGCGGTTTATGGTTACATTTATAAACCGGATGCAGGCAACCTTCGCTCCAGTGAAGGTCTTTGGTGGAAGAAGCTCCAAATGACTGGATAGAAAGTCTATTTTTTCTAATTTACTGTCCAAAAAATAAGAGTGCGATGGCACGGTACTGTTGAAGATGCAGTTTTTAAAAACCAAAATGGATATTCGGCTCGGGGAAAGACTTAGCAAATCCGTGTGAATGAGAATCTTGTTGGCTATTGTTAGATAGAATTTGTTCTTGGGCCAAGAATAATTCATCGGTGGAACCATGCCGTCACAGTTGACACTTTGGTTTGTAGTAATACAACTTCGACATCTGATTTCACAAAAATTAAGCATTAATATAAAGATTGACAGCATCATCAAGTCTGCTTTAATGTTATTCATTGAGCTGTTGCCGCTTCGTTTTCAACCGAGCTGTTTACCTTTTCACCAATTTCGTCATACTCTGTTGAAAAGTTAATCGTTAAAGAATTTTTTTAGAAGGCTAATAAATATTAATATATAAATTCATCGACATTGAGGTTAATACTTAAATTTTAAACATGCTAAGATTAAAGATAAAATAAATGATTCTTAGTTGTAGATATTTTATCAAACCACTAAAGCCAGTGTTAGCGTAGTAGGTACCTACTAAACGCAAGACAAATTATTACTAACTTATTACTGTTTATTGCAAACCAGAAAACATGTTTTGAGTACTTAAGACTTTTTAAAATTGTATTTGTAATTTTTTTATTTTTGGAATTGAGAACAGAACATAAATTGTAATTTTTAATTTTTTGTCTTTTTTCACTGTACGCACGTGCATATGTGCATACTGCGTACGCCTGCGGGTGGGGGCCCATGCGCATTGGCACACTCTGACTTTGCCTAAATCCTGTCTGAATAAATCTTTGTTTCAAAAAAGTGTTTTAAATCTTTTATATTACCTTAACTGTTTATTGCTTGATTGCTTGCTTGAGCCGTACGTAGGGATCCTAAATAATATTATTCTCATACAAGTTTTAAGCGAAACACGTTTTAAGCAAACAAAAACACTAAAAGTCGATTCAAAATTTGAATAAATTCATTCAACAAGTCGATTATGATTTAAAAATGTCACCAACACAAATGCAACAAACAGACATATCTGAGAAATACAATTTATACTCGATCGTCCATGATTGAACTCGACCGAAAACCTGGGCACATCAACGAATATTATCGCTGTTCTCCTTTCGTCAACATTCTTTGCCACGCATCGGTACTCTCCTAAATGCTCCTGTTCGTTAAAATCTGTAATGACAAGTTGTCCCTGATGTTGAACAGTTTTGTATTCGTTGTATGAAACAGTGCGGATTTCACTCAGAGTATTGTAGATGAGGATATGGGCCGGAGGGTAAGCCCAGACTTTGCAAGTTATAATGATCTCCTTTGTTTGTTTTTGATCAACTCTCTGCAATCGATTTTCGACAAAACTCGCTCGTTTGCCTTCCATTCTTGTGGTGGTAAAAAATAGAAAATCACAAACTTTTATTCAATAGATCTTGCAAACAAAGACTTAATATCACCGAGTTTGTTTAGAGTCTGTGAAAAACGAAACAAACGCACAATCACAAAATATTGAATTATATATGATTATCAATATAATTGTGTACATGTATGTAATATCTGTATTTGCCACGCATAATTATACAGACGCACAAAGGCACAG
>OZ022247.1:4855196-4860196 GCA_963978895.1 Erpobdella octoculata
CTACTCCAAACCTAATTTAATCGAGACAGGAAATCAGTTACTAAATATAATAATGATAATACAACACAAAACACCAAATGGTTCTGAGAAGGAAGTCGCGCTCAGCAAAGCATTGCTGACCGACTCCAAACCATAGTCAACAATTCTGCCTAACTCGAGTAAATCTTACTCGTAAGAAAGTATAGTAACTTCATAGAAATTTGCCAACAGCTTAGGAATTGTGCTCTACCTACCATCTGTAGCAGATTTGGGATATCGGGGACTGGAAAGCCGTCTCCCCTGGGTTCCTTTGAAGCACAAACCATCGGGCTTACCATGGGACTCTGCGATGGTACGATGACGCCCTGGCGAAGCATATCTTGTATCTGATTAGCAACTTCTACCTTCAACAATTCAGGGGTTCTATAGGCTCTCAGGTGTTTGGGGTTAAAGTCAGGAGAAATCGCGATTTTGTGAGATACTACAGAACAAACTCCTAATGATTCTGAGAATATCTCGGGAAAATCATCAATTATGTCACATAATTGTGTGCGATAATCCTGTGAAAGATGGTCCAAACAGCCCTTTACTACCCTACAACTCGGAGGTTTATCCTGACAAGGATCAAACTTACTTGGGAAATCAATCAAACCAAATTCGTGGTCCTTCTCGTATACTACAGAACAATTGTTATTAATGGCGGTTTCTATTCGGTCATGGTATTTCCGAATCTTATTTGCATGTAGATGGTGTTTACAGCCCTCAATTTCCCTTAAATAAGAGTATGGTGCTTTCACCTTCACTATTACCCCGGGACCCTGCCATCTCTTCATAAATTTAGACCCCCCTTTTACAGGTGCTAAAATTATTACTCTGTCACCTACACAAAAAGACCTATCACTGCTCCTAACGTTATATTTTCGTGCATAATTGCTCTGCTCTTGGTCTCCTGCAATTTCAGCAAATTCCTTAGCTAACTGTAGGTTTTGTCTGAGATCGGCTAAGTATTTGTACGGATTCTTACCTAAATGAAAAGGTAACTCCTTTTCGTTACTCCAAGAGTCTCTGAGGATAGCAAGTGGTCCTCGTGGCAAAGTACCATACACTAATGTATAAGGAGCAATATGAGTTGTAGATGACGGTTTCTCACGTAAACTCCATAATACAAAAGGAAGAACCTTAAACCACTCCTTAGGATGTGCCTCAACCAATTTAAAAATCATGTTCTTAAGACTCTGGTTACACCTCTCCACTAACCCGGATGCTTCAGGATGCCCTGGGGTGTTAAACCTAGGACTGCACCCCAAACATTTAAGAAAGGTCGTCGTTAACTGATTTTTAAAATTCGTACCACAATCGGAACTAATTATTCGCGGTATGGAAAACGTCATAAAGATCTGAATAAGGATCTCACATACAGATTTAGCATCTAATGACCTTAATGGGTAAGCCATCGGCCATCTGGAGAACAAATCGACAACAACCAGGGCATAATTGTACTTGGGTCGGACAGTCACACTATCACCCGCTGGAATTATGGGACCTATACAATCCATAACTAAATGATTAAATGGTAGTTCATCTCCCCTTGGAGTGGGAGTTATGGGGACTCGGTCTCTTTTTCTAACAGGTGCCCTTAACTGGCATACGGGGCACGACTCACAATAGGTTTGGACTTGTTTCTCCATATCGGGAAACCAAAAGCTGAGTCGAATACGCTGCCGTGTACTCTTGGCAGCCATGTGCCCCGAATAGGGAGCATCATGCCCCATCTGTAACACTGCAAGTATACGACTCCTGGGCAAACACAACTGTTTTATGGAATGACCCCACTGATTCTCCTTGTGAAACAAAAGTCCCCTGTCGATATAAAAGTTTTTACGCTTATCTATACCTAGCAACCAGAAGGACTTAAGTGAAGGACAATCACGTTGCTCTTTAGCAAACGCCTCGTGATCATTACTATCGTCTACCCCCTGACAATTATCGTTAACGGTTGTAAATCGAGCGTCGGTTCGTGAATCACTTCCGCCTGCATCAGCACCTGGACAAATATCATCACCCGCAACTACAGAAACACCTATGTCCTGACAAGTATCGGTCTGTGAATCAACTTTCCTAGCATCAGCACCTGGACAAATATCATCACCCGAAACTACAGAAGCACCTATGTCCTGACAAGTATCGGTCTGTGAATCAACTTTCCTAGCATCAGCACCTGGACAAATATCATCACCCGAAACCACAGAAGCACCTATGTCCTGACAAGTATCGGCCTGAGAATCAACTTTCCTAGCGTCAGCAGCACGAGAAACACCTTCACCTAGAATCAATGCAACATCTGGACTATGCTCATCATTACGAGGTTCATCTAAAACAAAATATTGTGAATTAGTTATTTCAAGACTGGGAACATTCACATCAGAGTCATGTGCATTTTGTTTGTTCTTAATAGGGTATGCAACGGTATCGTACAATGATATCGTTTTTAATAGGTTACTTACGGAGGGAGTGATAATAATTTGCTCATTAAGATTTGGGACGACAGCAAACCATGCACGAACCTTGGGTGCTAGGTTCACAATGTCATCACCCACAAGATCTGGTCGAACAACTAATCTAACACAACCTACAATTTCTGGTTGACCCTTAAGGCCAGATAATTTTATAAATTTATGTGGTACCCTATGAAGAGATTTAATTAAATCTTCTCTAATGCAACACACCTCTGCACCACCATCAATCAAAGCTGGAATAGATGGTAATTGATCGATAAATACATTCTCATAAGACCTAATGTGATAATCATCAACATCTATAATGGGACATGCTTCGGGACAGGGAAAAGATTTTTGACCATCAAACAATATTTTCCTATCAACGAGACCTCTAAAGGAATTTTCTGAATGAGAAGACAAATTTTTACCATCAACCAATGTTTTCCTATCATCGAGACAATTACGGGAATTTTTTGACTGAGAGGACAAATTTTTATCATCAACAAATGTTTTCCTATCATCGAGACAATTACGGGAATTTTTTGACTGAGAGGACAAATTTTTATCAACAACAAATGTTTTCCTATCATCGAGACAATTACGGGAATTTTTTGACTGAGAGGACAAATTTTTATCATCAACAAATGTTTTCCTATCAACGAGACCTCTAAAGGAATTTTCTGTTTGACAACAATTAATTCTGGGATTAGGTAAATTTGAGGAAGGGAATTTATGTAGAGGACATTCCTTGAACGAATGACCCTTCTTATGGCATTTGAAGCATAAACCATACTTTTTATCCTTATCCATATTAGGATCAATGGATATTTTAGTCATTCTATTAGGAATGGGAGACCCTGACCCTTTATCTGTTGGTTTTGGGTTATTGAATCGGGGCGGTCTAGTCTCATGCTCGTGTGTGGCCATGTAGCTATCCGCAACGCGTGAAAGCTCTAGATGATTTAACCAATCATCCTTTTCCTGGGTTAAAATAAAATCTGCACAACTGGGAGACATTAGTTGTTTCAACCTATCGGCACACATCAAACTAACTAATTGATGGAAATTCTCATCAATATTCCTACTTTTAATATAATACGATAACGCTGTGTGTAATTCAGAAGCTACCTGTGAATAAGTCTCACCAGGTCTCCTTTTTACAGCATAAAACCTCTCCCTCAAAAGACTGGGAGTGACCCGAAATTCCTGCAATAGAATTTGCTTTAATTCCTCATAGTCACCTAACTGAGCAACGGTCAATCGACTCAAGATTGATCGAGCTCTATTATTCAAATGGGCCTGTAATATTTTGGGTTTCACATCATCATCAACTTGGTATGATGCAAACTGATTCTCTAGATACTGAAAATACCCCGGTATTGCAGCAGGATCTGAGGGAAACTCTGCCATTATACCCTTCATGGCATTCTGAAAGCGACTAGAGCGAACGGCTAAGGAAACCTCAAGACTATTGTGGTCCTGAATCCTTTCACGTTCCAGCTCTAGTTTAGCTTCAGCAAGTCTGCGGGTTGCCCTATCCTCATCTAACCTAGCGTCAGCGAGTCTACGCTCCTGTTCTAATTTAGCTTCAGTAAGTCTGTTTTCCTGTTCTAACTTAGCTTCAGCAAGTCTGCGATTCGCCCTATCTTCATCTAACTTAGCCTCAGCAAGTCTACGGTTCGCCCTATCCTCTTCTAACTTAGCTTCTTTAGCCGCCAATTCTGCTTCGCGCAATGCTAACTTACGCTCAGCTAATTCTGATTTGAAATTTTTGCTAACGTTAGTATCTTCACTAACTCTACGTGGACGCCGACTATCATCAACAAATTGATAGTGCTCCTCGCTAAGGATCCCTATTGGACTATCCTGCGCAACCGACTCTTCAACCGTAGGGGTTCTAATCATATTTATGAAACCTACTACACAGAAAAAGAAAGAAAAACCTAACTGGGCAATCCGGCAACGATAAACTCTCTAACCTGAGATGTGGATCGGCCCTCCTTGCGAAATGGATGTCGCCACGTGGTCGAACTAAACGGTCTGAAACTGTCCGGACTCTTTCTCCAGCACTGAATCGTCAATCGTCGATCTTGCGGTGAGGATCCTCCTTGATCTGGTCGATTTGCGTCGAATCCCTGGTCGGTTTTGCAGATCCCGGTCGAATCCCGCTGATCCCGCCAAAACCACTGGATACCGCCAAAGTCGTTAGATCACCAAACTCGATAGAACTTTACCAACTCGATGAACTCTATCGCCCAGGACGAATCTCACCCAAAACTGATCGGTGTATCGACTGACTATCCCACCGCTGCCACCAAAATTCACTGTCACGCTACCGCCTTTGCGATAGTCGATATGCTGGAGAAAATTAAAGTCTAAATAAAGTTAAAGACACTCCTTAAACAGTATTAGATGTTTTATTAACGAATACAGTTCGAAAACTTTATCAAACGACGCGACAGATACAAAAAACAGTTTCAACTTCGATCAACAATGGCGAAACAGGAACAAGAAGGGAAGAAG
>OZ022247.1:4865196-4894565 GCA_963978895.1 Erpobdella octoculata
TTTTTTTTCTATTCGACACACGTGTTCATTTACCGTTTACCTATCAGTTTTCTTCAAGACTGCCAGAAACTCAGATAATCATCGACAACTTTGTGACGCTCAGCAGTTGAAGACAGACATTTTAGCATCATCGGACCAAGAGCTTAGAATGACATTTCGTTTTCTGTTCCATCAAGATCATCTTAAATTGAATTTACTAGACTGATTAATGGCGGATTGTGCTGTAAATCTCTTAAATCCTAATGAATTTGGATTTGTTTGGCTTGGTCAGCTTCAGTCTGATCGTTTGTAATTTGAGATGTCAACACAGGCCCGTAGCCAGGTGAGGTGCAAAAAGGTGCATGCACCCTTTGCAAAAAGAGAGCATAGACATTTGCACCTTTTGCAATTGTGTTGAAAAAAGAAAAACATTTGCACCCCATAACTGGAAGTTTTCTTTTAATTTAATGAGCAAGTTGATCATAAACTAAATTTCAATATTTCAATTTATATATCATTTTAAAGTTAAATGGATTATTTGTGCATAAAACTTTATGCGGAGATGAATTTCATTCAATCTCACTTAAAAAAGCTAAAAGTAAAAGCTATTGTTTTGTTTTATTCTGTTACTGTCGTTGTTATGATGACAAACTTATTATGGTATTTCCATATAAGAACATTTTTCTGATGACAAAAATATTATGCTATTTTCATATAAGAAATCATTCACTGTTCTTTGAACATTTTGGGTTTTGCCTTGACATTAAGAACTTCCACATCTTTTTGTGAAAATAACTTTTCCACATTATTCGTTTACTGTCACACTTTCCAAAATTTCTAACTTATCTTTGTTGTCATTTGAAAAAAATGTCACAACTTTTTTTATTAAAGACGAGCTTTTAACTCATTTCTGCTATCATCAAAGTAACGAGAACCTTTTCTTGCGGGGCTGTAACTCGTAAAGGCAGTGCCGGTGCCGATTTGAGCTTTTATAGAGCCTTAGGTGGTAGGAGTAAAAAAAAGCACCCCATCTAAAAATATTTAAAACGCATACTCGTTTATTTAATTACTATAACCTGGTTATTACTGACTGTCTCCGAGTAATCAGAAAAGAGAGTACAAATATTTTTCATGCATTCTGCTTGAGAAGCTTGTTAGCAACATTGATACACCAAATTTAAAATTATAGGGGTTTTCTTTAAAGTAATGAGTTACTTTTTGTAAACGTCTTGGGGCCCCTGGGCGGCCGCCAGTACCGTCTTATGGTAGAGTTTTGACCCTGCTTGAGGAAGTGATGGTAGTTTATATAAGAAAAATTTGCACCCTTTCACATTAGGGTTGCACCCTTTGTTTTAAAATCCTGGCTACGGGCCTGTTTCAACAGGGAGACTACTGATAAGTAATGGTTGTAGCCACCCTTTACAAAAAGAAATTAAATATAAACATAAAAAAGTTCTTAATATGCTCCGTCATTTAAAAGAACGACTGTAAGTTATGTTCACAAATAAATTTCTTGACAAGAATTTTAAAGATTTAAACTGAAGATGCACATCTGATGTCATCCGGTTAAAGGCTTCATAGTTTTGGTCCAATGAGGTAAACACTTGTAAAAAGTATTTTCAATCTGCAGTAAAAACAGAGCTATGCATAATATTATTCATGAGCTTAAACATGAAAACCATGATGCTATAGCAATGAGTTTGTCTTGGTGTTAAAATTTTCAGTGTTATGATATAATTATCAACATTGTCCGTGTTTCCAAGTCCGTAGCAAAACGATTCTGGATACCTGAAATATTAAATAAACTGAAACACTTTTTAAAAAACATTTAAAACATTTTTTTAAAAGGTTTAAAACATAAAGGTTTTACAGCGGTCAATTAACACAAACTTTACAAATCGTTCAGCAACAGGCCAAAACAATCTTAGAAAATAGTCAATTAGTAAAATTCTCAAATGTCATTCTGCTTTAAATAGCTATTTTATTTGCTCCTTGAAAGAAAAAACCCGGCCTATGAAAACTCGTGGATCTCCGTGACGACTAGGAACCCTGGGCCTCAGTTGCTTCAGGGTAAATCTGCTACTAAGTATCCAATGTTGCACTATAATCTTAACATGTTTGGAATTCAGAAGCTAACTCATCTAGTGCATTAATTTTTTAAGATTTAATGTTAATAATTTAATATTTATAAACAAATTATTATTTATAAATATTATAAATTCTTCTTACGTTTAACTCTTTATCACAAGATGACGAAATTTCTAAAAAGTAAACAACTCAGCTGAATTTGAATTCCTACAACAACAATCTTCTTTAAAGCACAATGAATAAAATAAAACTAAACATATTGATGCTGGCAGTCTTCATAATGCTCAATATTTGTAAAATAAGAAGTCCTAGTCCACATTGTAATACTATAAACGAAAGCCTTATATGTGACGGCGATATTCCATATAAAGACCAGGTCTGGCCCAAGGATATAATTCGTCTAAGAATAGAAAACCTGAGGTTCACTCACAGTGCACTAATAGCTGTTTCTCGAAGAAATCTCGCCAGTCTAACTTTTTACAACTGTAATATCAAAAGTTCATTGCAGGGATATCGTTACTTTTCTAGCGTTCAAATTGACACAATGGAATTTGTATCCAGTGCTTTGGAGAAACTACCAGAGCAAACTTTCGGAGGTGCAACAATTGGCAGCCTCCGGTTTCTAAATGTAACCATAAGCCGCGAGTCAAAGAACATTTTCAACGATTCGCGTGTGAATGAAATACGTTTCGAAAACGTCTCTTTATCGAATAATTCAGGACGCTTATTAGAAAGATGTAAGGTGGACAGTATTGTAGTTAAAGATTCAAAAAATTTCTCGTATGAAGATTTCTTATCTAACCATTTTTACATTGAAACCCTTATTTTAGTGAGATTGGAGCCGAAGATCTGGTTTCCATATGAAAGTTATACTGTTCGTGATATTGTCGAAAATTTAAAAGTACTTACTCTCGATAATTCAGTCCTTTCACTACATTTTTTGAAATTTTCAAAATCGTTGTGGAGTTTAAATTTAAGTGGATTTAACAATCCTAAGCTTAATTTTTCGTTCAACCCCAACTTGAGAGAATTATATCTTGCAAACAATAACATCTCTACAATAAAATATGATGATTTTCAACATTTGAATATTTTGCAGCATTTTGACGTAAGTCACAACAACTTGATATATATTTCGGAAAAATTTAAAAAACTTTTTGAACAGCTCCAAACCCTCAACCTTCAAGGGAACCCATTCGATTGCAATCGTACTTTGTGGTGGTACAATCTGAGCAATCCTAAGTTTTTGTTCGACAAAACCTGTAAGCTAAAACTTAGAATCACAAAGTTCAACTGGACACTGACACAAGGACAGAAGAATCTTTTTCTTTTCTGTGATGTCTGGGCATCCCCTCCTGCAAATATCACCATCGTAGGAAATTCTGTAGAATATAATTCAAACAATACACGAGGAGATGTTCACTTTAGAGAATATTTTGAAATTTATAACTTTTCAGAATTTAATCGAAGAATACCGTTCCGTTGCATTGCCAGGAATGCTTATGAAGAAGAAGAGGCGGAAATATTTGTTTATATGACTAGAAGACTTTTCGAAATTTATTCAAGTTCAAGCATGAATTTGATTTCTCTAATAAATCTCACTTGCAGCATTTTGCTAGTGCATTTTTTCTTACATTCAACCTTTTGAATAGGCTGATTTGTATTTGTATTTTAAATTTATTTTTATGTTTTCAGTTGTTAGCATAAAAACATATTTTTATTGGTATAAACTTTAAATTGAAATAAAATAAAATAATATTTGTTTTTTTTTGTTAATAAATTTTTTTAAAACTGAACTGAGTAAAAATTTTATTAAAATTGCAAACATACTATATACAAATCCCAACGGATCTTTGGTATTAGGTCTCAACCGGGTTCAGACATATAATGCCAAATAGGTATAAGTAGACTTTTTTAACAGCAGTGAGCCCTGAGTACGATGAATAAAAAAGTAGAGATTTTTAATAAGATAATTTATTCAAACACAGTTTTATTAGTCATTAAGTTGTTTGGTTTAATTTTTAACGTCAACGACAAAATGACTGATTTTGGAAGTTGCACAAAGCTTTTCACATCGCTCTTTCGAAAAAGTGAATGAGAAATAAAATAATTTCTGTATCACTGCATTAGTGTGTTTAGAGAAACAAATATAAACTTGCAGCACTATCAAAAGCATAGCATCTGCATAATTCTTCCAAACATACAACAAGCTGGGATACCCGACGTTGGCCAAGATTTTTTTAACACCATAAATAAAATTCTGTGATAATTTACTTGGATGGTATTTTTTTGCATCATAAGTTTTAACGCTATCAAAATCTTTCTTAAAATATCATAAAGTGAAATATTAATTTTATAACAATTCTGTACGAATGAAAAACAATTTAAATTGAGATTATTGAGTTATTTACTCTATAGATCCATCACCCAACAGCATCGCAGCAATTCCAAGTGATAGAATCGCCACTTCAATATTATTTTGTGAGCGAGTGGTTAATATCAATGATATGTGAAATGTTTTTTCTGCCATCTGGTGCATTAAAAAGAATACATTCCACCACTTTGATTATTTATTGCTTGCACTAATTTATCTTAAGCTTCTTTACATCTTTTATATTAACTTCTCCGTTTTTGCTTGCTTGCTTGCTTGAGCCATGCGTTGGGACCCTTTACCCCGTTATCCAATCGGGTTGAAATTTTATAGATAGATTTATTTGTTGCTGCAGACTTTATATTTTATTACATTTTAAGATTGATTGAAAAAAACTTTAAATCAACTAAACCTTTAAATTTTAAAATTTTTTATAGTTGTTTTTAAGAAATCGATATTTATTTTTTAATTTTAAAAATGGATAATAAAATATTTGTTTATACCATATTGATTCAAAAGTCTTATATATTTTCAATTTTTACAAACTTTACATATTAAAATTTATAAGATAGTGGTCAAAATTTTTAAATCTTCCATATTAACTTTGCCGCGTTTGTTTGCCTGCTTATTTGAGTCAAACGTTAGGACAGATTACCAATTAAAAAAATTAACTTTCTGTTATCCAATCATGTTGAAATTTTGTCGGTTTATTATCGCTTCGGACTCTAAATTCTGTTAAATGTTCAGATTGAATAGACAAACCTTTGGGTAAATTATAGAATAAAATCAATTAAACATTTTATGTGCAAAAACGAACTATCAATTCGTTTTACTTAAAAAATCGATATTTAATTTTTAAAATTATAATAAAAAATTGTTTATTTCTTATTGATTCGAATGTAGTCAATGTATTCATATTTTATAGGTATTCATATTTTATAGGTATTCATATTTTATAGGTATTCATATTTTATAGGTATTCATATTTTATAGGTATTCATATTTTATAGGTATTCATATTTTATAGGTATTCATATTTTATAGGTATTCATATTTTATAGGTATTCATATTTTATAGGTATTCATATTTTATAGGTATTCATATTTTATAGGTATTCATATTTTATAGGTATTCATATTTTATAGGTATTCATATTTTATAGGTATTCATATTTTATAGGTATTCATATTTTATAGGTATTCATATTTTATAGGTATTCATATTTTATAGGTATTCATATTTTATAGGTATTCATATTTTATAGGTATTCATATTTTATAGGTATTCATATTTTATAGGTATTCATATTTTATAGGTATTCATATTTTATAGGTATTCATATTTTATAGGTATTCATATTTTATAGGTATTCATATTTTATAGGTATTCATATTTTATAGGTATTCATATTTTATAGGTATTCATATTTTATAGGTATTCATATTTTATAGGTATTCATATTTTATAGGTATTCATATTTTATAGGTATTCATATTTTATAGGTATTTATATTTTATCATCAAAAAATGCTTTGAAAAACATTTTTATTCGACAATTAAAACATCACAAGTGAACCGTAAAAAACTTTGTTTATTAAAAATTCTTTATATGTTTGAAATAGAAAGATACCAATTTAATGCAAATATTTTTTATGAGGATATAAATCTATAATATATATATATATATATATATATATATATATATATATATATATATATATATATATATATATTGTTACGATATCACCAAATCGTATACCGGGCTCAATAGAATGGTTTTGCAGTTTATTGGAAATAATAAATGAAGGCTTTGCTAGGGCTATTTATACCTTCAAATCTCTTGATAATAAAATAATTAATGTCCCTAATAAATATTCTGAATCTGTTAAGGTTTATCAATAGGAAGTTGATAATCAAATCAGTGATATTACATGATTACCCCCTTCTTAATTCTGTTCGTCCCGAACAGCATAGTCGCTTTTGAGAAATGCGACTCGGCCACGAACACCAAAATACCTTGATCTTTACTCGTGGCTTTGACCGCACTTCGCAAACAACATGGTCAAGTCCCTTGACCGTTTGATGCAGTTTATTCCAGTCCTTCTTTGGCTCATCAACAGAGTATTTTTTTGGCTCATCGTCGCTATATCTGCACGGTTCATCACAGCCTTTTTTGCATGCCTCGTTCAGAACATCTTTGAACGGTTTATCGAAATTGTCTGCTTTTTCTTCTTCTTTCACATCTCTTAGATCTTTCTCAAGAAACTCTTTAAAAGGTTTTTCGAAAACACTTTCCTTAAATCCATTAAATTCCTTCATCAGACTGTTATTTGATTTTAAAATGACTCTTAGTCTATCTGATCTAGAATCCTCTGTGGAATCATCTGATTTAGAACCTTCGGTATCGTTCTCTGTTCTTGGCTCATCTTTTTCAGAATTTTTGCTTGCTGCATTGCTATTGATGTTTTGGAGAAGTTCATCGTCGTCATGTTTGTTTTCTTCCAAGCTACAATCGAACGTTTTCTTTTCACATTCCAACTCGGCTCTTTCGTCGGTGTCAACTTTCGTATCGTCCAGCGGATCTTTCTTCAAATTATCGCCATCGTCTCTCAAATCAGTGTCTTCTTTTTTTGTCAAGTTAACTTTGACGTATTTTTCCATTGGAGTTTCGACCGTTTCTAAATCCTCGGTTGCTTCATCCGAGTCAGATTCTTCACTAAAATCTGACCCTGAATATTCGGTGCCGTCGTCTGTTATGGAGGCTTCCGTTTCAGAACCGTCGCTGTATGGGTGAAAGCCATAGTTGTTATTGCCATTATTATAATAATCATCGTCACTTTCATCCTCATCGTTTTGCATTTCGTTTTCAACATTCTTCTCATCTTCTTTAGTTTGGTTTTTGACGTCCAAACCGACTGTATCACTGTCACCATCTTTGCATGGTTCATCTTGAGCATCTTTGCAAGGTTCCTTATCATGACCGTCTCTGACAGGCTCATCATCATGACCCACCTGACTTGTGCAGTCTGTACGGCCGTCATCCGTCACATGCTCTGAGACACAGCTGGTGGACTCCAGTTCAAATTGGGTTTCGCCGCAGCAACCCACATCACCAGCAGCCCGCTGGTCCAGAACCGTGTCCACCACTGCCTCAGCCAACCCTGCGACCAAACTCTCAACAGTTGTACCGGCTGCGGCTACTTTGTTTTCGTGGCCAAGAATCATTCCTTCTCTTGTCTTCCCCTGTGCTGCCATGTTTTCTCTCGCTCGTTGTCTTTCTTCCTCCAGCAATTTGTTTTTTAATTTCCTTCGCTTGACCACAGCTTCCTCGTCAATATCGAATAGATATTCGTCGTCGTCAGGCCCATAGCCCTCATTCACTAACGCGCTTAAGAGGCGTTCCATAAGTTCGTCCTTTTTACCTGTATCGCTCAGGCCACGTTTCTCAAGCTCGTCTTTCATTTCACTCGCCCAAAGCTCATCCAATGATTTCAAAACCATTCTTGTATCCTACTTCTGATCACCAATGTTACGATATCACCAAATCGTATACCGGGCTCAATAGAATGGTTTTGCAGTTTATTGGAAATAATAAATGAAGGCTTTGCTAGGGCTATTTATACCTTCAAATCTCTTGATAATAAAATAATTAATGTCCCTAATAAATATTCTGAATCTGTTAAGGTTTATCAATAGGAAGTTGATAATCAAATCAGTGATATTACATGAATATATATATATATATATATATATATATATATATATATATATATATATATATATATATATATATATATATATATTCAAAATGCTATATAAAGAAAAAGAATATATTTTATGTAAAAGTGATATCTGTAATCACGAAAAAAATTCTGATAATCAATAATTTCAATAAAACCAATATTCCATTATAAATAAAAAAAATCCTAATATATATATATGAATTATCGATTCGACGTGGAAAACTTCACATCGATAGGAATACGTGAACTGGTTAAAAGTGGAATTCAATATTTGTTGTCTTTCAATGAAATAAACAATGAAGCAGAACGTTCAAATTTTTTTCTTTTTTTTTTTTAGCGTGAATATCTGAATGGTCGACCCGGACATCTTATTGTTGTATTAACACGGCCCTGACAGCCGTGAGTAATGAAATGATTAATACATCCATCGCTTATACCACGTGGGCATTGAAGGGCGGTTGTTTGAATTGATGGTTGAATTTATGGTAATACTGGAAAGGAATGAAAATGGCGGAAAGTGGCTTTTATTTAAATCCTGAGAAGATGTTTCTTACGCATTTTAATTGAATGCGGAAATAAGGGATAGATGGTTTCATGCGATGGTGTCGTTATCATAACTACCTCAGCTTCTAGAATCATTGTCACAAGTACTAATATCATCATCACAACTACCATTATCATAATCATTTGCATCATCATCGTCATCATCATCATCGTCGTCATCATCATCTCATATCATCATCATCATCATCATCATCATCATCATCATCATCACCATCATAATCCTCATCATCATCATCATCATCATCATCATCATCATCATCATCATCATCATCATCATCAACATCATCATCATCAGCATCATCAACATCATCATCATCATCATCATAGACTTTAAAAAAATAAAAATAAAAATATTTAAATAATTTTTGTTCAAAAAAATTAGAGCAATCCGATTAAACTATTTCCCAGCGACCGGATACACAAGATACGACGTGGGCTGTTCGGCCGGCGGAGTTTGTCGGTGTGCTGATGGTTTCAAGGATGATGGAGTCTCATGCAGAAGATGTGAGTCGATATGTTCATATATGTATATGATTTTTATGTCTTTTATGTCTTCGCTTTCTGTTTGACAATTTTTAATGTGGCGTAAATCAGCAAACTTCTAGGCCACTCCGTTCAATCAATCAATCAATCAATCAATCAATCAATCAATCAATCAATCAATCAATCAATCAATCAATCAATCAATCAATCAATCAATCAATCAATCAATCAATCAATCAATCAATCACACTTATTGAGTCAACCCACAATGCTTTATTCTACACATTTTTACACCAAGATATCTGTTAACCAATTAGTTTATATACTTTGAAGGATAATTGTTAGTTTCATAATTTCAAATATTAGGTCCAATTAATGGAGTTGTCATTAACGTCTTTCTCATTACGGTGCCGTACTTTGATCTGAAACCCGAATTGAATAAATTGTTTAACTAATTTCAATAGCATGAAAATCTGATTATTTAACTTTTTGCACACCCTCAATACTCAATACAGGGGGCATCGGGGAGGCGGGCTGCAAGACTACTCTGAATTGTGAGAAAGGGGCCACGTGTGGCAGCGACCATCGGTGCGTCTGCCCCCTCAACTACAACACAGTTGCAGGTGGTACGAAGTGCGCCAGGAGAGGAGGTTGGCTGGTTTAATAATAATAATAATCATTTATCATGTTCGGAATGCTAACTGGATTTGCTTTCTTTTTGAGCGTAGTTTTGTCTACTTTATAATTCAGGTAGATGAACCGCCAGAGAGAGAAAGGGAGACGGAGAGGGAGGGAGGGAGGGAGGGAGAGAGAGAGGGGGAGAGAGAGCATCATACAGTTTCAGGTACGAACTCAAACAAACGCACATTCACACTTACGCATACGGTTAATCATGGACTCCTAAATAAAAGCTATCTTTTATTAAGGAGTCCATGGGTTAATAGTCTCTCACAGACACATGAGTGAAAGATCCTCACGTCCGATGGACACGCTCCTAAACATTCATCTTTCATATCTCGCGTCACCTCGAGCAATTTATAATGATTATTATTCTTTCTTCTCTCTCTTTTTTAAAAGCTTTTATTTACTTTCACTTGTCCGGATGTCCATGGGATGTCCATGGAACGTTTAGATGCTCGGGAGATCATTATTAAATGATGACGATGATGATGATGACGATGATGATGGTGACGATGACAATGACAATGCAACTGCTGATGCTCATGATGATAAGCATAATAATAATAACGATGATTGAATGTGTGAATTGTAAACGGTAAACATCGAGGAAAAAAACTAGTGGAGATATATAAGATAAGAAGCTTTTCATTAGCAGCTACTTTGCATGCATCATCCCCTTCCTCCCACGCTACCCACCCAACAGTACCATCACTTAATCCCGCCGAATTTCTCCGGCGATCGGCCGTGCGTGAAAACTAAATAGTGTAACAGCCTGGCCAGCGCTGATATGAATTATAAATAACCGCATTAACGAGCCCGGCCCCGGCCGGAGTGGCCCACTGCGTAGGATTAGACGGGGTTTTGTGAAATATATATACGCGGGGAGATGGGTGGATAAAGATTGAGGATGCATGCAAAGCTTCCTGACGTTTTTACAAAAAAATTACCATTTTTCATTTGCTGCATTTCCAATTATATTACAACTACAACTCATTTCTCTAAGTTCAATTCAGTTTTGGTTTTCTGTCGGTGAAGTGCAAATATATCGATATTTTATGCAACATAATCGAGAAATGGGATTTAAACATTTCCAGAAAGGTAAAATAACAATATTTTAACGTTTCAGTTGAACAATTTTTTTAAAACTACCTTGATTAAAATATTTGTTTTTAAATTTAAAAAAATCCCTCATCCCACAAACATTTTTTGAATGTTCTATGTTACATGCTTTATCCATTTGATGTCCTCGGACGTTTAGAAGCTCGGGAGATCATTATAAAATTAACCAACTTCAACAAAATTTAAAGTTTATTTTAAAAAAAAATAACTATGGACATATTTAAGAAACAAAAATTATTAGAAAATAAATTAAAGAAGCATATTATTAACGACGAAAATTTTCATCGTCATAGTAACTATAGACATTTTTGGTTTGCTATTCTCCGGGATAATATTTTATTACACGCTTTTATTTAACTTACACTGTTTGTATGTCTGCATCCTTGTTTTGTAATTAGTGGGCCGGCTAACTGCAACATCATGCAACCGCTATTGACAAGCAAAAAATTACATATTTGTAATCAAAAAATATGTTTGTAATTACCTGATATCGCCACATTCTGGGAAATTTAGAAAAAACTCACCTTTTTTGGTCCCGCTGCTGTATGATTAGCGTATTATCACAGGCGATCAAACTGGCGAAAAAATTCAAATATTTCGTTTTTTTTGTTAGTTTGCACATGTTTAATATAAATAGTAAAGAAAAATAAATGATTAATTAAATTTTGAGTGAGTAGACCTACGGAAACGAGACATGACTTCTGCCTCAAGTACGCTATTCATACAGAATGTGGCGATATCAGGTAATTACAAGCATATTTTTCTGATTACAAATATGTAATTTGTTTGCTTGTCAATAGCGTTTGCACGATTAAGGGGTTTTTGATCAGTTAGCCGGCCCACTAAATTGATTTTTCGACCACTTCTACAAGTCCAATTGACTTGAAAATTTCCAAACACATGTATTTCCGCTAACAATGCAATATTGTAATACTTTCATGTCATAAAAGTACTTGGTTGAGCTATAATTAACTAAAATACACCAGAGCATTCAGTACGCAGGCTGTGGGTTTACGTCTACATAGCGGGCGATCTGTCTATCATTGCCGAAGCAGCATTCAAACATATAAACGCACATACACCAACCTACATTAATAGCCAATGCAAAAAGATTTGTTTGAATACTTGAAACTACAATTGAAATTTTTTTTGATTATTTGAAACTACAATTAAGACCATGCGGTTATTGGTAGTGCTGTACACGGTTAGACGCACCCAAAAAGAGCTTAGTAAACAACCAGAGTTGAGAAAAAACGTTTTTGTGTACGTATTTTCGCAACCCCAACGTTGATATATTTTGCAAAACATTTTGAAAAGACTAAAAATTAAAAAATATTAATAAAAAAAACAAGCTTTTATTTATGTGTGGAAAGTGCACTAAAAAGTATAAAATAAATTTTTTGAAGTGGAAATAGATTATGATGAGCGCCCCACGCTTTTAATTTTAATCATAAAGATTTTTGATAAGATATAGCAGCAAAGAAAAAATTTATTTCATACTTTTTAGTTTACTTTCCATACATAAATAAAAGCGTTTTTATTTACAATACAATGTCGCTGTGAAATTTTTCAGCTATCCTAAAAGCACGTTAATAACTTTTCATATTAACTTTCACTTGTTTAAATTTAACAAGTAAACCGTAAAAAACTTCGTTTATTAAAAATCTTTTATATAATTGAGATAGAAATAAGATAAAATTTAATGCAAATATTTTTCATGAAGATATAAGTCTATAATTCTAAAAACTACATAAATGAAAAGATTTTTAGTGTAAAATTGATATCTGCAATCAGGAAAAGAAAATCTGATAATTATTGATTAAATTGGTATAAAAACAATGTTTCATTATAAATGAAAATTCGAAATAAAAAGCTTCAGATCGATAGTGATACGTGAAATGATTAAAAGTGGAATTCAAAATTTGTTGTCTTTCAATGAAATGAACAACGACGCAATATCGCGTAGATTTTTTTTATCATAGCGTTCAACTAAAGAATGTTTTTTTAAAATTGTTTTTGTGATTGACCAATTCAAAATTATTGTTTGGTCCTCACCAGTCAGACCAAGCTATTTTTTATAATAGTTTATAGTCCTTTACACCAAGTGTTTTAAGACTGAAATAGCTGTATGTAGGAAGCACATAAGTACTTCCTGTCGTGGATCATAATTTGATCCTTTTAACTTTTCCTTCCTCCTTTCTCCAGGCTTGGGACTGGCTCGCAAATGCAAGGCGGAGTTATGGACCAAGCAAGTTTCACATCGATTTAATAACGGGGAAGGGGGTTTGTACTCAGACAGACTGACAGAAAGATGAAGTTAATATAAAAGATTAAAAAAATTAAAAACAAATTAAAGTTTGATTAAAAATAACTTTCGGTCCATGCACACCTCCCATGGGGTACATAGGGGCATAGCCACTGGCATGTCTATGCCACCTACATCATCTCTCGCTGCCCTATTTTGTGTGACCTTCAGAAAAAGAAGGGCATCCGATTTCGATGAATCGAATCTGAAAACTGGAGAGCCGAATACTCTAAACCGATCAGAGTAATTCGATTGATTATGGCATGAAACATTTTAAGAATGTTGATTAATGACTGACTAAGCACCTAATTGTTCTTGTGGGTTCTTTTGATGCACCGACAACAATGCCTTTCCATTTTTTATTGTTTTTTCTTTGATTTTATTCAAATACGTCTATAAGAATTTCACAGAAAAAATACTCAAATGGAATTCTTGTGAAAATGGATCAATTTAACCAAATATATTTTCTACAAATTTAGCTTTTATGTTTATTACTTGACCAAATTTATTTATATCTTTTGTTAACATCAACTAAGCATATAAATATATTTTCTTTAACCAATTAACATCTCGAACATTCAATCGGTCAACCAACCAAACAGTTTTAACCAATTTCTTCAGCCATCTACGACTTACCACTGGGAGCTGCCTGCGATGAAATACAAGAGACGAAGTACTGTGCCAAATCTCTGTTCTGCCATAAGTGCTCCGTAGGGAGCCAATACAAATGCGCCAAGTGTTAGTAAATAAATATATTAGTTATTACTATTAGCATACATTTAATAGCTTCTATTTAAATTTATAACTTTTTATTGAGAGAATTTATTTGAGTATTCCCATCATCATCATCTTCATCATCATCGTCATCGCCATCGTCATCATCATCACCATCATAATCATCATCACCATCATCACCATCATCACCATCACCATCACCATCACCATCATCATCATCATCACCATCACTATAATTATAATTTTTATCCGCCAGTCCTCTTCGCCGACGACTACATCTACTTCACCTCAAGATCACTGACGTCACCGATCACGTGGTCACCACTGACCTTCGTTGTCTCACTGATCTCGGCAATGCTTTTATCCAGGTGATCGTCGTCCGTCAAAAGTTGGAACGAACGAGGATTTATGGGAGGAGGAAAGATAGGAAAAAACGAGAAAGAAGAGAAAAGAGAAGATATTAATTGAAAATGGGTTTAATTGTTGGCTGTGAATATTTCATGAAATTAATTGGTTTCAATTAGATGTTCCATCCGTTTCTTATATTCTCTCTCTCTCTCTCATCCACACACACAAATACACACATACAAGCACACACTTTTCAAACCCTCATGTTCAAATTGAATTTAGAAGACAGCTTTTATTTTTTTATATTTTAAGTTTCAATATTATATATATTTTTTATTATTCTTTTTTTAATTATTTTGTTATTGTTGTTATTAATATTACTTAGTACTAGTATTTAGTTATTATTATTCTAAAAAATTTCTTATAATAGAAATAGTTAGTATTTGAAATAATTTTTTTTAATAATATTGAACTATATAAGAATTTGTTTTTTAATGAAAACCGATGTAGATCGTTGTAAGCTGTTAGAGATTGTCATTATAAAGATAGATGATATTTGTGATTTTACCGTCCAGTATTTACGCATTTGCAGTTTTCAGTTTTGGTTTCTTTAATAAAAAAAAAAATATTTCTGCTTTAAATTACACTCACCGTACATATAGCGCCACCCGATGATACCACGAGAGTGACAAAAATTTGACAATTGAATAGGTCAAACGTGTAAGACGCGAATATAACGCGAGGTTTAAAAATTTCATAATTATGGAGAAATTAGAAAGCCTAAACTTCGTCATTGTGTGATTATTTAATTATTTCTTATGAAATCATGTCCAAAATATGCCGAAAACCAGAGTAAACAAACAAAATTTATCAGATTTATTTTAAGATTATAGGCAATAAAAACTACGGGGAACCAGTCTACAGGAACTACGTTGAAACAAGCCATGTGTATTATTCTTATCTTCGTTATCATGTTTATATTTTGAAATTTACCGCACATAAATTACCAAAATTTGATCTCTTTTAGCGATCTAAGTGATTTAAAATTGTTGTTAAAATCTCATATAATTTACATATATTGTATAAAAAATAATAAATTTCCATATAGTCTTGAATATATCGCGACACCACCCAATACTGCTCTGAATTTTATGCATAAAAATCTCGCGATATACTCGAGTATCTACGGTTATAAGAAATAATCTTTGTTTATTAAAATAAAACAAATCAATCTTACTAAAAACTCTTCAGAAACAAAAAATCGGTTTGCAAATTTATTGAACTGTAAATTTCTAAACGGTAATTTTAAGTATTCGCTTTAATTCGTCCATTTAATTTGGCAATAATATCCAATTTTATTCATCTACTCATCCAGCCAATTCATTCATCCATCCATCCGCTCATTCATCTATAGTAGGACAATTATTACATGATTCTATCTGTCAATTCGTCATCTTCTCAATTGTTCCGCCGGCCGCCCATCCAACTAGCCACTTGAACGGAAATAATTCAATTTTCTTTCAATCTCCTGTCTGAAAAATGATTTAATTTACTTGCTCTTTTTTGCTTTTTTCTACAAAATTGCACAAATGCTTTTTTAACAAATAAAAAATGATATTTTTTATTTGTTTATCTCTTCCAATTCCTTGCTTGTCCATCCAACTAGTTTCTCACACGTTCACTCCACAATTTTTTACATGTCCATTCCACAATTCTCCACTTGTCTCTCAACCTAATTTCTCACTTGTCCATCCGACCAAGTTTCTCATTTGTTTATCCATTCAACTTTTTATTTTTGCTCATCCACTCAATAACCCACATGCTCAAGCTTAGAACAGAAGCTTAGAACAGAAGAGTTTTGCGGTTTTGATTATTGGTTGCGAAAATCAACCGCAATTTACAGATCAGTTGCATTTTTTTAAATTTCAACCACCCAGCTATTCCATAGCGCCAAATTCTCATTTTTCCATCTACTTAAACGTTTGCAACTTTTTCTTGTCAAAGGCTTCACTAAAAAACTTAATCAAAAACTAATTCTTTTTTATCGAATTTTAGTTCAAGAAAAAAAGTCCTTTAGACATCAAGACATCAAGTCCCCTAGACAAGCAAGACATATGAAAAAGAGAAAACCTTCGTTACTGACACCTAGCGATTACGTTTTGATTCTGATTAATGTTGTGTGGTCGAATGAGTAGGAAATTAGATAACTGTCGTTAATATTCTATAATTCATTTCTGCGCCCCGTTATCAATAACATTGATGGTCAAGTAACGCATATGATTCTTCACTCTCTTGAGAGAACGATTTATGTCTTTCCGTTGTTAACGATGGGCAATAACGAATAAAGTCTAAACGCAGTATCGATGATTCTCATGCATTTGAAACAAAATCTTGAAGCAAAACAGCTCGTCTAAGAGACTGTTTAATGAAGCCGACAAATTAAATTAGCTCATTCGCAAACACTTTTATTTATAAGATTCGTACAGTTCAGACAGAAGACAATTTAAATATATCATCTGACACCTAGCGATTGAATTAAAATAAGCTGGTCGCAGTAGAGTAAAATGCGGAAAGTTATACTGCCGTATATAGCCATTTGATTTCATTGGAAATAAGCAGATAGGTAATGTGTATGTCTTTCGAACGTTTAAAACGGTGCGTCTTGTATGGTTGAGAAGGAAAGAAGGAAAGAGAAAGAGCCCACAAAAATTAAATTTTCAAGATTTTTGCACTTAAAATCATTTAAAACCACGGAAATCTTCACGTGATTTTCAAAGTCGTTCGACAGTGCAAGCGTGTAAACAATGCAGCCTATTTTCGACCTCCTAAGTCGATTCTTGAAATGAGACGTCAAACAATCATTACAAAAAGTTACAGGGTATCGGTCCTGCCGACCCCTTCCTAGGGGGTCTAGGGGGTCTAAGAGCCTAAAGGAACTTAGTGTAACTGTAAAACTTATCTATCAATAAAGGTAGAATATTTGTGTTCAGTTTATTCAAATTTATGTGACATTTATGCAAATTCATCGCTTCATACGCGATCAAAATATTTAAAGTTATGTGCTAGAAGAATATATACATGTAACTGATGTAACATCATCATCATCACACATCTGATCAGAGTAACAATGAAACAAAAAATGCACATGAATTGAAAGCAGACTGACCGATGCGATCCAACCTATTTATTTATTTACAATCAAAATATTCCGCGTTCTGGTCTGATTCGGAGTCAATTATTTGCTACGCTTTTGAAGTCGAACCGACGCCGTAGTTGTGTGCGTTGGCTTGAAACTAATGAAAAAAATAATTCTGAAGGTTTACTTGCTTCTCTCATTTTTCATTGGATATAATTTCTTTCATAAATATTTTCATTATTTTTAAAACCTCGAATTATCATCAGTTAGCTGTGATTCGAGAAGATGGCGGTGCTCGCGACCTTGACCTTGTAGATGTCACCCATCGAAGGTTGACGACCTTTTTGATTTAATAACGAGACCTCTGAAGTTCTAAAAATTCAAAGTGACTGGAACGTGTACAGACAGGACAGGAGATCCACCACCACGAGACAACACGGCTACTATAAATATCAATATTCTAATTTATTCTAATAAAATATCGATTAGTTTTGATAGTGCTGTTTGATGCTCATCCGCCCGTGCCGCGCGCGTAGGTCGTTCGCGTAATTCAAGCGAAATCTTTTAAAAATTAAAAACTAAATTAATAATTTATGGCGTTGCGAGGTTTCCAATTTTGAAACAAAGCTCTGTTGGGATTCGTTAATGACCTTGAGAGGGTTCAGCCGGTGCAAACGGACGACGCAGAGAAATGGGCAGCTGAAGTAGCCATCCGCCTACGTACAAATTGGCTATAAGTTGTGAGCTCGGTAGCAAGTATGTGTGTGTGTGTGTATACATCAGTTTGTGTATGTATGTATGTGTGTGTCTGTGTGTGCGTGCGTGAATATATGTGTGTACAAGAGTGTGTTGACAACAGCCATGGATCTTTAAATCCGTGTTTTGACATGTCGCATTTTTGAAGAAATAAAAATCATCGCTACTTAGCGTTATTTTTAGAAATTTTTCAGTACAATGCGGTCGTTGCATTTTCAATATCAAAGCAGTGAAATATAATTAGACACACACATGCACACAAATTACTACTATATAGAGGTGTGTAATTACGTCTATCAAAATATGTAGGTATATAAAATAAACTTATATCACAAATATATATATAAAATGAACTTATATCACATAAACATCCACAGAGAAAGGGATTTTTTTAAATTTTGCTCTTGAGGAGATGAAAGAAGAAAATAAACTTTTTTTCTAATAAAATGCAAATCTCAAAAATCAAAAATGAGAAGGTTTGGAAATATGGTATCCTGATTTTTCTTAAAAAATAAAAAGATACGTGTTTTACAATATTTTTGAAAATTTGGTTTACGGGTCCTCAAATGAGAAGTGCAAAATAAGGTTATTTGTCTTTAGAAACTTTTATTTAGGTTACAATCTCTGTTTGTGTGTGTGGCATTCTCTGTACGCAAATCTTACAAGTAAAATTAAAGCAGCTTTTTGACTAGCCAGGAAGCCGAAACTTTCAGCATAGCTTTATATTGGATGACAATACATGATTTAATTAAAAAAAACTTAATTTGAACATCTTTCGTATTTCTAAATCGAGTGTATTTGAAATTAAAGTTTGTGTTGAAAAACTCGTTTTCCTTTTACTTGTTTTTTAAGAATAACTGCTGCTCAAAAACTTCAAACACTAACCCGAACCCTAATCCTAACCTTCACACCAAACCCTAACCTCAACCCTAACCTTACCCTTAACCCAAACATAAAACCCTAACCAACCGTAACCCTAACATCAACACTTACCTTAACCCTAACCTCAACCCTAACAAACACTGACCCTAAGCCTGCCCTAACCTTAAGTCTAACCCTAACCCTAAACTTAAACTAAACTAACCCTAACACCAAAGACTAACCCTAACACCAAACACTATCCCTAACTTTAACCCTAACCCTAGCACCAAACCCTGAACCTTAACTTTAACCATAACCCTAACAGCAAACCAAAACCTTAGTCCTAACGATAAAACTGAACCCTAACTTTAACAACAAACTTAACGCAATTCCTAACTCAAAAACTAATTTCTAACCGTAACCCTAACACGAAACCCTAACCCGAACACAAAACCCTAACCCTAACCCTAAACTTAACCCTAACCATAACACCAAACCTTAACTCTAACAAAACCTAAATCTAACCTTAACCTCATCCCTAACCATAACCCTAACACCAAACCCGAACCCTTACGCCATACCCTAACCCTAACAACAAACCCTAACCTTAACCTTATCCCTAATCTTAACCTTATCCCTAATCTTAACCCCAACAAAAAGCCATAACCCTAACACAAAACCCTAACCTTTTCCCTAAAACTAAACCTTTACCCTAAGCTTAACTTAACCCTAATACTAACTTCAACCCTAACTTTAGCAGCAAACCCTAACGTTAACCCTAAACCTAACACCAAACCTTCACCCTAATTTAATCCTAAACCTAACCCCATCAAACCCTAGCCTTAACCTTAACACCAAACCCTAACCCTAATCTCAATACTAAACGTAACCCTAACAACAAAGTCTAACCCTAACCCTAACCCTAACCTTAACCTTAGCCCTTACCCTAACAAAACTTAACCCTAACCCTAAACCTAACACTAAACCCTAACCCTAACCTCAACCCTTACCCTAACCTTAACCCTTATCCAAACCCTGACACCAAACCCTAATCCTAACCAGAAAGGGAGCGGGAAAGCAAGCGGAAGATCGAGGGGAGCGGAAGATCAAGCGGGATTGAGAATGCGAGTGGGAGCGGGAACGGGAGAGCAAGCGGGAGCGGAAAAAAGAGAGGAAGCTGGAGAGTGAGAAGGAACAGGAGAGCGAGTGGGAGAGCAACCGGGGATGGAAACAGTAAACAAGAGAAAAAAGCGAGCGAAAGAAACGATAGAAAAATCTTTAAAAACCCCGGGCAACGCCGGGTGACCCCGCTAGTTAATAGATATAATAAATAAATTAGTTTTCTTCCAAAATGTGTTTATAGACGAGTATATATTCTCAAAATTATTGTTGGCCGAGATTTATTTTATGCAAAAATTAATGGTTGTAGCCACCCTTTACAAAAAGATATAGAGATCACACAAAAATTAAATATAAACATAAAAGAGTTTTTATTATGCTCCGTCATTTAAAAGAACGACTGTAAGTTATGTTCACAAATAAATTTCTTGACAAGAATTTTAAAGATTTAAACTGAAGATGCACATCCGATGTCATCTGGTAAAAGGCTTCATAGTTTTGGTCCAATGAGGTAAACACTTGAATAAAATATTTTCAATTTGCAGTAAAAACAGAGCTATGCATAATATTATTCATGAGCTTAAACATGAAAACCAAGATGCTATATCAATGAATTTGTCTTGGTGTTAATATTTTCAGTGTTATGATATAATTATCCAAGTCCGTAGCAAAACGATTCTGGATAACTGAAATATTAAATAAACTGAAACACTTTTTAAAAAACATTTAAAACATTTTTTAAAAAGGTTTAAAACATAAATGTTTTACAGCGGTCAATTAACACAAACTTTACAAATCGTTCAGCAACCGGCCAAAACAATCATGTAAAATAGTCAATTATTAAAATTCTCAAAAGTTATTTTGCTATAAATAGCTAAAAGAAAAACCCGACCTATGAAAATTCGTGGATCTCCGTGACGACTTGGAACCCTGGGCTTCACTGGCTTCAGGGTAAATCTGCTACTAAGTATCCAATGTTGCACTATAATCTTAACATGTTTGGAATTCATAAGATAACTCATCTAGTGCATTCAATTATTTAAGATATAATGTTAATAATTTAATTTGTTTATAAATATTATAAATTCTTCTTACGTTTAACTCTTTATCACAAGATGACGAAATTTATAAAACGTAAACAACTCAACTGAATTTGAATTCATACAATAAGAATATCCTTGAAAGCACAATGAATAAAACAAAACTAAACTTAGTTATGCTGGCAGTCTTCATAATGCTCAATATTTGTAAAATAAAAAGTAGTCCACAATGTAATACTATAAACGAAAGCGTTACATGTGACGGCATTGTTCCATTTGGCAGAGACCTGATCTGACCCAAGGATAAAATTCATTTAAAAATAGAAAACTTGAGGTTAACTTACACTCATCTAATGGCTGTTTCTCCAAAAGGACTTACCAGTCTCGTTTTTAACAACTGTATTATCCAAAGTCCATGGCCGGTTTTTCGTCACTTTTCTGGCGCTCAAATTGACACAATGGAATTTGTATCCAGTGCTTTGGAGAAACTACCAGAGCAAACTTTCGGAGGTGCAACAATTGGCAGCCTCCGGTTTCTAAACGTAACCATAAGCCGCGAGTCAAAGAACATTTTCAACGATACACTTGTGAATGAAATACGTTTTGAAAATGTCTCTTTATCGAATAATTCAGGACGCTTATTAAAAGGATGTAAGGTGGCCAGTATTGTAGTTAAAGATTCGAAGAACTTCTCGTATAGAGATTTCTTATCTAACCATTTTTACATTGAAAACCTTACTTTAGTGAGATTGGAGCCGAAGATCTGGTTTCCATATGAAAGTTATACTGTTCGTGATGTTGTCGAAAATTTAAAAGTACTTCATCTCGATAATGCTGTCCGTTCACTACGTTTTTTAAAGTTTTCAAAATCGTTGTGGAGTTTAAAATTAAGTGGATTTAACCATCCTAGGCTTTATGTTTCGTTCAACCCAAACTTGAGAGAATTATATCTTGCAAACAATAACATCTCTACAATAAAATATGATGATTTTAAACATTTGAATACTTTGCAGCATTTTGACGTAAGTCACAACAACTTGATATATATTTCGGAAAAATTTAAAAAACTTTTTGAACAGCTCCAAACCCTCAACCTTCAAGGGAACCCATTCGATTGCAATTGTACTTTGTGGTGGTACAATCTGAGCAATCCTAAATTTTTGTTCGACAAAACCTGTAAGCTAAAACTTAGAATTACAAAGTTCAACTGGACACTGACACAAGGACAGAAGAATCTTTTTCTTTTCTGTGATGTCTGGGCATCCCCTCCTGCAAGTATCACCATCGTAGGAAATTCTGTAGAATATAATTCAAACAATACACGAGGAGATGTTCACTTTAGAGAATCTTTTGAAATTTATAACTTTTCAGAATTTAATCGAAGAATACCGTTCCGTTGCATTGCCAGGAATGCTCATGAAGAAGAAGAGGCGGAAATATTTGTTTATATGACTAGAAGACTTTTCCAGATTTATTCAAGTTCAAGCATGAATTTGATTTCTCTAATAAATCTCACTTGCAGCATTTTGCTAGTGCATTTTTTATTGCATTCAACTTTTTGAATAGGCTGATTTGTATTTGTATTTTAAATTTTATTTTTATGTTTTCATTTGTTAGCATAAAAACATGTTTTTAATGGTTTAAACTTTAAATTGAAATAAAATAAAATAATATTTGTTTTTTTGTTAATAAATTCTTTTTAAACTGAACTGAGTAATAATTGTATTAAAATTGCAAACATACTATATACAAATCCCATTGAATCTTTGGTATTGGGTCTTTGACTTTGTGTTATCCAATCATGTTGAAATTTTGTCGGTTTATTATCGCTGCGGACTCTACATTCTGTTAAATGTTCAGATTGATCAGACAAACCTTTGGGTAAATTATAGAATAGAATCAATTAAACATTTTCTGTGCAAAAACGAACTATCATTTTTTTACTTAAAAAACGATATTTAACTTTTAAATACATAATAAAAAATTTGTTTATTTCTTATTGATTCAAAAGTTTCTTATATTTTCAATTCTCATATACTTTACATATCACGTTTCTAGAAGACTGTGGTCAATGTATTCATATTTTATAGGTATTCATATTTTATTATAAAAAATGCTTTGAAAAACATTTTTATTCGACAATTAAAACATCACAAGTGAACCGTAAAAAACTTAGTTTATTAAAACTTCTTTATATATTTGAAATAGAAAGATACCAATTTAATGCAAATATTTTTTATGAAGATATAAATCTATAATATATATAAACATGTAATACATTATTCTAAATACTATATAAATGAAAATAATATATTTATTGTAAAAGTGATATCTGTAATCATGAAAAAATTCTTATAATCAATAATTTTAATAAAACAATATTCCATTATGAATACAAAAAATCCCAACCGTAACCTCAACACTAACCCTAACCCTAACCTCAATCCTAACAAAAACTGACTCTAAGCCTGCCCTAATCTTAACTCTAACCCTAACAACAAACCCTAACCCTAAACCTAAAACCAAACTAGCCCTAACACCAAACACTAACCCTAACCTTAATCCTAACCCTAACACAAACCCTAAACCTAGCCCTAATCACAACACTAACCCTAACCCTAACACCAAACCCTGAACCCTAACTTTAACCCTAACCATAACACCAAACCAAAACCTTAACCCTAACGATAAAACTGAACCCTAACTTTAACAACAAACTTAACGCTATCCCTAACCCAAAAACCAATCCCTAACCGTAGCTCTAACACCAAACCCTAACCCGAACACGAAACCTTAACCTAACCCTAAACTTAACACTAACCATAACACCAAACCTTAACCCTAACAAAACCTAAACCTAACCCTAACCTCATCCCTAACCATAACCATAACCCTAACAACAAACCCTAACCCTTACACCATATCCTGACCCTAACAACAAACCCTAATTTTATCCCTAATCCTAACCCCAACAACAAGCCCTAACCCTAACAAAAAACCCTAAAACTAAACCCTTACCCTAAGTTTAACTTAACCCTAACTTTAACAGCAAACCCTAACGTTAACCCTAACCCTAACCCTAACCCTAACCCCATCACAAACCATAATTCCAACAACAAACCCTTACCTTAACCTTAACACCAAACCCTAACCCTAATCTCAATACTAACCGTAACCCTAACAACAAAGTCTAACCCTAACCCTAACACCAAACCCTAACCTTAAACCTAGCCCTTACCCTAACAAAACTTAACCCTAACCCTAAACCTAACAGTAAACCTTAACCCTAACCTCAACCTCAACCCTTACCCTAACCTTAACCCTTATCCAAGAGGGGTATTTTTCTTAGCGGCTGAAATTGCCGTACCGGTAAAGCGTCATTGCTCGATCTGAAAGATTGTTGGTTCAATTCCCGTTCGCCACCTTGTAGTCCATGTTACCAGTAGGAGTGGGCCATGTTAAGAGTTCAGCGCCACCGAGTCTTGTACGAGGTTTTCAAGAAATAAATAATTATATCTTCACATTGAAATTTATCTTGCCATTTTTAAAAGGCATGTCTAGGGAGATTAAAACTTTACAATTTCCTATAACTTTTTTTGTAAAGCCGACTAAAAAGGTCTGTGACTCTTTCACCCTGGGGTCAGGTCAGGGGTTAAGAATTTATACAGGTGGGAGTGCAAGTATGACAGTCCATTGGTGGCCGTACAAAATGTCATCGGACAAAATGTCGTGGAAAAATGTCGTGAGGACAAAATGTCGCAGACAAATTGTAGCGGACGAAATTTCGTGAACAAATTGTTACACACAAAGGGTCGTAGACAAAATATCATGAACAAAATGTCGTGGACAAAATGTCGCAGACATATTGTCGCTGACAAATGCCGTGAGGACAAGCTGTCGTGACGATAAAATATGTACACACAATCAAATGCCGTGAGGATTAAATGTCTACTCAAAATGTCGTTGTCAAAATGTCATGGATAGAATTTTTCGTACAAGACATGTTGCAGGAGCATCAAGTTGTCAAAATAATTTGTAATAGAAAAGTTTAGTGGTAAAAGTGATAATAAATAAGTTATTGTGATATTATGATCGTTAACAGCAAAACGAATGTTTGATGCGTTGGGTAATTGAATAAAAGTCAATAACAAGATCTAAAATTAATGTGCTTCATGCCCTAAATGAACAGTTTACTAACTATTTAGGCTGTCAAAATCAGTCGGCTGGTCAGATGCTGCTCCCGGGCCATAAGTTGGACATGCCTACTCTTAAGGGTAGCATATTTCATGCATGTTTTTAGCTTTAAAACTGCTATCGTAGCCAGTCATAACTTTTGGACGGCCTAGCTACTTGCAAGAGTGCCCTTAAGAATTTATTAAACGCTCAAATCTGCTTTCTCTGATATTTTATTTTTACATCTCTTTGAATAAACACTGTAAACCTCCTATAATTTCTTAACACAACAAGTATTTTTTATCTACCACAACCATGAAAACCAGCATTTACAAGTGTTACATAAATGTTTCAAGTGTCAATAAAAGTGAATTATGGGGGATTTCTTAGCAACTCCTAATAAAAAACACACTAATTTCTTGTGTTTTGAATATTTTCTTTTAAAGAACATAATCACCCGGTTAGTTTTTGTCGGTTTCATAGATATGGTTTCCTCATTCTTGTCTCGTCATTGGTGATCAAAAATTCTATTTGTTGAAAATATTCAAGCTCTTTTTTAAATATTTCTGTTTGCACATGTAACTTTATACTAGATAAATGTTACCAAGATATTTTGATAAGATTGAAAAGCTCCTTAAAAATTAGAAATTAGTACCAATCATCGTAACATTTTGTCCACGACATTATGTTCTCACGATATTTTGTCGGCGACTTTTGTCCATGACATTTGTTTTTACTTTTTCTATCATCTGACCAGTGTGCAAATAAAGTTTTATGTCAAATAAAATTAAATAGCTGGTTAGCAGACTCTTACGAACAACAGCCTTTACTTGCCCTGGGCTTAGATGGGTTAAAACTTCTTAGATTGATTAGAATTGAATATGAAAATCTTTGAATATTTTTGTTCTACTATGTGTGCATGAATGGATGTGTTTGAAATGACCAGCTTGAATAAAGTTTGTGTTTATGTATGCGTGTGTGTGTTTCTTTTTGTGTAATATGTTAAGCAAGGGGGTTGATTTTCTAAGAAATGCGGTCCACGGACACACCAAGCAATTGAAATTGTTGAGCATTTAGACCACATAGTTTCTTGATGTCCTGGAATGTGTGTGTGTGTGGTCGCTCTGTGCATGTGTGGTCTATCTGTGATTGATGCTCTTCAATAATTTATATGAATTAATTGCCCGATTGTCTGTCGGCAATCTCAATAAGTTAAAGAGCATTTATGAATGTGAGAATGTGGATGTCGCCCGCATGGACAGGCGTTGAATGTACATTAGTGGATGAAGTGATGGTAATGATGATTATTAAATTATTATTATTATTCCTACTATTATTATTCCTACTACTATTATTATTCCTACTATTATTATTATTCCTACTATTATATTACTAATTGATATATTATTATTCATTAATTATATTTTTTTAATCGTTATATTTATTACTATTATTATTGTTATTATCATCTTTTTTACTGTTAATTGGTGGACAAAAATGAATAGCGTCATGTAATCTCGAGACGAGGTGAGGTGAAGGTGGTTATAATTTCATCAATGTCCTCAAGCAAGTCCTCTTTCAAGCCTTGCTCGTTGCTTCATTTACAACATGTTTATATATATATATATATATATATATATATATATATATATATATATATATATATATATATATATATATATATATATATATATATATATATATATGACCTAACCTCGTCATAACATAATTTTAAATAGTAAAATATTACGAATCACTTTTTCAAATAAGCTAGCTGGTTGTATAAATTAATATAGTTAAGTGTATTAAATGATATCACCAGCATATCATCATAACTATTTCCGGTGACATCATCATGATGCCCATATTAAAATTGCTATTGACGTCATCTTATAGTAATGACGAGGCATCACTTTATCATCGAAGGCCCGTATAAAATTTGTCTGCTTGTCTGTCTGCTTGTCTTCAACAACTAGCCTGTCTCTTGTTAACCTTTGGGAATAATTTCATCTCTTTCATAAGAAATTCAAGTAACGACGTGAACGTGTGAAAGTTTCTTGGCCTATTTTGGTAATTCGGTGAATAAAATTCTTCCCAGCAAGTCATACCTGGACAATAAAATTAACAGAATTACAAACGTCATAACCGTCTTAATTGTTATCATTACCATTACCACTACTACCCACCAGTGCCGTAGCGTAGGGGATGTGGGAGTGCGGCCCACCCCAGGCGGCGCTTTTGAAGGGACGGAAAAAAAAGTTTGGCACTTTTTCACTTTAGGGGGAATGAAACATTTTTTAGCAACAAGACAGTGACCTAGTGACTTGAAGCCCTTTAGGACGTACACCACTTTAAATTTGTCAAACATTATTATTATTATTATTATTATTATTATTATTATTATTATTATTATTATTATTATTATTATTATTATTATTATTATTATTATTATTATTATTATTATTATTATTATTATTATTATTATTATTATTATTATTATTATTATTATTATTATTATTATTATTATTATTATTATTATTATTATTATTATTATTATTATTATTATTATTATTATTATTATTATTATTATTATTATTATTATTATTATTATTATTATTATTATTATTATTATTATTATTATTATTATTATTATTTAGACAATAAAAAAGTATACGAACAAGATAATTAAAAATGAAAACCATTTAAAACTAACAGGAGTTCGAAATAATCCGTTGTGAGGATCTATTCTCGTTCGCGAAAGGATTAAAATCTAAAAATTGACCAATAAATATGGAGTTTAAAAAGTAAATTTATGAACCTTATCAGAACCGAACCCATATTTTCAAAGAACTAGAACCAAACTAGAACCATTAAAATAAAATTGAACAAGAACCGGAACCGAACCGAACTCATGTCTTCTAAGAACCCAAAATTTTTGGTTTTTTCCCATCTCTACGTTCAGCCTACAAAAAGCGTCAGTTAGTTTTTTCTATATTTAAAAAGATTAATTATTTAATTTCATATTTCCGTCAATTTTTTTGTTTTGTTTTAAACTTTTATTTTCTTGTTTATAAATGCCAGGCAGATAGATATCTTCTAACACTGGCAACAAATAAGCTTTACTCTCTTAAAAAAAAACCTTCTCGAAACGTTTTATTTTCGTACTTTCATTGACATATTTTTATAGGTTTTATTAAAAATTACCAAAAGACTTCATCGCCATCACCATCGCCGTCACCATCACCATCACCATCACCATCACCATCATCGTCGTCGTCGTCGTCGTCATCGTCATCGTCATCGTCATCGTCGTCGTCATCGTCGTCGTCATCGTCATCATCATCATCATCATCATCATCATCATCATCATCATCATCATCATCATCATCATCATCATCATCATCATCATCATCATCATCATCATCATCATCATCATCATCATCATCATTACCACCATTATCATCACCATCATCAAAAACAACATCAACTTTATCGTCGTCGTCTTCAATATTTTTTATTTTGCTCCTCCACTAGAGCCTCTCTCCATAGCAACCAATTAATGAATTTCCTCCACACACAGGGCATGCGTCTCCTCGTTGATTTATTTCTTCGGGTTTTTCAGTAATTAACCAACCGGCCATAAGAGGTCACCACTTTGACAAGTAGGCCAAGAGATAACGAATAAAAATCATAAAAATTACTACTTGTATTATTATTATTATGATTATAAGTTATGTAATTATCAACTAGCAAAAATAAAATGATAATAACGCCGAAGAAAATTACTATGGGGAGATGAAAGTAATGACGATGATGATTGACGATGATGATTGGTTATGATGATTGGTGATGATGATTGGTGATGATG
>OZ022247.1:4894765-5042265 GCA_963978895.1 Erpobdella octoculata
GCTGTGGCGCACTTGTCCTTTTAGTAAGTGTCATGGTCGTCATCATTGACATCATCATCATCATCACCACCGCAACCACCACCAGCATCGTCATCATAACTATCTAGTAGTATTTTTAAATACATGACATTTCCAGTCCATTTCGTTACTTTTCCATTTAAATTAATCTAATTACGAATTAGATTAGAAGACTTTGTTGGATTATTATGATTATAGAATAGATATGCATATAAAATGTTATGCTCATATATTATTATTATTATTATGCATGCATGCATGCAGGGTGGAGTACGAAAATATTGAAATATTTGCTCGCATATCAACTCATGACGTCAAGTCAACAAACGAAGATGATAGCGTTGAGTTTAGATTTACTGAATGTATTTATATTTATTTATTTTTAAAATGTGTATAATAATATTAATAATAATAATAAGAATAAAAATAATTATTAGTACGAGTATTATTAGTATGTATATATTATATATGAAACATTGATTTTTGGCGTTCGTCGAACCGATAAAAATCATGTTCCGAAATCGTGTTTTCATTAACCAAACAAGCATAACAAGAATTTCAGACGTTTTAAAATGATACAACAAATATACTCTATAATTAATTAATTACAATTATAATATACGCCTAATACAAATAAATACTAGATAGAATAAATCTCATATCCGCTCTGAAAAACTTACTTCATACCTCCTACGCTGGAATGACTCGATTCCTACCAAATATTATGGGAACACCATCGGGTTGCTTATGTCGGTCACCAATGGTTTCAATTCCCAAATGCTTTTACCCGTAATCTCCCAGATAAGAAGTTTACTTAACAGTAATCAATCCAACTCAACCTTTCACCCGTTTGTGACAGATAAACAAGTGTCAGGTCCAGTTGGAAGGCAGAGCAGGCACAGGTACTTCCAACTTCCATTCTCTGCAACCGCAATTAAGTAGTTGATGCGGTTTTCATGATTCCATCAAGCGAAGTTCTTGTCAAGTTAAGTAGAGCGTGGTGTTAAACTTGGCACGGCACATCTGGACCGAACTCGGCATGATTCGTACCGGTAGCGGATCCTGGATTGTGGACCAGGGGGATCCTGGATTGTAGACCAGGGGGATCCTGGATTGTGGACCAGGGGGGTCCTGGATTGTGGACCAGGGGGATCCTGGATTGTGGACCAGGGGGGATCCTGGATTGTGGACCAGGGGGGATCCTGGATTGTGGACCAGGGGGGATCCTGGATTGTGGACCAGGGGGGTCCTGGATTGTGGACCAGGGGGGATCCTGGATTGTGGACCAGGGGGGGGATCCAGTGACCCTCCTGACCCACCGCTAGATCCTCTTCTGGTCCGAACTGTGAACTGACATTATAGAGAGGAGAAATACCTTGTGAATATATTTATATAATAATAAGTCTTAAGAGGGTTCGTTGAAGAATTGAAGTTCTGAAGTCAAGAATGTGTTATTTTATTAATTAAAATATAAAACATCGTAGAGAATTTTCGTGGGAGAAACATCACATGCCTGCTCGCATCAAGTGGGATATTGATGGTGCGTCGATGATGATTGGACTTGCAAATGTCATCAAACGTTCTCTCTCTCTCTCTCTCTCTCCAATTTCACTCCTTCTGTGTCTCTGTAAAGTTACACTCTGTAAAGTTACACTCTGTAAAGTTACATTGAGACGGAATGCATCGAAGCTAGGTTTTCCATTCACCTATCGCAGAGTTACTTTTGATCGAAATTTGTTTGTTTCTTTCGTTTTGTATTGTTTTACTCCGACAGAAAGTTTTTCACATTTTTCTTGTTTTTTTGTCCATTTAAAAAATGAAAAAAATACAGAAAACTTTATTCGAAATGTGCTTTGAAAAAAAATTATATCGATGAAGAAAGTGTGCGACACTCCCCCCCCCCTCACACCTCACGTTTCTCTTATCATGAAAACGATGTAAAGAAAACAATCTTTATAATAAAGTATTGTTTAAGATACACTATTCGTTGTACCACCACGTCTCACCATCACACGTAGATAATAGTGGATGTATAGATTTAAAGGTATAAACAGGGAAAGATAACAGATAACTAACCCGGGATCAATTACAAAACTTTTTTTATTCGTAGGTAAGTATTATTTAAAAAAACTATACTCTTGTAAATGGCTGATGACCGGGTAAGTGGGGGTAGTCAATTTTTAACTTCTCCTTCTAAAATAGCTAATGTAAATTTCAATAAGTGTTTCTAAACACTTGACAAATGAAATCAAATGTCATCAAAATAATACTGGCCCCCGAAAATCAACCCCGGTACCCCTTTCGGCGGCCCTTGGCACAGACATAGCGTCTCAAATTCTTGTAGTGTTTATAGATATTTTGGTTGCCATAAAACTATATAGTTAAGGGCTGTGAAAAATTATTAGATGAAAATATAATGAATGATTATATGTTATATAAATAACCTTAATTATATGTTATATAAATAACCTTTATTATATGTTATATAAATAACCTTAATTATATGTTATATAAATAACCTTAATTATATGTTATATAAATAACCTTAATTATATGTTATATAAATAACCTTAATTATATGTTATATAAATAACCTTAATTATATGTTATATAAATAACCTTAATTATATGTTATATAAATAACCTTAATACAACGACGAATTTAAAAAACTTTGACAAACTCAGACAAACCACAAACAAAGGTTATTTTAATTAACAAAATCTATTTGAGATATAACCGGATTTTCAGAATTCAATGTTGTATAAATAAATTTTTGTCCATAATACTATGATTTATGTGTAATATAATTTTAGCTTGGGGTGGAATATTCAACCCCAAGGGAAAGGTAGGAAGGAAAAAGAGGTACGTGTTGGGAAAATGTCCGGAAAAAATGGGGGAACGTCCATTCTCCAATGAAGGAAAGTCTGTGTGCTGTTTATCATTCAGCAACTTCCTGTTCACCATCTCATACACATACAAACAACAACTTCATGCATCTCATACACATACAAACAACAACTTCATGCATCTCATACACATACAAACAACAACTTCATGCATCTCATACACATACAAACAACAACTTCATGCATCTCATACACATACAAACAACAACTTCATGCATCTCATACACATACAAACAACAACTTCATGCATCTCATACACATACAAACAACAACTTCATGCATCGCATACACATACAAACAACAACTTCATGCATCTCATACACATACAAACAACAACTTCATGCATCTCATACACATACAAACAACAACTTCATGCATCTCATACACATACAAACAACAACTTCATGCATCGCATACACATACAAACAACAACTTCATGCATCTCATACACATACAAACAACAACTTCATGCATCTCATACACATACAAACAACAACTTCATGCATCTCATACACATACAAACAACAACTTCATGCATCTCATACACATACAAACAACAACTTCATGCATCTCATACACATACAAACAACAACTTCATGCATCTCATACACATACAAACAACAACTTCATGCATCTCATACACATACAAACAACAACTTCATGCATCGCATACACATACAAACAACAACTTCATGCATCTCATACACATACAAACAACAACTTCATGCATCTCATACACATACAAACAACAACTTCATGCATCTCATACACATACAAACAACAACTTCATGCATCGCATACACATACAAACAACAACTTCATGCATCTCATACACATACAAACAACAACTTCATGCATCTCATACACATACAAACAACAACTTCATGCATCTCATACACATACAAACAACAACTTCATGCATCTCATACACATACAAACAACAACTTCATGCATCTCATACACATACAAACAACAACTTCATGCATCTCATACACATACAAACAACAACTTCATGCATCTCATACACATACAAACAACAACTTCATGCATCTCATACACATACAAACAACAACTTCATGCATCTCATACACATACAAACAACAACTTCATGCATCTCATACACATACAAACAACAACTTCATGCATCTCATACACATACAAACAACAACTTCATGCATCTCATACACATACAAACAACAACTTCATGCATCTCATACACATACAAACAACAACTTCATGCATCTCATACACATACAAACAACAACTTCATGCATCTCATACACATACAAACAACAACTTCATGCATCTCATACACATACAAACAACAACTTCATGCATCTCATACACATACAAACAACAACTTCATGCATCTCATACACATACAAACAACAACTTCATGCATCTCATACACATACAAACAACAACTTCATGCATCTCATACACATACAAACAACAACTTCATGCATCTCATACACATACAAACAACAACTTCATGCATCTCATACACATACAAACAACAACTTCATGCATCTCATACACATACAAACAACAACTTCATGCATCGCATACACATACAAACAACAACTTCATGCATCTCATACACATACAAACAACAACTTCATGCATCTCATACACATACAAACAACAACTTCATGCATCTCATACACATACAAACAACAACTTCATGCATCTCATACACATACAAACAACAACTTCATGCATCTCATACACATACAAACAACAACTTCATGCATCTCATACACATACAAACAACAACTTCATGCATCTCATACACATACAAACAACAACTTCATGCATCGCATACACATACAAACAACAACTTCATGCATCTCATACACATACAAACAACAACTTCATGCATCGCATACACATACAAACAACAACTTCATGCATCTCATACACATACAAACAACAACTTCATGCATCTCATACACATACAAACAACAACTTCATGCATCTCATACACATACAAACAACAACTTCATGCATCTCATACACATACAAACAACAACTTCATGCATCTCATACACATACAAACAACAACTTCATGCATCTCATACACATACAAACAACAACTTCATGCATCTCATACACATACAAACAACAACTTCATGCATCTCATACACATACAAACAACAACTTCATGCATCTCATACACATACAAACAACAACTTCATGCATCTCATACACATACAAACAACAACTTCATGCATCTCATACACATACAAACAACAACTTCATGCATCTCATACACATACAAACAACAACTTCATGCATCTCATACACATACAAACAACAACTTCATGCATCTCATACACATACAAACAACAACTTCATGCATCTCATACACATACAAACAACCACTTCCACTTCCTCCAAACATTGTTTCCCTCCTGTAAGACCTTCATTCCGTCTTTATTTAATTCATGCTTTATTGTTTTCCGATAGATTGTTTCGACCCGAAAATAGTGTAAATCACTTAAAAAGCCAGCCCAGCCAGCCAGCCAGCCAGCCAGACGACTTTCAATCGATAACTGGCTCTTCACGTTGTCTGGTTTTGTAAATGCAACTGCAGTAGTACCAACCGGCCCATATAGCGACTATAATTTTCAGCTACAATGTCAATTATATTAGCATCAGTAATAACGATCAAATGACGATTATATTTGTTTGCAAACACAATAACAGCTACAGCAACGAGCACAGCTTCAATGTCATCCACAACATCAACAACATTAGGACTAATTGTTATAACCAGAGGGGTACTACTCTGTTCGGATTGTTTCGTACATCGGCCTACCTAGAGGAACTATTTGCAATCTGCATGGCTATAAATTATAACTAATGTATTGACCATCGGAAGAGCGACATACCTTTGAAAGGAATTTAGTCAATTTATAAACACGTAGGCAGACGAATAAATAAGTACTTTCCTTCCATGCAAGTAATTGAGCAAGCAAGCAAGCCATAGAGGTGTACAACATAACAAGCAAGTCATAGAGGTGTACATATAGCCAGCAAGTGATAGAGGTGTACAACACGACAAGCAAATGATAGAGGTGTACACATAACAAGTAAGTATTAGAGGTACACATAACAGGAATAATGAATGTCCTGATTTTGGACCGTCCACGCTTATATACAGTCATTAAATATGCACTAATTAAGGAGCTTAGTACCAATTTTTGGCCACGATTCCAAATTCATCACCCACCCTGTTTATATCCTTCCTCGTCTCTCTCTTTTTCTCTTTTTTTCTATCCTTCTTTTTCTCCTTCTGTCTCTCTTTCTCTTCTTCTTATCTACCTGATCGATACATACACATACACATACACACACATACATACACATACACATACACATCACAATGACGTCATTAAGCGTTACTCGGCAACATGACAGACTGATGGACGGGCGGAATGAATATGAATATAAAAAAAAAAGTTAGAAAGAATCGAACCGCAATGGATGCAGAACAGAACGATCATAAATCTCCAGGCACACACGTAACTTCAATTTCCTGGACCTGATATTTTTGTTCCATATTTCCTCTGCTATTACGTCCCTCCGATCGGCGATAAAAAAACATTTCCCGGCGTCCCTGGAGTCCCCCCGTGTCCCCGGTGTGCCACTGCAAACAGTGCTATCTTGTTATTTATACGGGCAAAACAGGGATCCGTGTTTTTCCAATCTGCTACTTCTCTGGCGACTGTGATGGTTGCAAAGGTCTGTTATTTGGGATGACCGTCGCAGCGATTCTGGTCGTGTCTCTCTCATTCTCTCTCTCTCTCTCTCTCTCTCTCTCTCTCTCTCTCTCTCTCTTTCTTTCTCCGTCTGCTTTCTCTCTCTCCGAGTCTATTTTTCCAGTTTTTTTCTCTATCGGTTTGTGCACAGAAAAGAAATATTTGATCATAGGAGTTATGTTTTCACTTCGAAAATTTCTCTTTTCTTCTTCAAACAAATGGGCGGCTTCTTTATTTTTTTCCTTTTTTCTCTTCTTTTCTTCCACCACTCCTCCTTCTCCTCTTCTTCGCCTATCAACTTTTGAAGAAACGTTTGTTTGAGAAAGACGATCATATTTCATGCGTTCTTGCGGAAAATCGTTTATGACACGACGTTAATTAATTCACTGAACACGACCAGAGGGGGAGCCGTGCATGGAAGATAATAAGGGGGTCTGCAGGGCTCAAGGAGGGGGGTTGATTGTGAAGCAGGTGTGGCCTAAAACGGGGAGGGGGGAGACGATGGGGAGCATCGAAGTCGTCTTTTGCTGGTGAGTGGTTCACATTCTTATTTAGAGGCATCAATAAAATGGGTATATGCGTGATTCTGTGTTTGTGTTTGTACGTGTTTGTGTGCATGTCCGTGTATGTCTGGTTGCGTGTGATCTGCCACACGCCTCACAGGAATTGCTTACTGGAATGCGGATGGCATATAATAAGAATAATAACAGTCTGAATTTCTAATTTCCAACCGCCGAGCAACACCGGCCCACCACCACCACCACCATCGTCGTCGCCGTCGTCGTCGTCGTCAGCAAGTGCGAGCAGTAAAAATTCAAAATTCAAAACCAGCTTCCTTCCCATGCGCTACGATCTGAATGCAGATTAGAAACTCCAGCCGGAATCGTTTCAAATGACAACCGCATGCTGGGTGGCCGCTGATGTTAAGATGAGGATTTTTTCGGTGCCGCTTAGGTGCTCTGGCTGCCACATAAAACGAGATGACAATGTGCTAACAATCGCATTCAACAATCCAATAATCCGATCGCAGAGTCCTTTCAGCTGAATTGATGCGGCGTGTGAGGCGGCTGAAGAAATTGTGATCGTACGGGGCTGGCTGGCTGGAGATGAAGGTGGAATTGATGATGATGGTGGTGATGGTGATGGTGATGATGGTTGTAGTGGTGTTGATGATGATGGTGAAAGTGGTGTTGATGATGATGGTGAAGTGGTGTTGATGATCGTGGTAGTGGTGGTGAAGTCGATAGTGATGGTTGTAGTGTTGATGATGATGATCGTAATGTTGATGATGATGGTTGTAATGTTGATGATGGTGGTGGTGAAAGTGAAGAAACTAACAGTGACTTCGAATACGAATAACGAGGCTTCAAGATGTTGATTTTTATTCGCAGCGTTGCAAATAAATGTTTCAAAAATAACTTCATTATGCTCCTATAATTCAACAACATAAAACACAGTCTTCTTAAAATAGACCCAGCGATGAGCGCCTCCACAAAAAAAGTTTCTAGACTGTCTTCAAGTTTTTATCCCCTGGAAAAGAAATTTATGCGAAGAGAGTGCTACTATATACTCCATTTAGTTAAACTGAGTATAATAAATAACAAAGAAATAACAGAGAAAAAAAGAAAGAAAGAGAGAGAGATAAAGGGAGACGGAGAGAGAGAGATGGACAGACAGCCCTCTCACTCTTGGCACTTTCCTGATGCTCCAGAAACACTACCAACATCGTAAATATTGAAGCCAAAAACATCTGGTCTTTTTTTGTTAAATTTTTTCCATTTACATTCTTTCTCTCTCTCTCTCTCTCTCTCTCTCTCTCTCTCTCTCTCTTACTCTTTCTCTACCTTTCTTTCTGTCTCACTCTTTCTTTTTCTTGTTTTATATATGTTCATCTCTCTTTTCTTCACTCTACATCATCATCATCGTCGTCATCATCTTCATCGTCGTCGTCATCATCATCATCATCACCGTCATCGTCATCATCATCATCACCGTCATCGTCGTCATCATCATCATCTCCATCGCCATCGTCATCATCGCCATCATCATCATCGCTTATCATTTTTCTCCTTCTATCCATCTTTCCTTATCGTTTCCGAATTCTTTACGTCGTGCTTCTATATTTAAACGATGCTGCAATTCTATCCCGTGGGACTAAGTGTCTGAGCCACTGGTGATGATGATGATGTTGGTGGTGGTGGTGATATTGATGATGATGATGACGATGATGATGGTGGGGGTGGTGATAGTGGTGGTGATATTGATGATGTTGATGATGACGATGATGATGGTGGTGGTGGTGGTGGTGATGATGGTGATGATGATGGTGAGTAAGATAATAGTAGTGATGAAAGTAATAAACTGGACAAGATAAAATATTCTGCACCGAAACATGAATAATAATCATGAATCCTAACTAATTCCTTTTCCACTTCCTTCAATTCTGCAATCCTGATATTGATCGCAAGTGGGGGAGGGATGGAAACAGTGGTGACAATAAATATAGAAGCTGTTAAGAAAGCAATTCTCGGAAAACATGACTCCAGGTGTCATAGCTATTTTCCAGACTTTTCCAGGTTAACGAGTCTAGTGAGGTTGTTGCCCTTTGCTTAATTTGTTGGCATCTTCAATATCAACTCCAGATTCGTTCAATGACTGGCTGGCTGGCTGGCTCCGGAGCGCTTGATTTTAAGCCGAGTGGTTGACCCGTCTGATTTCTGACCTTGTGGTCTCCGGTTCGAGTATAACACGAAGCGGATACTAATTTTTTTTTGTTAGAAAAAGCTATTTTGTAAAAAACTGTCCATCGGTCCATAATATTCGCTATTTTTTATGTAGTATTGGATGAAAGATTTTACACTGTTTTTCTCTATTCAACTAATTTCTTTTTCTACAATAGATGGTAATTAATAGTAATTATTTAATTATGGTGATGATGTCAAAAATAAATGACAGTACCAGTGCTGCTGAAGTTGATGATGATGATGATGATGATGAGGATGATGATGATGATGATGATGATGATGACGACGACGACGATGACGATGATGATGAGGAGGATGATGATGATGATGAGGAGGATGATGATGATGATGATTTGTGAAGACGAGTCTAATGCACAGAAATGATGTCCATTTATTCAAAAAAGGGCAAAAGTCATTAAATGCATTCATCATTCTGCAGATTTAAAAAAATATATTTTAAATATTTATAACACGAAGTTTAAAAATATAATTAACATCAATAATTCAGACTCGTCTGATATATTATATATCAATATCACGTTGAGGCGTTTTAATGTTTTTTATATTTTTTTGGGGCGTTAAATCATTTTGTGATAAAGAAACGACCTTTAATAATTTATTTCAATTTAAACGGCATTTCATCGACAATTTATCATAAGATTTAAATTTTTTTCAACAATAAAAACGGAATTATAATTATAATTTATTTATAGAAAGAATTGACTTCATGATGAATTTTGGCCTGCTATGTGCTCGTTGCTATCAACCATATAAACAATTCCTAATTTATATATATAAATATATAATTGTATTTATGTATGTATAAATGTATATGGATATGGTATGTGGAGGAAAGATCTCCACACAATCGTACGTCGCAAACCTAATCAGTCAAGTGGATAAGAGAATTTCATACTCAATTTGGTGCATCTTTACAACCATCTTCCTTCAATCCCATCCGCCCACAGGCGAACCAGCAAAGCTACCCCACAAGATTCGCATCTTCTTCATTCCTGTCGGACTTCGCTCTCTCTCTCTCTCTCTCTCTCTCTCTCTCTCTCTTTCCGTTTTTATCTTTACATCTCTTCCTCCTCCTCCTCTTTCCATTTCCATATCATCTGGATGTGTGTACACGGTAACGTGTGCGCATTGTCGTACAATCGGTTGCTAAGTAAGTACTTGGCGTCCTTGGCGGTGAAATCTCCTTCCAGCAGCCGCCGTACACAGTCTAGCCACGAGACGTCTAGACATGTCGGAGAGCCAAGAAGCTTGTTGTGGCTGTGACGCTGTGTGCGTGTGAGTTTGTGCGCGTGTGTGTGCGTGTGTGTGTGTGCTCTCTCGTGTGCAGCTGCTTCATTGCTTCCATTCCTTCCATGGGCCACTTACACGCTAGGAGACCAATCAGGGTTTTCCATTTTTTCCATATTTCTTTTCTTTTTATCCTGTTCTGTTCTTCTCTGCTTCTCTCAAATCGAAGTTTTTTTTATTCATTTTTATTTTTTTCCGGTTAACGCCCGACGTTCCGTGAAGACAGACTAAACGATATGTTTGCTTGTGTGTCCTCTGTCGCGTATGTGTGGCGCAAAAAGAGGGGGGCGGTAGGTAGTATTTTTGTTTTTCGGAGGCGCGGCCATACCAGTCCTCCGATTCACGGAGAAGCTGCAAAAAGCACAAATCTTTCGCGTTCACATTGGACCTGACTCGGTGGAGACTAAGATCCTCATCATCTCTTGGCTCACTCCGTCTACTGAAGACTCTAATGGAGACGGCTGATGACCGCATGTTTGCCGTTGCCTGTCCCAGATTGTTGGAACGAGTTCCTACCACCATCACCGGCTCAGCGAGTGTCAAAGAATTCTGTAGAAGTTTAAAAACATCTTACAAGTTATTAAAATTATTAAAATTACCAAATTATTATTATCGGTTCTTCCACGTCTTCATTCTGTGTTATCGGCAGTAATAAACCAGGCAAACTAAGTTATACGATGTACCGATGTATTCATATTTTTTTATAACATATGAAACGGTTTTTTAAACATCGGTGGTCTAACTAATTTTTGTTTAAACAACCAGAGTTCATTTATATTATTATATTAGTGAGCACGGGTTGTACCTGTGTTATGTTTTGCCATATTGCGGTATGGTATGGACGCCAAGGACTCAGATCCTCATCCACAAAAGAATTCTTGGTACCAGCCTCCAGTTTCACGACGCTTGGTGACAGAAGTTTCATCGTCATCGAGCCCCAAGATCTGGAATAACCTTCCGTCTACGGTTCAAGCGGATTCATCCGAGACGGAGTTTTGCAGCTTGCTCAAAACTTTTCTTTTCAAAAAAATCCTTCATACATTACTTCTTATAGTTAGTTCAGTGGCTCTGAAGTTTCGACCGATTTCGTTTTTGTTGGATTTAACGTCCTTTTCTGGGTTCAGTCGATTGGACGGTAAGTAAGTTTCACCGAAACGTAGAGCCACTCTAAATAAACTTGTTCGTAATGGTATTGTATGATGTGATGTGATGTGATATGGTTTGGTATGGCATCTCATAGTATGGTTATGGTATGGTATGGTAATGCATGCTATGTCATGGTATGGCATGGAATAGTATGTTATGTTATGGTATGGTAAGGTACGAAATGGTAAGTATGGTATGTTATGGTATGCTAAGGTATGATATGATATGATATGGTATGGTATGGTATGGTATGGTATGGTATGGTATGGTATGGTATGGTATGGTATGGTATGGTATGGTATGGTATGGTATGGTATGGTATGGTATGATATGATATGATATGATATGATATGATATGATATGATATGATATGATATGATATGATATGATATGGTATGGTATGGTATGGTATGATATGGTATAGTAATGCATGCCAATGTATGGTATGGTTTGGTATGGTATGGTATGGTATGGTACATTCAATGACGAGGTACTTGCACTTCAATGTCGTGCACTTGCAGAAAAAAATAAGACAGAAAAAGACAGAGCAAGAGCCAATAAGGAAAAAGATCGAGTGCCAAAAAATGAAAGAAAAAGAAAGAGGGAGAGAGAGAGAGAGAGAAAGAGAGAGAGAGAGAGAGAGAGAGAGAGAGAGAGAGAGAGAGAGAGAGAGAGAAGAGAAAGAGAGAGAGAGAGAGAGAAGAGAAAGAAAGAGAGATCAACAAAAATCGATGACCTCTCTTCAAAACGTGCACGCAAAAAAGAATCATGAAAATAACTAGAAAAATATATTTTTTGCGACTTTTTCTTCTTGTTATTATTATTATTATTATCATTATCATTATCATTATCATTATCATCATCATCATCATCATCATCATCATCATCATCATCATCATCATTAATATTAATATTAATATTATTATTATTATTATTATTATTATTATTATTATTATTATTATTATTATTATTATTATTATTATTATTATTATTATTATTATTATTATTATTATTATTATTATTATTATTGTTTATGACGAGAGATGAGTCATCCTCATCAACACTGTGAGTCATGCGTGAGTCAACCCAAGGAAATTCAGGTGTGTAGACAGGTGTGTGCTTGCATGTGTGCTTGTATGTGTGCTTGCATGAATGAGCATGTGATCTATTTCTTCTGTCTGCATCTGGTCATCATCGATGCCATCGTCCATATTCCTTGCTGTTTCCTTTTGGAGATTTTACTTTGATCAACGGTGCCGGACAGAAGAAAGCAACACACCGAAACACACACGCACACGCACACTGACACTCAGACGCACGCACACTGACATGCAGACGCACGCACACACATGCCTAGCTTTTCTATTTGTCACGTGACAAAAGATCGTTCATGCGCCTCCGGAAATGAAAGTAAGACCACTTCCGGCCGGCGTTACATGTTGGTTTTGTGCTCGGAAGGTCTGAGCAGAATTGTTATTTATGTCTTTCTTGTGCGTTTCGTCATCTCGGTCGGCCATTTTGTTCGCCATCGTTTTTTCCATTACGTTCGCCATCTTGTCGGCCATTTTGTACGCTTTTCTCAATGCCGGTAATGCGTGCTGTAAGGATCGTTGTAATGACGAATCGGATGCTTTACGCGGCGCCAGACCTGTGTTGGAGAAGTCTAATTTACTGTCACGTTTGTGTATTCATCTTTTATATTTGAGCCAGTCGTAACTTTCCATTTACATCATTGTCAAGGCAACTCGCAGCATCCACAAGCATTGTCTCTGCAGTCTCTGCACCTTCTCCGGCGTCTGTCTCTTCCAGACACTCCACCGCAGTCGTTGGCATCATCGTAATCATCATCATCATCGTCCGTCATCGTCATCATCATCGTCGTTAAAAAATTACGCCTAATTAAGAACATCAGCAATACATTGCCGGGACAACTAATTGTTCCTTCCATGTTGTGTTCCGCTTAATCTTATATACACGTATATATATATATATATATATATATATATATATATATATATATATATATATATATATAATATGACGTCATCGGAGAGACAGAAATTTGCAGGAAGGTCACGTGAGATGTCGCATGCTGAGTCATAATGAATATGGGTGTGCTTATAGTTGGTTGTAATGGATAAGGGTAAGTCATAATGAGCGTGGGTGTGTCATTATCAGTATGGGCGTGTTATAATTAATATGGATGAGTCATCGTGAATATGGTTGAGTTATAATGATGATTATAGTTAGGTCATAATGAGTACGGTCGCGACATAATATGTATAATGGTATAATGTATACTATGTAATAATTGGTGTGCAATAACGAACCCTGGTGAGTCATAATAGGCATGGCTGGTGTCTTCATGTGTTTGGGTGCGTCATAATGAGTATGGGCGTGCCGTATAACCACCACCACCATCATCACCACCACCATCATCATCTCCATAACAACGAACCACCGCACACACGTTGTCGTGAAATTATGCCCCGTAATATGAGTAGGTTATTGACGTTCTCGGCCCAAAGCAAACAGATGTTGTCTGCCTTATAATCGACTCCGCCAATTTTATTATTAGCATCATCATCGTCATCATCATCATCATCATCATCATCATCATCATCATCATCAAGCTGATGTTGTTTACCATTTTGGTATTAATTTTTCCCTAGAGATGTTGGCCTACATCTTCTCATCTTGTCCAAAAGCACGTGAAGACGAATAAATGCATTCTATATATGTTGAAAATTGTTTTACAACCGTGTGCCACGTTGGTCAACATTTTGCAACCGGTTGACAGACGCACTCAACATTTTGCAACACGTTGATAACACGTTGAAAGACATTCGCAACAACGTCCAACATGTTGTAAGATGCAGCAGTGTGTCTCGATTTGAATTTCATCATGTGAGAAAGTGCGTTACTAAGAAATTAAGTTGCATTTTACTTTTCAAAAATTTTTCTCTTATATAATTGTTAGCTTAAATTACCACTATAACTGTAACCACCTCCAAAACCACCACCACAATTACAACCACATCCACTACAACTACCACCACAATTACAACCACCTCCACTACAACCACCACCTCCACTACAACCACCTCCACAACTACAACCACCTCCACAACCTCAACTATAACTACCACCACAACTACAACCACTACCACAATCATCTCCACAACCACTATTACAGCTACCACCACTACTACAACCACCACCGCCGCAGGCAGCAATCCAAACGAGTAGGCGTCCCACCACAAAAGGCCGCCATGTTGAATATCCACCGGATGCATATATGACTTTCTATTTTTCTTTTCTACCGTAACATCCCCGCTGGGGAATTCCCCGCCTAAAGATCACGTGTTCCTGAGGCTATCATTCACATTTAATGGCCGCCATCCTAATGAAAATATTGCTCTTGTCTTCAATTAGTGCGTCCTTCCTTTTCTCTTTTCGGATTCCCAGAGGTCGTTCCAGGTCAACCCTCTGTTTCCATTTGCCATATTTCCAATGCAATACAGCTCGTCGGCCGCCCCGTACGTGGTTGGTTGGTGCTGCTTGTTGAATTTGTGCTAAAATTGTTTTTGTTCTCTCTGAGGGATGTTTAAAACTATCTCTCTGTTTCTGATCAATTCGTTCGTTTGCCTATGCAGTACTATGCAGACTATGTAGTACTGTGCAGTACTATGCAGTACTATGCAGTACTATGCAGACTATGCAGTACTATGCAGTACTATGCAGTGCTATGCAGACTACGCAGTACTATGCAGTACTATGCACTATCGCTCACTTGCTTACTTTATTCACTCACTCTCACTCACTCACTCACTCACTTACTCACTCACCCACTCACCCACTCACCCACTCACCCACTCACCCACTCACCCACTCACTCACTCACTCACTCACTCACTCACTCACTCACTCACTCACCCACTCATTCGCTAAACCACCAGGCCACTCGCTCACACTGGACATGCAATTGAATCGGCAGTCGCAAACATTGATGACGGGGAAAGTAAAAAATGACGTCATTAATCACGTGATCACGTGGAGTTCGCTTGTGGAATTTGATGGAGCAATGAATTTGTGGAACGTTTAAACGTGGCCGCTATTAAATAACGATTTTAAAAGAAATAAAAACAAAGTTTTTATGGATATTAAGTCCATATTAAATCCATCTTTTATTAGTCATTTAAAGTTATTTTAGTAGTTTTCAAAATTATAAATGGCATTTCTTTGTTGTAAAATCTGAAAATACCGCCAGCGGACTGCCATTTGGGTGTTGTGCTAATAATTTTATTGGTTGGAAAGATGGTGATGATGATGATGATGATGATGATGATGATGATGATGATGATGATGATGATGGTGGTGGTGGTGGTCGAGGTCGTGGTGGTATTGATGACGACGATGGTGATGATGATGATTGTGACATCGATGATGATGTGCTAAAACAGAAAGAATAGATGATGATGATGATGATGATGATGAAGATGAAGATGATGATGATGTCGATGATGATGTCGATGATGATGTCGTCGATGATGATGATGATGAAGATGATTATGATGATAACGATGATGACGGATATGAAGATGGAAAAAGAAGACGGCTGCCTGTAAATGAATAAAATAGTGAATAATAGTGGACATGCGCAGAGAGCAAAAATAATAATTTCCAGTTAAACGCAAAAGAAGATAATTTGTTATCATTTACTTTCCTTATTGGCATTCCATGTGTGTTTTGTTTTATCTCGAAATAAATTGTAGAAATGAGGAATAGATGAATGGTTTAATGGATGAATGGATGAATGATTTAATGGATGAATGGTTTAATGGCTGAATGGTTTAATGGCTGAATGGTTTAATGGCTGAATGGTTTAATGGATGAATGGTTTAATGGATGAATGGTTTAATGGATGAATGGTTTAAGGTTTAATGGATGAATGGTTCAATGGATGAATGGTTTAATGGATGAATGGTTTAATGGATGAATGGTTCAATGGATGAATGGTTTAATTGATGAATGGTTTAATGGATGAATGGTTTAATGGATGAATGGTTCAATGGATGAATGGTTTAATGGATGAATGGTTTAATGGATGAATGGTTCAATGGATGAATGGTTTAATTGATGAATGGTTTAATGGATGAATGGATGAATGGTTCAATGGATGAATGGTTTAATTGATGAATGGTTTTATGGATAAATGGTTTAATTGATGAATGGTTTAATGGATGAATGGTAAAATTGAATAATTGTATATTAGAACAAACGGATGTTCGGGTGGCAAAACAGAAAGAATAGAGGAAAGGAAGGACGGTCGGTTTGGAAATGAAGAAAAATATCGAACGTTCAAATAAATGTTTATTAATTTATTTCTGTCCGAGCGAATATTCTCGGCCATGCGTTTCCTTGTCGTCGACGTGGCGAGAGATGGCAGCAGGAATTGTATTATAAAAGAAAAAGAGAAAAGAAAAAGAAAATGGTGACATCAGTCAGATTGATTGGACATCATCTTTTTATCTTCGGAGTTGAACGAGAAATTAGTCTTAATCTTTCTCAGCACACTTCGCATCCGTTCTGTTATTGGAACTGTAACATCGTCATGATGACATCGTCGTCATTATATGCCACATAATCAAAACTGTGCTTCAACATCATCATCGTCGTCATCATCATCATCATCACCATCACCATCATCATCATTAAGGTTTAATGAGCACATAAACCAGATGAAAGAATATATAGACATAAATGGCATACCAACGAGAATAAAAAAATAGTTATTTATAACAGCTAAATTAATTATAATTAATTTCAACTAATATTTTTATACGTGACAAATAGACTTTCAAACGAGTTTAAATTCTGCTTTAACTCCTCAGCTGAAGTGTCTAACTTATTATTATTATTTTCATCTCCAGGGGAAATGCCAGAGGAAGGATCCGCCATGCAAGTATCTCCATCCTCCACAGCATCTCAAAGAGCAGCTGCTACAGAACGGTCGCAACAACCTCATGCTACGACATCAACATATGCAACTGGTCAGCTCTGTTTTTCAGCAACAGCAGCAGCAGCAACAACAACATTTAATAACAGGACCAGCTGCTGCTATTTATCCAGTTGTCAGTATCCGATTATTCTGTGGTTATCCAGGGGCGCAACCAGCAGGAAATGCTGGGGGGGGGGGCTCAAGTGTGAAAAATGTGAAAAAAAGCCCGCCGCGGGCAAAATTTTTTTTTGATTATCTTTATAGTCTGCAGTCTTTTTTTAGTATCTTTAATAATTTATTAATGAAAGAAAAGAATGACTGCAAACTGAAGATAGTCAAACTCAGTCTCAAATCAGTTAAAGCAATTGTAAAAAAATAAGTTTATGAATAAATGTTGCACCCATCATCCCCCCCAACCCCCACCCAAAGAAAAACCCCTATATTTGGAAAAACAGCAGGGCTTTCAGATTTGGCCTCGGGGGGGGGCTTGCTCAAATTTTAAAGAGAAGAAAGCCTGCCGCAAGCGAAAATTTTTTTTGATAAAATGTTGCACCTCCTATCCCCCCTACCCAAAAAACTCATCGATTTTGGAAAAATTGCAGGACCCTCCGATTTGGTCTGGGGGGGGGGGCTTGAGATCCCCCTGACCCCTAGTTGCGCCCCTGCAATTATCTGTTCTTCAATAACTTTAAAATATCTCAGCCATGAGCTGATATCACAATGCCAATTATTTATATCCATACAGTATTTATCATCAACATACATACATCATCATCAACATCTGCCTTATATATACATATATTAGTATTAACGTTTTTAAATAGTTAGATATTTTTAACCCCGAGGTAGTAGTACCTACCTATAAATCACCTTTTCTCACCTGACACAGGTGTACGACGCCAATGGCAACAAAGCATACAACAACCCGGTCACGATGGCACCAATCTCGGATGCACACTACTTTGTAAGAGAGAGAGAGAGAAAATATGTTTTTGTTTTTCATTCTTAAGCTATCGTTCAAGAAGTTGTGATAATTACTCACTTAATTATTTATTAGTTCTTAATAATATAAGTCGCTTGAATCATCGTCTTGTATTGTAAATGAATTTGTTTTAATGAATTTATTTGATTTCTTAATTGCAATTATTGATTAAAATGTATTTATTACGAATTTTGTTATTTTTATTATTTTTTATTAGTATTTATTGGCTATTTCTCTCTCCAGACAACCCCATACATGCAACAGGGTCTGTACTACGCCCCCTACGCCACAACTACACAGCAACATCTCCAACAATTCAACGTCCTTGCACCGGACGCCCCAGTCTGCAACTACACGGGGTCGGAGGTCAACAACCATTCGAACTCCCCTGCTCCGCCCACTGAACACTTATCCTCCAATCAACATCTACAAAATCAAGCCGGGGTAAGCTAATTTTATCCCCCCACCCCCAACCCCTCGTAGAATCGAGTGGTTTATTTTACAACAGCTACGTTATCAGATTTGGCAAAGGTCCTGTATTTATGTGATCAGTGGTCTTAAAACCCAGTTCTTAGGCGACTAACTAAACTCAATAAAATAATGTCTGAATATTTGTACAGCAAAAAAATTTAAATAATCGGGTGAACGACCGATTGATTGAGAACCGTCTTTCTGTCTTAAGATTGAACGAATGAATGAATGAACGAAAGGGACGTAGTATGCTTCAAATTATACTTTTTTGTGACATCTGAAATGTTTCGTCCAATTCAGGGCTCTTTGTCCACTGCTGAGATTCAAGCACCTTCGATCACGTCAAAGTCTGAGCAACGCCAACCGAAAAATCAGAACAAGGTCCAATACTATCCAACTCTCTCCTACAACCCCTACAACGTTACAAACAACGGCAACGACATCAACAACAACAACACCAACAACTACTTTTCATGCCAACAGATGGCCTATGCAACCATACCTACTGGATTTGCATTTCCAGTAGCTAGTAAGCTCTCTACCGAGAAAAAATAAAAATATTTATTTATTCGCTCATTTATTTATTTATTTATTTATTCACTCATTTATTCATTTATTCATTCATTCATTTATTTATTTATTCATTTATTCGTTCGTTCGTTCCTTCATTCATTCATTCATTCATTCATTCATTCATTCATTCATTCATTCATTCATTCATTCATTCATTCATTCATTCATTCATTCATTCATTCATTATTATTAAACATTTATTAGTTTCTGGCCATCCGTCCCCAGCCGCCATTTTGCCACGGTATTGATGACGAAGATGATGAAGGCTGCGATGATCCATCCATGGTTTTGGAAAGAAGGAGAAGGTAAAAAAATACTGAAAATGTCCTTAAAACTTTATTTTTTTTTTCAACTAATCGGTCAACTGTTCATGTTTGTGGGTTTGCCATCAGAATTTCCAGCCTCTTATAAATAGCCTCATTATATCATCATTATGTGTGTTGTGTTTAATCCTCCATGCCACTACGGAAATTAAACTCTTCCAAACTTATGCTCTGAATAATAAAACCGTATCATTAAAATTTTAATGAATTTCATCATTTTTCTAAATTGTTTGTTTTTTTTCTTGACAGGTTCTCATATGCACATAGGTTTTCATAACTTTCAAGAAATTGGCTGGATAACCTCTTATTTTATAACGTCAAGATTTGTGTCGAAAAAAAAGGATGATTTGTTGTCGGTGGAACGTTTAAATAGATAATTATTAAGTAATTTGTTTCATTAATTGAATTGTTCATTATTAATTAACTAATTTGTTAATTTATTTCTATTTATTTGGATGGTTAACTTTGCGATGTTTGCGTGGTGTTGAATGCTGAGCTGGAGGCGTGCCTTTGATTGCACGATTGGCGGAGAAGTTTTGAGTGTAATAATAATAATAATATTGAGACTGGCGCGTTTCGTTCGAGTTCAAATCGTAACAATCATTTCTGAGGTGTCATTGTCGTCGTCGTCGTCGTCATTATCATCGACTTCTTTGTTGAACCACGGCCACACATAGGTCAGTACTATATACAGCGTTGTATGTACTTTCAATCAATTTATTGTTTGTTTCTATCGGGATAACTGTCATTCGTTGACTCAAAGATACATCCATCTATTCGTTCGTTCATACGTTTGTTCGTTCGTTCGTTCGTTCGTTCGTTCGTTCGTTCGTTCGTTCGCTCGCTCGTTCGTTCGTTCGTTCGTTCGATCGTTCGTTCGTTCGATCGTTCGTTCGTTCATTCATTTGTTGGTTCATTCATTCAGTGTTTTTTACGATTCTAGTTTGATATCGATTGACTTTCACTTTCACTACTGATTAACTTTATTTTGTTTATTTATATATATATATATATATATATATATATATATATATATACATATATATATATATATATATAATATATATATATATACATATATATATATATATATATATATATATATATATATATATATATATATATATAAATGTTTATTTATAGACGTTTAGGATTTTTTATTCGATTTTAGTGCAATATTACATTTATTTTATAACTCTCATTTTAAACTACGATTTGTTTATTTATTTGAATGACCCTAACATCTCTTTTAAATTTATAAAATTATATATATATATATATATATATATATATATATATATATATATATATATATATATATATATATATATATATATATATATATATATATATATATATATATATATATATTCAGAAAAAAACTTATGGTTTATTGTGTTTTTTCGTCCTTCATTAAAGTCTAGAAAATAGATTAATATTAAAAATTTCGAGATTTGAAATTTTGTTCGTCTTATTCAACTAAATTGGATTGGTAGCTTAGTGACCGGGTCTTTATTGTATCACCTGTTTTTTTTTTAATCTCAACTACAATGCTGTCTAAAATATGCCAATATGCCAAACAAGCATTAATGGATCAGAAATTTGTAGAGTAAGGTTTTTCAATTATTAGATCTATTAGCAACAAATCTCTCGGTTCCTGAATTTATTTCTTATAACTATCTTCTTCTAACTTTTTTGCTCTTACTGAAACTTGGCGTGATTCTACTTCTAAAACTATTACGAAGATCGTATAACAATGATATTATATACATATTATGAATTTAATTTCAACACTGACAACAGTTCATTTTCAGAGGTTTCTTCTAAACCACCTTACCCTCAGGCCCTTCGGGACGGGGAGTGTGGGGGATGGAGCTCCCCCACTATTTGACACGTCGGTAAAAATATATTGTCGGTACAATTTATATTATCAGTTAAGAGTTTAGGTATTGTCGGCACAACTTATATTCAGTTAAAATATATTGTCGGTAAAATTTATATTATCAGTTAAAAATATAATGTCAGTAAAGATATAATGTCGGTCGGCTACGCCTTAGGATGGTAGCGCACACCAGCACACACACACACACACACACATGGGCATTAATGAGCTAGTGCTAGCCAAGCAGCACAATGGACATCCATTATTAAATAAATATATTAAGAAGTCCACGGCTAGACTGTGAAACGAAAGCGCAAACCAGCACACGAGCACATTGGGAAATTCTGATAGAGTTAGGTTTCGGAGAGATAGCAGGCCTAGCGAGAAAACCCGAAGCTAAGTAATGCACAGCGGCGGATCCGGTTATTTCGTAATGGGGGACCCGAAAATATTATTTCAGTTTTTTTTTTAAATTTTCATTTCTGTCGTTTTGCAGTTCGTTGTAAGTCATCTTGATTTTTTTTATTCAGTAAAACCAAACATAAGGAATTTAAATTAAACTTTTTATTTACTCTTTTTTCCCTCTTTTTCTTTTTCTCTCACTTTCTTTATTTTTTTCTTTTTGTAGCAATGTCAACCCAGGACACTTCTTTTTTCCATGGTCCAGAAGAATAGTACAGAAAAAACCATTTTCAATTTATTCTCTGACCATTTCGTGAACCGGCTAAAGGTACGGTTTCAAGGCGGACAAATTCCCAAAGTAAGTGCAACTGCTTATGTTATCCTTGTAGCCATGAAAAAATCTCGCTGTCAAAAATCATAGAAGTAATCGAGTTTGTCTTGAACTGTTCCAGTTGGAGGTTAACAAATGGCAGAGTCTCGTATAATCACTCCCACAAAACCGTCTACCAATGAGCATAAAAAGCCATTCTTTTCGAAAAAAAATAATATTTCGCCATCTGTAATAAGTGATGACTTTTTTCTGTCTGATTGAAACGATTCTAGTATACTTAATACTACAGCTAAAAAGTTATTCTCAGCGTTGAAGTATCTGATGAACTCCGCAGCACAATGAACAAAACGGTGTCTTGTGTTGACATTGCTACAGAGAACAAAATACAAAAAAATGAGATAAAAAAGAGGAAAAAATGAGTTATTATAAAATTTAACTTCAAACCGTTTAGTTTGTCTCACCGAATAAAGGAAATTATAAATGATTTAAAACGGGTTGTATAACGACAGTATTCAAAATTGAAAAAAAAATACAAATTTTCAGACCCTCTCCTTTATAAAATTTCTGGATCCGCCACTACCAAAATTAGATGTTTTTTTTAATAACGAATATATAAAACCAGTAATTTATTTTTTAGAAATGACTAAAAAAATTTGTCGGTAAAATTGGATGGTTACACCCCCCCCCCAGGACCAGCATGTTAGCTACGGCACTGCTTGCGCTTGTCCAATCAATACAAATCTCTCAAGTTGTCTTATCGGAAATTGTTCGGTTTATAAATCCTTTAATACATTAGCTTCTTCGCTTGTCTGAATTTCACGCGGACAAATCTTGAGTGTTAAAATTAACACACTTCCCGTCGTCCAATCAGGCTGATATTTAGAATATAGTTTAATATATACCTACTTTCTGATGGAAATGCTTTTTTTCTATTTTGTAGGAATAGTCCGACCGTTTAGTGGTATAAAATAATTTATATGGCAAAACAACGTCTGCTGGGTCAGCTAGTATATATATATATATATATATATATATAAACAAGTTTTTTAACGTCTAACTCTGTATTAGAAATGACGAAATTGATGAAAAGTAAACAACTAGACTAGGCTGAAAACAAAACGATTTAAGACGTATTTCATTCGTACAATTTCTACAGTGATAATCGTCTGGACAGCACAATGAATTTAATTAAAGTAAATTTGTTAATACTGTCGGTCTTCATTATGCTCAATACTTGTAAAGTAAGAAGTAAAAATTGTACTACTTCTGATGAATACATTATTATATGTGATGGTACGGTTCCACCGATGAATCACTCCTGGCCGAAGAGAACATTTTCTCTAAAAATTTACAACAAAATTATTACACACAATGATCTATTAAGTTTGAAATTCCCGCCAAGAAAACTTTATCGTCTCACTTTTCAAAACTGCTATTTTAACATAACAGTCATAAAACACTCTTATTTTTTACATGTTGAAATTAAATATATCCACATTAAATCTAGCCATTTAGAACATCTTCCAAGCAAGATGTTTGGAGATGCAACGATTCATCATTTCATGTTTAGAAATGTGACCATAAACCGCAAATCGAAACTCATATTTGATGGTTCGGATGTGTATCATCTGCTTTTCGAAAATGTTTCCTTGTCTTTGTCGAATGAATCAAAAGGATTATTAGACGGATGCACTCAAATAGAAAGTATCGTAGTGAAAGATTCGAAAAACTTTTCTTACCAAGATCTCTTAGTTGATAAAATGTGGCTTAAGAACATCACTTTAGAGAGATTAGATCCAAAGATAATATTTCCATATAAAAGCGCAGACGTTCGAATGCTATTCAACTACATAGACACAGTGATTCTTCGTTACGCTGTTCAAAATATAAACTTTTTAAAAGGTTCACAAAGGTTAAGATACTTAGAAATTAGAGGGTTTACTAACCTTCAATGGGACTTTTCTAGCATCGGTGAAAACCTTGAAGTTCTATCTCTTCCGTTCAATAAAATTTCTATGATAAAATTAGAAAATTTCAAGTCTTTGACATCTCTCCAAAAGCTCGACTTAAGTTACAACAATCTAAAAATAATCCCCTCCGAGTTTGAGAAAATGTTCGATCGGATCCGTTCAATCGATTTTAGAAAAAATCCACTTGCTTGTCTTCCTATTCTGTGGTGGTCTAAATACAAAAAGAAACGACGTCGATACAGACGGGTCAAACGTCTATTTGAGAAACCTTGCGAGAACCAAATCAACATCACTGTTTTTGAATGGAGCTTAGTTTCACCAAGTAACCTTAGTTTATACTGCGAAGTCTGGGCATATCCTCCGGCAAATATTTTCTTTCAATCGCCTAGAGGTTATATCGAAAATGTTTCAAACATTGGTCACAAATTTGTTCAACATCGTGGATATTTTAACATCTACGACTTTGATGTTGAGCTAGATGAAGGAGAGTACAATTGCATTGCCAAGAATACAGAAGGAGAACAAATGGCAAAAATATATGTCAATGTGTCCGAGTTAACTACCAATATAGAACGTTCTTGTTTAAGCGGAACTTTTATTTCTCAGCTAATTTTTGCATGTTGCATCTTGTTGACGCCATTACTTGTAGGACTTTAAATTGGTTTTCAGGCTACAGACTGAATAAATTAAATTATTTATTTCTTTAGTTTTTTTTCATTTGAAGTCTTTCAAACATTACGACCAGGGTCCCAAGGTGAAAAGGTTTTCAAAAACAACACATCAATAAACTTTTTTTTTACAACTCCCCAATGCCAATAAGTTTGGTTTAAGATCTCCCTACAGGTAATCAAGAGCGTCATTTCAGCTATTCCTTGGAGAGGCAAAATTTTTTAAACACCCAAAAAATTTTTTTCCACTAAATGTTTCCACTTATACTTTCAAAATAGCTTATGACCATGGAAGGGGGTTTTTGGAGGTACATTTTTCAAAACCATTTTTTTATAAAAAAAAATTTGTTCTAAAATCCTTGAGGGGAGGGGGCAAACACGCCCGTTAACCACTCTCACTTTCTCTGTGAGGCACTATTTCGCCCAAAGCTTTTTTTTGTTCTAGTCCCTTTCTATGTAACCTTCTCTCACCACGTCTTCATTTCTCAATTCTTTCAGCCATGGACTGAATGCTTCATTTACGACCAATTCGTAGCAGCCGAGCGCTCTTGAACACCTCGTCAAATACAGCGCTATATAAATTAAATTAAAAACTGAATTGATTTGTGCTGGTCGTCACTTCATTGCATGGCCACTAACAGCCAGTTAAGTAACCAAAAACAATAACTCGAACTGGAAATCTCTTGAATATATATTTACTCAAAAAAAATGTTTACATCATAAAAATACATTCTTTAAAAAACAACGTTTTTCTTGCGCCCTAAAAAGTATAAAATAATATTCATATAATTCATATAGAACAAAAAACGTTGCGGACGCATTATTTTTCATTATTATTTTTTTAACTAAAGTTTTGATATTGTAGCCTATATGCGCCTGCCACGTTTTTCGTTGTAAATGAATTATAGGAATATGATTTTATACTATTTAATGCGCAAGAAAAACATTTTTTTTTAAAAAATGTATTTTTTATGATGTAAAAATTATTTTCTACTTTTTCGTTTTTTATGAGTGAAATTTTGTAAGCATTTGAGTTTTTTATTTTTTTGTTAGGTGTTTGCGGACAGACAAAATCTCAAACAAACAGACAATTAAGTGACCTAATAAAAACGTTGTAAAAAATAGATATTAATAAAAACACTTGCTAACAATTTTTTTAAGTATTCTGTTTACGTTTATGTAAATATAGGTCGTAGAATGAAATTCTCGTTAAGTCGCTTTCATATCATCATATCGTGAAGCAATTCACTAGAGATTACAAATCCCGGCTTTTTTTCCAATTTCGGGACTACGGGATTGAAAATTTGTCAATCCCGGGGTTTCGCGATTGATATTGGGTGTCGTGACTAAGACATATACGCATTTTGACACAAACACTTCCTAATCATTTATTTTAGTGTAATAATGTTTTAATGAAAACAGTTTTGAAAGAATTTAATTTCTTATCTGATTTTTATAAAAAAAAATAACTTTCTGCTGCAGTTTTTTTTGCTTCATTGATGTTATTTTTAATTTTTAGAGCTTTCACACCATAGTTCTAAAAAAACACAGCATCTACTTCTAGCTACTTGTTCGAGTTTAAATTTCTTTTCATATAAAAAAACATGTGGGTTTGTGCTTTTATTCAGTGCATAGTCATTCTGTAAGGCTACTTGACATTTTTTTCTGACCTTAAAACATCACTGTCTTTAGTTTCATTACAGTCGATAGTCATCTGACTGTCGCTTTAAGCTTTTGTGTTGGGTTTTCAACTAATATTAATTCACCAGAAAATTCCAAGCTGCTACCGTTTAAAAAAAACAGATATCGGCAAATTGATTTTTTTAAATATCCAAAAAGACTTCCTTCCATCTGAGTGCCAGCTTTGAGGTAATTGCTCTTTCAGTGCAAAATTCAAAGCTGCTTCAGCACTTAACAAAGTACAGTAATTGTTTTACCAGTTTAGTTTTTTTTTTAATTTTTCTTCTAAGTATGAAAATTCTAGATCCAAGCAGATCAATAAATTATTTTTTTCTAAAAAAAAACTTTCAGCTTGAAACGTATTTCAGCAATTGTAACCAAGCAATTTAATTTAGTTTTGACGTTCAAGATAAAACAGTTCTTTTCCAGCATCTTCTAGAGCAATTTTGAAGTCATTGATACTTCAACATTACTACATCAGAAACTGATTAGCATCAATTTCTTCACCATCATCGGAATCACAATTGGCATTGCTTGAATAAGTTTTGCTCTAGCAAACATAACAAATTGGCCCTAGCTGGTTGTTGAAACGGCATTAACTGGTCACATTTTACAATGGCTGAAGTGAATACACTTGCGCAAAAAGGTTGCTGCTATAGAGAACATAATACATTTTAGCCGTGGAACATGGGAATAACACCATAGATAATAATAATAATAATAATAATAATAATAATAATAATTTAATCATTTGATTAGGCGCTCCCTTATCGACAAAGTCCATTACGGGAGCGCCATTTTTAGAGGGAGGGTACTTGCAAAGGCAGCCATTTATAGGCGCTTACCCCTTTAGCAAATGCGAGTGAACTCCTTGCTTAAGGAAGTTACGCTGGTGACGGCGGCGAGGTTTGAACTGCCGACCTAACGATTGACAGGCGAACGCTCTACCGCTCGGCCACCAGCGCCTGAATTTGACCTAGAGAAATGCATTTTACAAAGCATTTCATACAATGTACTGACCTTGCATATTAGACACATTTACTTTTAACCTTTAAAAAATGTTAAAAATCACATCGCACGTTCTTTTTCAAATCGATTTTATTAGAACACAACATTATTTTCATAATACTCCAAAAAGGCGAATTATTTGACCACAATAAACATAATTTTCTTAAAATTTGTGAAAGAAGTTATTTCCGCGAGACACTCAATGCAATGCTTTTGTGTGTGGTTTGATTAACGTCCGTATCTGTCAATTAGACAATTTAGACGGTATATATGTGTGTGCGTTTGTTGAAGTGTTTATGTTGGCTTTGAGGAAGGGAGGCCACAGAAAGCACAAGGCTTTCTTGAAAGCACAAGGCCTTCGTGGGCACATGAGTCGACTCACTCCAGCCCACCAACTAACAAAGTGCTATAAGTTGGACAAGGACCGGCAAATCGACCTCCAATTTAACCAGCCTCGGATGATCCTCATAGGCAATGGTATCGCTCCGCCGCGTCCCCCACGCTCGCCTCAATGCAATGCGAGTAAACTCCTTGCTTAAGTGTGATACGTAAGTGTGATACGATGGTGACGCCAGTGAGATTCAAACGGCCGACCTACAAGTCGACAGGCGAAGACTTTATCGCTATACCACCACCGCCTTATTTAAATAAAATGTTTTCACCCAAGTATCGACGAGTTCTCCTTGATGTCGACAGTTCGGGCAACTTAACTCAGTCTATTTTCTGCTCTTTTCTGGCACGACTTTGAATCATTCTGACTTTTGGCTTCTGGCACGCTAGAAGCAACATGTTAAACAGCAGATTATTTAGAATTTTCGAACTTTTTTATTTATCAAATTGTGTTAATAGCAGGCGCTCATCGGTAGGTACGGCAGCTCACCAACGATCTCATGTTTAAGCCACACTGAATCATGTGATCAGCTGAAGCGAGTAGTTTGTAGGAAAAATACGAAAACCGCACGGTTTAAATTATATTTTATTTTAGTAAACTTTACATTCGTTTCGGATAGAATTGAAAGTCGACTAATGTTTCAATATCAGTTTTTTGGTATAAAGCATAAACTCAAGTTTTCCAAAGTTAACATATGCTCAAATAAAACACCTGAACCCTCTAGTAGATAGTAGAGGACCTTACAGGGTACAGACTACAGAGTCTTGAGCAAAAAATTATCTTTCAATCATCGCTTAATATTATTAACTAATAACATTTAAATAATTTTATTTTGCTGGAAAATGGATGTCGGCCAGTGTTTGTTATTTTTTTTAAATATGTTACCGTTATTTTTGTGATTTGAATAAATAATTTGTAACATTTTTATTACTTTACAAAAAAATAACAAATAAATTTTATTACAAGTAATTCAGTCAATTAATGAAGACCTTTGAAATTATCATATCATAAGCTTTTAGCCGTAATTGCCGTGGAAAATTAAACGAAATAAAGAAATAAAATTTATTTAAAATCAAAATTTGGCTATTCAAGCTGAGCAACCTTTCAAGGGGAGTGTTTAATGAAAGTTAAGTATAAAGTATCCTTAAGGAGTACCTTCAAAATACATGAAACTTAAAGAAAAGGTGCTATATAAGTTAACTTTTATTAATTGATTTAATGCCACGAGAAGTATCGCTACAATACATTTCTATTTCAGTAGTTTTATTAGTTTGTTTATGTGTCAATAAAGTACAATTGAAAAATCATTATCTACTTAATCTACCTGAGACCTAACAGGTGCACCATTACCTATGTTGTTCAATGTGCATTTCAACCTGCTGCTGTGCAATAAACACTGTTCATATAACAAACGCCGGGCACAGTTGTTTCTGTCTTTATTATCATGCCATCTCAGCCGAAATTGTTTTTATTAGATTCGTTGGAATTTTATTCATCAAAAACTACATTTTCAGTATTGGTTGTATTACTTGCATTTTTTCGCAATGAAGGTAAGATGGGCAACAAATAGCCTATAAAACACTTAGATTTTGCTTAAAGTATATCTCGAAGAAAAGTATGAAGCTGTAATACACACTAACACTTTTTCAAAACCATTTTCTCATACTGGTAATTCTATAAGCCTAAAAACATCAGCAATCTTTTCTTAAGAATTCCAAAAAATAACTTTCTAGATTGTATCAAGAGCATTGAAATAAAAGTTCCATGTTTTCATCCACAACGTTTTAACAAACAAAAAACATAACAAGCTCTATATAACCAATCCTTTTTCGTATTAAACCACACTCTTATACACTTTTGTCTCAAAAATTTTTCTAAAAATCTTCTATGTTTATTTTCCCAAAAAATATGTTTTGGAAAATCATTAGGGACAACGGCTCTTCTTGCCTCCCAAATGACGCCTCCTCAAGAATACTTGTACACAATTTGAAGTCAAAAGATCAATGGGAATTGATGAAAAAATCGTTTACAAGTTTTTCTAAAAAACAAACAAGCCGGAAAAACGAGTTTTTTTTACAAATCCCTCATAATTTAGTATTTGCCGACTTGTCACTTATTAAAAAAAAGTTCAAAATTTTTAATATTTATATATGCAAATATTTATATAATTGTTTTTGTTTTAAAACATAAATTATTATTATTTGTAATTAAAAAATTTTTTCAAACATTTTCAATCCTTATATTTTATATTTTACTCGCTTTTATTTAACACACTGTTTGTTATCTGCATCATGCATCCCTGTTTTGTAATCGATTTTTCGACTACTTTTACAAGTCCAATTGACTCGGAAAATCAAGTAAAGGTAATAGAAGCGTGGTAAAGAAAAGAAATAAATTTTAGCTGTTTGATAGTTAAAAATAACACTTTTAAAAAAATTACTGATGCTTGAAAAAAGTAATTTGTTACTGTCACTTTTTTACAATTTTGAAAAGTAATTCCTTTTTTACTTGTTATTGAAAAAAGTAACTTGCTACTGTAATTCAGTTTTTTTTTTAGTTTTTTTATTATAGTTTATAGTCCTTTACACCAATTGTTTTTAGACTGAATTGGCTGTATGTAGGAAGCACATAAGTACTTCCTGTCGTGGATCAAAGTTTGATCCTTTTAACTGTCCCTCCTTCTTTATCCAGGCTTGGGACTGGCTCGCAATTAGCGAGGCGGAGTTTGTAATTCAGTTGCTTGTAATATCATAATATCAACATACATAATTTCATATGTCTGTAATAGAAGTTATTACGCAATTGTACACTGTCCTGTCAGTCATTTTTGACGGGCTATTTCTAGTGTTAAAACAACATAACACCGATGTCGATTTAGTCAGCTCAAGCAGAAATGATTTAAAAAAAAAACAGCGAATCTAAAAATATCAGCGATAACCCGATATTGATGTTGATATCTGTAGTTTGACGTATCAGCAATGTAAATGAGCAACAACTGGAATGTATTTGCGATATTGCATTTTTAGTTGTCCAAAATTATCCAATATCAATATAAACAACCATCAATAGCACCTATTCTAAATTAAAATTGAAGTGGAGAAGCTTTATCTAAATCTGAGATCACGACTTGCCTCGGTTGCACAAAAAATATTTTTATGTCGGTAAAGTTATTTTTTTATTTTCAAAAAATGTAATAATTTTAAAAAAATGGTAATAAAAATTATTTAATATTCTATTTACATCAATTTTTGAAGAGACTTAAAAATCTATTCTACTTCATAAGTAAATAAGCAAAATGGCGACTGATAAGAAAAAGTTAAGAAAATCGCTTAAAGTAAATTATGGTTTTTTTTAACAAGCTAAAGCTTTTATTACTTATTTTGCACATTTAGATTGATTTAAATTTATTTGGTCAATTCTAAAACCCTTCGCCAATGTCGTGATGTGTAACATTCGATTGAATTGAATAACATATGATATGACTATGACATTCACATTATACTACTATTATTTCTAGATAATTATATTTGTTCATAAACATATGGTGAATGATGTCAATAAAACATTTTTCTATTCATTGTTACGTTTACTTCTAAGGATGATTATGAGAAACCTACAAAAGAAGAATATGCCGTGGCGAAATATATGAGATTTAATGCTCCATCGAAAGAGGGAAAATTTAATGGAAACAATGTACAGTATTTTATAGGCAAGTATGAAAACGTTTGTTTATCAATAATTTCCTCATTTTATGATTTTCTTTTTTACTACAAATATGTTCAATATATGTTTAAAAATATGTTCACTGGGTAACTTTGTTTTGCTAAACTAAACAACTAAGCATTTACTAAACATGCTTCATGAGCAATGTTAAATATGCATCATTGAATTATTGTATTATTGAATCATAGATTTTAATCCATAATTTAAAATTGTTTTTTGTAATAATTATTATAATATAAGCTAATTTTAAAACACAGGATCAAAAGTTGTCGATTTCTTGCTCGAGTCACAGTGGAGTTCCAAGAAGGCAAAGTCAAATCCTCTTTTTACAAATCGATCATCTTGCGTGGGCTACTGTTCAAGGTTTGTATAGAAAACATTGTACAACTGAAAGTAAAGTAGTAATCAAAATTTTAATTTTTTAATTTTATTGATTACGTTACAGACTTTTAAAAAAAGGGTTTTTCTGTCGAGTCTTAAAACCGGAAAAAAAAGAAAAAAATGAGAAAAAGAGAGAGTTGGAAAAAAGTTCAGGAAAAGATGACAGTGCAGGAGTAACGGTTGATAGATTTTTCAATTCACTTACCATTCATTATTTATGAAATCGATATCGTTTCATTTTTAAATTAAATTTTAGAAAAAAGGAAAGTCGAAAAAAGAAAAAGAGTCGGTAAAGTCCAAAAAGAACGAAGAAGAAGTCGAGCAGACGAAACAAATCGAACAGCAAACTTGCGAGGAGAAATCTTCAGAACAGAACAAAGATGACTCTTCTAACGTTTGTCTTGAAATTCATTTTTATATATATATATATATATATATATATATATATATATATATATATAATATTCAGTCGTATCTCGCTAAACTCAATTCATGCTGCTAGGCCATGTTTTTCTGATAAACTTAGCATTGTATTTCTTCTTTGTTTCTCATTAAGTTGTCCAACTCACTTTTTGCTTACAAAGATCTTGTGAAAATGTGGTTTAGATGATGTGTTTGACCGATGAGTACTTGATGATTTGGTGTAAGACGTTGGACTTGGCATAAGATGTTTTAGTATGTTGCTTGCACAAAAATTGAGCTCTGTTACATTTTATTTGTTTTTTTTTTGTTTTAATATTTTATGTTTCCAAATTATATTTCATTTTGTTGTAGTTATTGACAGACAAGAAATTTTGATATTAGATAAAACAAAATAAAGCACTTTATAGCATCTATATGTGGACTTGCTGAAAATAGTAGAATTTTATGACTGATGTGTTTATCTTTATCATGTTCCCAGTGTTCGTTTTTAACTTTTATTTCAAATGCCAAGTGTCCTCTGCATCAAAATTATTGTGGCAAAACAGGCTATGAATTTTATATAAACAGTATATATATATTATTTGTTTATTTAATTAAATTTTGCAGGATGAAAAAAAGAAAAAGAAGAAGATTCCTAGATTAAACTGGTTGGAGGATCAGAGGTTCATAGATGGTGTTGATGTATGTTCATGTTGTGAATTAGTTTTTTGTCGTGATGATTTATTTATTTAGCAGTTTTATCTGTTTAATTTTTTTAATTTCTTTATAATTTTTTTTTATATTTTGTAGCATTTTTATTAAATTTGCTTATATTTATATTTCTCTACAAATTGCAGTTGTATGTCTGGATTTATGACCCAGTCCCCATGAAGACATTTGTGATTGGTCTCCTTTTAGGTTAGTCATTCTTCTTTTTTTACACAGTTCTTATTAGTTATCGTGTATTATTGAAAAATCTAAGGTTAATAACTTTTGAAATCTTTTTTCATTTTAATTTTTTATCTTTTATTTTAACTCCAAAATTAGTCATTGGAGTCATAGCAGTGTGTCTCTTCCCGCTTTGGCCACCAGAGATCAAAATTGGTATATATTATCTAAGCTGTGCTGCAGTTGGGTTCATAGTTGTCATCTTGTCTCTCTGTGTCAGTGAGTAGAGCTATGCTATTTTGCTGTTTTGTTTTAATTTTCATAATAATAATAATAATACTGTATTTTTCAGTTATAATAAAAATGAGAACGATAAAAAATCAGATATAATAAAAGTAATTTGTGGCTGCTACATTATCTGATTACAAAGATTTATTTATTTTTTTTTAAATTAATTATTTTAAGAAAATCAGTTGTAAGAATTTTGAGTCTGATAAAGAAAAAAATAATAAGAATCTTATAATTTAATAAAATAATAGGAATGGGTGTTTTTTTTATATTTTTTTACATTGTGAATTGATGTCATTCCTTCAGCGTGACTACATTGTTGACAGTTGATGCAAAACTTAAAATTCCTTAAGCTGCCGGCGACTGCAGCATTTGGTCTCGCTTAAAAAACTTGTTGATTTTTCCAAAGAGTTTATAATTAAGTGCTTGTCCTGGAAACTGTGAATTGAATAAATATTTTTTTAAAAATCCTTTATAAATGATAGTTCGAGATTTGGAACTTGGTTGTAAGAAAAGTTTTAATTTATTAACAGTTAGGCTGATATTATTTGTCATCATATGGCTGTCTACGATGGGCAAGATATCTTTCTGGTTGCTGCCCAACCTCACCGAAGATGTTGGATTTATTGACTCTTTCAGACCTCTGTACAAACTTGTACGCAACATTCCTTCTCCAAAGAATGGTTGAGTATATTGCTGTTATCTGTTTCTCATGTCGTTCTAGTTGTGTGTTATATCATTGTTATATCAATGTGTTATATGGATATTTAAGATAGAACTAATTTATGTGTTTGAATTTTTTATCGATTTTTTTTAGAAAAAGTGGAGCTCTTGAAGACAGAAGGAGAGAAAATTAAAGAAGGAGATGATAATGATAAAGGTGACAATACTCAAAAAACAGATGAAGAAGATGTGGAAGAAACTGTTGATAACGATGATGACAACTTAATGGATGATCAGCTGGGAGAAGAAGGAGGAGATGATGATGATGGGGGCAATGATGATGATGGGGGCATTGATGATGATGGGGGCGATAATGGTAGCTACGAGGTGATAGATGCTGAAAATGAGTTAGAAGAAGAAGAAGATTTGGATGATGATGATAATAGTTATAATAATAAAAAAGTCAACTAATTATTTGATTAATTTTTTTGTGTATAAATTAGCATTTAGGATATGTAGCTGTTCATCTGGTGGTGATAATTATGATGATGATGGCGGTGGATGTTCATGTAGTATATTGTAAATTTGATAAGTATTACCATTGTATCCATTATGTACCTCTGTAATGTTAAAATTACAAATTATTGATATTTTAAGTGAGACTTTCAGCGGGTTCCGGGTCATTGAAATATGAATAAATATCAGTTGAAGATTTTCACTTGTTTTTACTTAGCATCGTTTGTCTGGTGCCAGAGAATAATTTTGTTATGTCCTAATTTGCTGTTAAACCTCTTCTGGAATTGCTCTAAAACTTGATCGATAGAAAAAGTGTTTCTTAGGTGGGACCAGAAGGTTATGTGGCCCTCCAAAGTTTTTAAAGACCAAGATCAACTTTGCTATGAGATCGTTTGCAAGTTGCCGAAGTAACATACAAAGTTATTGAAAAAGTGATCAGCTGATACATTTTTGAATAGACTTTGTCATACTGGTGACTGGCCATTGTCTGAGCCAGTGATACCAATGATAGCAAGGGCCTATACTTTTTATTCTTCTTGATTAAACTTGAAATAATTATCAAGCTAGAATTCTAATTGTTTGAGAAAGATGAATAAGTAATTTTCAGAAGGTTTAAACAATCAGTGTTAAACCTTGATTCAAGGGAGGTTTCTATGCTGTCCAAAAGTGGTCTAAAAATCAGCACGCATTTTTACTTAGAATTGCTCATGATGACTCGTATTGGATTGTATTAAATTATTTTAAGCATTTTTTCTAAACTTTAAAACAAACAGATTAGCTTTATTTATCTGTCCTCTTTCTCTGTGCAGCACAGGCTAAGGATGCACAACTACAGGCTAAAGTTATAGCTCACCTTTCATGGATAAGCTCCAGGTTAAAGTTAAGAAGCATTGATCGACGGCCCAATTGGTTCACATATAAAATTGTTAGTTATAACATTATTACCCTCATGTTTTGTCGTACATGTTCAGCCTTAAGGCTGATTGAAAATGTATAATGTCATGTAATGAAAAATTGTGTGTTTATCACCTCACCAATCTTCAGCTAAAAACTTCAAACATTGTTCTGCAAGATCCCTGGGGCTAGGGGGTCCGGACCCCATTACCAGTTACGTACCTGGCCTCGAATTTCAGGTTGTGGATGTTGTTTGTCAGACTCCCGTTCATTGTATGGCTTGTTACTTCGTTTAAATTAGCACAGTGTCAACCTTGTTTAATTATAATTTGCTACAATTAATCACAAGATGGCCAACTTCGATGTGCTCCTTTCAGCAAAAGTGCGGGCTTGATATTACAGGAGTGAATCCATTTTCAAATTCCTTTTATTAACTTCACCACCGGTCTTGCTTGCTTGCTTGAATGTTTGCAAACCTTTTAAGTGGAAATTAACTAACTTCCCGTTATCCAATCGAGCTGAAATTGAAATATAGGTTCACTCCTCATGACAATGCATTCTATTAAAGGTTAAAACATTTTTTAAAAACATTTTTTTTAATTAAAAATAATTACTATTTATGTTTTAAAACTTGAAATAATTAGTGTAGGCCCGTCGACAGGGGGAGCTGGTGGGGAATTTGCACCGAGCCTACCGCTGGGCTGAGGGCCTACACCGGTTGGGAATTTTGATTTTGTTTGAGTCTAAAAAATGCTCAATTTCTTTTCTTAAAAATTTTAACAAACCTCAAAAAATTAAATATTGTTTTTCGTTAAAACACACGTATTCATACAGTTACACGACTAATTTTGGACTTTGGTGAAACCAACGAAGCTACCTTAATTGGAACTATTGGAACGTTTAGGTGTCTTCAATTTTTTTTTATTTTCTTCTATTTTAAATTTTACAGTGCCGATGCACCCTTAAATTCAATGTATATATACCTATCTTTAAAAATAAAGTCCGAAACCATGCCGTAGGTACAAAGTGAGCCATGAGCCGGATTGATTGGTTGATGTGGAAGTAAAGATATAAATGTGTTATCATCGATAGGTGATTCTCTAAAGAAAATGGGCTGCGGTAAGTCTGGGGGAAATTAGGTACCTTCGTGCACTCAATTGTCACTAACTTTCATCTGTCAGGATAGCTTATAGGAAAAGGCCAGGATATTATTTACATGCACTCGTCATAAATATCGAATAATAATTTTTAACACATTCAATGTAGGTTATGTTTAAAAATTGACGAACTCCCTCAAAAATTGAGAGAAGCACGTGTATAACAAGTTCATGGCGTTCATTCCATGTTTAAGAAATACATACCTACGCTAGATTCTAGCACTTATTCACGCACATATGGCTTTAAAAGGTTAAAGTTTAAAAATGTGTTCACGAGTTGTAGGCTAGTTGTTATATTATTAGGTCTGGGCTTAGCAAGATTGACAAAGTTGAGTATTAAAGTTAAACTGAATAACCTCACATGGAAACCAAAATTGATTCAGAGGTATTATTATTTTAATCAATTTATTTGTTTATCGATAAACATTTTTTTAGTTTAGTTAATTGACATCAAACAAGCATAATACAAAACAAAAACTAAAGACCAACAAAACAACATAAATTTGCATATCATTTGACTGTAACTAATGAAAACTAAACTAAATTCTGAAGACAATTAAATAATTAAGTGATCGTTTTAAATTTTAGGTGGATGTTTTCTTAATCACATCAACAAGTTTTCTGCAAAATATCTCTTCAACAATTAACCAGAGTGTATTAATTTCGCACTTTACAACTCTGCAAATCCAACAAGCTGTCATGGTTGACATATTTTCTATACCTCTGAACTCCAACTTGTCGATAATATTTAAAAGCCTCGCAGTCATTGTCTTTGGCATCTTCAATGTTTTCGGTAATTTCATAACGCTAGTGTGCCTAATGAAGTATTTGCCAAACTTACGGCCAAGCATATCACTTCTGATGGGCAGTTTATCAGTGTGCGATATACTTGCTGGCTTGGCAAGCATTTGTTACGTCAATTGGAATGTAAAACTGTATTATTTGAGAATACCTCCTTGTTCTATGATGCTGGATCTTGTTATTGCACTTCCACTTCAGCAACTATCATTCATAGCTACGTACTTTCAAGTGTCCCTCCTCTGTATAGAGAGGTGAGTTTATAAATGGAAGTTGAATCGAACAGATGTAAAGTTAGTTTTAGCATTATATTCGAAAATGTTTTTTTAAGTCTTTAAAAAATAAGTTTCAAATAAAACATTCAGAGATACAATCTTTTCAGAACGTGATAAATTGTAATTGAAATAAACGAGATTGAAGAAAAATGAACTGAATTAAGGAATTATTATCAATCGGTATAACGGGTAAAAGGAAAAAATAATTTAAGGAAAGTACAGAAGTATGCCTATAAATAAAAAAATAAAAAAGAAGCAAACCAAAACCCTTATAATATTTCCACACCAGAGTTACCCTCAAGTCGAGCCGGGTCTGGAGTTTTGAAATCCATGGCGGGTCGAGCAAAAAATATCTTATTAAAAATAGTTTGTGTGTTATTATTATACCAAAACTAAATTAGTTTTAATCGTAATCTATTAACTACTATATACTAGCTGGGATACCCGGCGTTGTCTGGTTTTTTAACATGAAATACCAACTGGCTGACAAATGTTTTTGCAAAATAAACACACACCATCACCTGACCATGCTCTTCTAGTGTACCAAATTCCAATAAAATCAGTTCAGTCTCAGGTGTTTCAATTTGAAGCCGATAAATACGCAAACATTCATTTTTGATATACATTTGATAAATAGAAAAAAACATGGGGTTTGTTCTTAATCATTATAACAACTTCAAGTTTATAAACCTCAGGTCGGATTGGTCGGGTGAATCTCTTATGAAAAAGTACGGACTGGCTGAAACGGGCTCTGGTGGTATAGAGGTACGACATACGCCTGTATAGACCTAAAAGTTCACAAATCGAATCTCATCGGCGCTACCACACCAGCGTCCGTAGGGGGTGTGGGTGGGCGTCTGAAAATGGCCGTCGCGGGTTGTTCTGCAAAATGGGCCCACAAATGAGGAAACGTTAGATAAGTGATTTATAGCTTAGAAAAGAAGTTTAACAACTAAACCCACATTGAATATATCGTTTTGTTGCGTGTTGGTTCAACGTTGTGTGGTGGGTCAGACTCATGTGAGTTTGTTCAAAGTAGGCCCAGGGACAGCCTTAAGATTTACACATTCTTACACAACAATTACAATTTGCGTATATTTATACACTAGACCAAAATTAAGATTTACATATAATCTAAATAAAATCTGATTACATTTTAAAAATCTTAGGGCTCAGATCTAAACTACTTTTGCTTGATTGGCCATATAAACCATAAGCGTTTAACTCATCTGTGTTTTCTGTTGGTTGTATTTTATTATGCAGTATATTAGATATATGTATATTTTGTATTATTTCAAGGTATGTGGCAATAGTACATCCGTATCGGTACGAAACAGTGATGACAGTGAGAAATGTGAAGATAATGGTAATGGTCACCTGGCTTCTAGTTGGCCTATGCTCTTTGAATTACGTCACTAGTAGGGAATATGTTAGCTGTCTGACTCCTTATTCAGACAATCAGTGGGCTGCCATCTCTGCTTTTGTCATCACTTTTGGAATTATCGGGTTTAGTTATATGAGCATTTTCATTGTTGCCCTAAAGCAGCGGAGCAGAATTTCAGCTGAAAAGCCTGTTATCGCACTGCCAACGGTTTGTTCTTCAGAAAAAATTCAAAAACACTTAAATGGTAGTTTTTTTCGGAATCTTCAATAAAATTTAAACTACTAGTGAGATATTTGAACTTGAAAACTTGTACTTGACGAAATTTTTTTAAGGCTTCAGATTCCGTTGTGAGCTAATTGATGTTGATTTTTAATGTTAAATAAACCATATTTTCTCTTAAAAATTTTAATTCAGGTGATAAACAGGAACAAAAAACATCACAGAAAAAACAAGATTTCAAGGCTGCAAAAACAGTGTCGGTGATTGTGGGATTTTTCTTTCTATGCTTCATACCAGGAACTTTGGTCAGGGCCATCAAAATGGCATATGGCAGGTTACCAGTGTATGCTTTGTACATACAGGACTTTGGGGTCGTCATTGCCTCATTTAACGCCGGTTTAACATGGTTGATATATGGAGCCACAAACAAAGATTTTAGACAAGCCTATAAAAAAATGTTCTCTTTTAGAAAGTGAAACAAGAAACATGTTTAATTTTTTTAGTTATATCTTTGAATGCAGATACAAGTAACGGTAAAATAACTGCATGTGATCTTTGAATATGTTTTTCAATCTTATGAATTAAATCACACACACACACAGCAAAACCAAAAATTAATGGATTTTTACATAAATAATTTAATTAAAATTTTTTTAAAGGCTTCATTGATTTTATTCTAAAATTCACTTATATTACGACTTGATTGGATTATTTGAAAATTTAATATAGTATCAAGTCCGCAGCGACAAATAAACCCACCAAATTTCAACTCGCTTGGTTAACCAGAAGTCGGATTTTTTGAGTGGTATAGGGACATAGGGTCCCAAAGTATGGCTCAAGGAAGCAAGCAAGCAAACACCGTGAAGTTAATATAAAAAATTTAAATATGAAAACATTTACCACAGTTTTCTAAATACTTAATATAAGAGGTATATGAGAGGATTGAACGTTTAAGAAAGTTTGATTTTCAGCATAAAATGTTTAATTTTTTTTAAATATCAACAATTTTATTGATTTTATTCAATGATTCACTTATATTTTGTTTAATCAATCTGAAAATTTAATAGATTGTAAAATCCGCAGCGACAAATAAACCCCAACGTGATTGGATAACGGGAAGTTGTATTTTTTAGTGGTTCAGGGTCCAGCGTATGGATCAAGCAAGCAAACACGGTCAAGTTAATATAAAAGATTTAAAAAAAATAATAATCCTTTAAATACAAAACAAAATAATAATAATAATCCTTTGAATACAAAACAAAATAATAATAATAATCCTTTGAATACAAAACAAAATCAAAGTTTGGGTCAAATAATAGCACAACAAAAACAAAGATTCAAATTCACTAATGACAAACCAGAAAAAAAATCACTAAAGAAAACTCAAACAAAAATACTTCTAATTAAACAAGCAACAATTCAAACTAAAGTAAAGAAAAACTAAATAAAACAAGTAAATTAAAAACGAATTTTTAAAACCAATGCTCTTATATGTAATTAAAACACAAATTTTGCAATCAATTTTTTCTTATATTACTCTTTTATTTTATGTTAAAGTCGAAATATCTTAATTATATCGAAATATCGAAATTAATTAAAATTATCTAAATTAATTGACTTATTGTAAAACTAATAATTGAATATTGCATTGTCTTCTATTTTGAGCATGTATGCAAAATTTGAAAAAATCTATCATCAGGAAGTGACTCAAAAATTGATTGCAAGATTTGAAACAGACAGAGAAACAAACAGACAGACAGAGAAACAGAGACGACGAGTTAATAAAAGCATTGGTAATAATAATAAAAATATCATCAAAAAGCATCGAATTTAAATATCTCAACTATTTTCATGAAAATTTCGTACACGCTTGAGAATCGCGGTCAGTGAGTGTGGTTCGTGTTAACTTGGTAAAATAGTCTGCCAGTCGGTTAGCGTTTTGTGGTCAAGAAAACCCTCAAGAAAACCCTCAAGAAAACCCTCAAGAAAACCCTCAAGAAAACCCTCAAGAAAACCCTCAAGAAACCCCTCGATAAAATCCTCAAGAAAATTAACTAAATTAATTGACTTATTGTAAAACTAATAATTGAATATTGCATTGTCTTCTATCTTGAGCATGTATTCAAAATTTGAAAAAAATCTATCATCAGGAAGTGACTCAAAAATTGATTGCAAAATTTGAAACAGACAGAGAAACAGACAGACAGAGAAACAGACAGACAGAGAAATAGACAGACAGAGAAACAGAGCCGACGAGTTAATAAAAGCATTGGTAACAAGTAAAGAAAAAACGAGTTTTTCAACAAAAACTTTGATTTCAAATACACTTGATTTAAAAATACGAAAGATGTTCAAATTAAATTTTTTACAAACTTTTATTTAGGTTATTTAATTGAATCATGTATTGTCATCCAATATAAACATATGCTTAAAGTTTCAGCTTTCTAGCTAGTCAAAAAGCTGGTTACATTTTTCTTGCAAGATTTGCGTACAGAGAAAGCCACACACACAAACAAAAATTGTAACTTTAATAAAAGTTTTTAAAAATTGTATTTAGTAAATTGTTGGTGAAACGACTTTAGGCGCTTTTGTAACTTGTTTAAATTTTGAGCAAATAATTGGATGTTTTTAAAACATTTGACTATGGAATTATTATTATTAAGCTGGCTAATTAGTAGATCCAAGAATGTCTGAAGGTTTTGTGATTTTATATAAAGTTTTTTCCAACATAATCGTGACACTTTTATTTATAGGTCGATTTGTTATAGTGGCCACCTTGGTATAAAAAATGATATGAAATATAAACATAAATAATAATACCACTTTGTCACTAACTACCTTGATATGAAATAAAAATAACTTTTATCTTTAATATATTGAAAGTGAACGAGCAAAGACGTTAAATTATGATAGTATATATTACTATATATTATTGATGCATTCGCTGGAAGAAAAGATAGGAACATTGACACCCAATTATTGTAATTTGGGGTTTATTTGCAAACTTTAAAACAACTTGGCCCAGCCCGTTTCAAAATCAAAATTCCTGGCCCGGCACGGCCCGTCTAATTTGGGCCCGGCCCGTTTTTACCGGCCTAGAAATTCTATATACTTGATGAAAAACTTCGGGCCGTCCCACCTTGACTTCAGGTTTGGCCCGAAGGTCTGAAGACCCTAAAATCACTAAAATGTCTATATGCTTAGTGAAAAACCTCGGCCCGTACCACCTTGATTTAAGGCTTAGCCTGGCCCGTAAAAAGATCCTAAAATAACGGCTTGGCCCGACCGGTGATAAACTGGACTCAGCTACTTTTAACCGGTACAAAACCTCAAAAGACTAAGTTTCACTTGCAGTTGTTGAGTAGCATTTATTTTAAAATCAAATAACCCTTATTTTGACCCCAGATTTGAAGTCATGGAAACCAAAGTTTTAAAAAATGGTGAAACACGTTTTTTTTTTGAGTAGATACTAAGTATTAATTTTTACATCTGTAGCAATTACAGTTGTTGAGTAGCAGTTACTTTAAAAACCAAATAACCCTATTTTCCACCCCACATTTGAAGTCTTGGAAACCAAATTTTCAAAAAATGGTGAAACACATACTTTTGTAGCATTCACAGTTTTTGAGTAGCAGCTACTTTAAAAACCAAGTAATCCTATTGTCCACCCCACATTTAAGGTCCTGGAAACCAAATTTGTAAAAAATGGTGAAACACGTATATCTTTATTTTTAGAATAGAAACTAAATACTAATTTTTACATCTGTGGTATTTACAGCTTTTGAGTAGCAGTTACTTTAAAAAACTTATAATCCTATTTTCCACCCCACATTTGAAGTCCTGGAAACCAAATTTTCAAAAAATGCTAAAACACGTATTTCATTATTTTTGGAGTAGAAACTAAATACTAATTTTTACTCCTGTAGCATTCACAGTTTTTGAGTAGCAGCTACTTTAAAAACCAAATAACCCAATTTTCCAACCCACATTTGAGGTCCGGGAAACCGAATTTTCAAAAAATGGCGAAACACGTATCTTTTTATTTTTCAAGAAGAATCCATGTACCAAATTTCAAAATCTCCTCATTTTTTGTTTTCGAGATATACATTGTTTTAGAAAAAAGTTTGTTTTCCAGTTTCTTCCACTCAGGAGCAAAATTTTCAAAAATCCCTTCTTAGTGGATGCTTACGCAATAAAAGTAATATAAGTTCCAAATTTCACGTTCCTAGGATGAGGCGTTTGAGCTCGGCGTTGATTATCAGTCAGTCAGTCAGTCAGTCAGTCAGGACATGTTCTTTTATATATATAGATAAAAATGAATGTTTGTATGTATATATATATATATATATGTCCTTTATGCATTGCTACACCATTCATCCGATCATAATGAAATTTTCACACAACCTTGAGAATCAAGGGGAATCAAATATAGAGAAAAAAAAATTGAAATCCGTCACAAAATGAGCGGAGCGGGTGAGTGAGCGGGAACTATATACATATATATATATATATACTAGCAGTGCCCGTAGCGGCTTCGCTCGCATGAAATTAAAGAGTTTGAACCGTGCATCCATAGTAGAGATCATTTTTTTAGGTCTCGGCTCGGCCCGTCGACAAATTAGCCCAGCACGTTTTAAAAACCCAAACTCCTGGCCCGGCACAGCCCGTCTGAATTAGGCCCGGCCCATTTTTACAGGCCTAGAAGTTCTATATACTTGATGAAAAACTTCGGCCCGTCCCACTTTGACCTCAGGTTTGGCCCGGCCAAACTGAAGACCCTAAAATCACTAAAATATCTATATACTTGGTGAAAAACCTCGGCCCGTCCCACTTTGATTTAAGGTTTGGCATGGCCCGTGTGAAGACTCTAAAATAACAGCTTGGCCCGGCCGATGATAAACTGGACTTAGCTACTTTTAACCGCACAAAACTTCAAAATACTAATTTTTACATTTGTAGCACTTACAGTTTGTGAGTAGCAGTTATTTTGAAATCAAATAACCCTTATTTCCACCCCACATTTGAGGTCCTGGAAACCAAATTTTCAAAAAATGCTAAAACACGTATTTCATTATTTTTGGAGTAGAAACTAAATACTAATTTTTACTTCTGTAGCATTAACAGTTTTTGAGTAGCAGCTACTTTAAAAACCAAATAACCCAAAAAATGATGAAACACGTATATCTTTTTTTTGAGTAGATACTAAGTATTAATTTTTACATCTGTGGCAATTACTGTTGCTGAGTAGCAGTTACTTTAAAAACCAAATGACCCTATTTTCTACCCCACATTTGAAGTCCTGGAAACCAAATTTTCAAAAAATTGTGAAACCCGTATATCATTATTTTTAGAGTAGAAACTAAATACTAATTTTTATTTTTGTAGCATTAACAGTTTTTGAGTAGAAGCTACTTTAAAAACCAAATAACCCAATTTTCCAACCCACATTTGAGGTCCGGGAAACCAAATTTGTAAAAAATGGTGAAACACGTATATCTTTTTTTTTAGAAAAGAAACTAAATAATAATTTTTACATCTGTGGTATTTACTGTTTTTGAGTAGCAGTTACTATAAACGACAATTAGCCGTATTTTCCACCCCACATTTGAAGTCCTGTAAACCAAATTTTCAAAAAAATGCTAAAACACGTATTTCATTATTTTTGGAGTAGAAACTAAAGACTAATTTTTACTCCTGTAGCATTAACAGTTTTTTGAGTAGAAGCTACTTTAAAAACCAAATAACCCAATTTTCCAACCCACATTTAAGGTCCGGGAAACCGAATTTTTAAGAAATGGTGAAACACGTATCTTTTTATTTTTCAAAAAGAATCTATATACCAAATTTCAAAATCTCCTCATTTTTGGTTTTCGAGATATACATTGTTTTAGAAAAAAGTTTGTTTTCCAGTTTTTTCCCCTCAGGAGCAAAATTTTCAAAAATCCTTTCTTAGCGGATGTTTACGCTATAAAAGTAATATAAGTTCCAAATTTCACGTTCCTAGGATGAGGCGTTTGAGCTCGGCGTTGATTATCAGTCAGTCATCAGTCAGTCAGTCAGTCAGTCAGTCAGTCAGTCAGTCAGTCAGTCAGTCAGTCAGTCAGGACATGTTCTTTTATATATATAGATATATATATATATATATATATATATATATATATATATATATATATACATAAATGAGCGAAAACGGGAACGGGAAGCCAACTGAGAGCGAAAGATAGAGCGGGAAAGGGAAAGCGACCGAGAACGGGAAAGCAACCGGGAGCGGGAAAGCGACCGGGAGCTGGAAAACGACCGAGAGCGGGAAAGCGACCGGTAGCGGAAAAGCGACCGGGAACGCGACGGGAAAGCGGAGAAGGAAACGGTAGCGAGAGAGACAAACATTAGAAAAACCTCTAAAAACCCCGGGCAACGCCGGGTGCCCCCGCTAGTTATAATATAAAAAACTAAGAAGCCCACCAGAAAAGATTGCGCGCGTGATGCTAGTTAGATTTGAAAAAACAAGGACCTTGATTGAAATCAAAAAGCATTTACAAATTTTTTTCGGTTGATGACGTCATAGATTATGTTTATAAAGAATTTGAAGTTTCAAATTAATTTAGTCGACGCATAGTACTCGTTGTTTAACTTTCAAATTATTAAACATGTTAAACATGAAGTCTAAATATACCAAAAAAGTATTTATTCTGCTGCTGTTGATAATGACTTTTGTTTCAAATGTTTCCTCAGTTTGTAGTCTATCTACAGATTCAACTGTATTTACATGTAAACAAGATTTTTCTGGAAATATAAGTGCAGGTGAATGGTCTAAGGTGGAAAGGTTTGATCTATTTGATCTTAATGTCACAACATCGCAATTGAGAACCATGACTTCAAATAAGATGCTGGATCTTAAAAAATTAAATATTTACCGTTGTGAAATAGACTATGAAAATTCCGTTTTTATTAAAAACGTACATATGACATACCTACATACTGAAGGGCGTATTGAAAAATTGTGGACACGGTCAATTCAGTGGCAACAAATTTCTTTTTCATTTTAAAGTTACGATTGAAAACTACAATGGATCGTTGTTAGAAGGAGCCAATGTAACAAAGCTGTATCTCATCGACTTCAGAGTTAAGTAAGAATCCAAGATTATATTTGAAAAAAGTTCTGCTACTTCGTTGATAGTTGAAAATTGTTCATGGATTAACTTTACAGAGGTTTGCAAACTTACATCTCTTAAAGAATTGAAGTTGTCTAAAACTAAAGTCGAGTTTCCAAATTACTGTTTTAAAGTAAGTTATTAGTTTGTAATCACCTTGAGAAACAAAAAAAATAGTACTTTAAGTAATTTCTAATTCTTGAAATTAACAATAAGAACTTTAATGAAATTTTTTTTATAAAAAAAACCTTTTTAAACTGTTTTCAGCTGTTTTAAAAGTTGATTTGTTGTTAAAATTTTAATTTAAAATCTTCAAATTGTTTAGAAATTTTTGGTAATTATTATTTGAACAATTAATTGTTTAGGACCACAAAGAACTTGACAATCTTTATTTCAATAATATTAAATCAGATTGGAATTTCTTATCGGGTATGAAAAGTCCATTGGAAAGTTTAACAATTATTGAATGTAATGTAACGGAGCTCAAGGAAGAGTGGTTTCAACATATTGGTCGACACCTTAACAAATTGCACGTAGAAGGAAACAAACTTCAAACAGTTGCAGGCAATGTTTTTAGAAATGTAAGCAAACTTAAAGACTTATCTCTTCGAAATAACAAACTGAAAAGCCTTCCTGCAGAATTTATGGACGTCTTTTCACAACTCCATTGGCTCAATATACAAAGAAATAGATTTGAATGCAATTGCTCATTAAGCTGGTTCACCAATAAAAATCTATCTCGTCTAAATTTAAAACGTCAAGTTAAGTGTTCAGATGAGAGAAAAAAGAATCTTCTCTTTAATGGTTCTTTGTGTTCAAGTAATGCATCATCACCAGAGAAAACCACTTAACTTGTCTCTCTCGTTTCACTTACAGAAGAATTTAGCAAATTTTTTTACAATTTCTACAAGTCCAACAGAAACTTTCGCAAAAACTTATCGGACACGGAAAACAAATCTTTCAGTTGAGCATTCAGTTGACAATAAAAACTCTCTTGTCGTCAGCAAAGATAAGTTACGTGACTACAAATGACCCGATATGGTCGAGCCCTTCAAGATCGTCCGAAGAGTTGAGTCACATGACAACCAGTGAGCCTATTTGGTTGAGCACTCTAAGATCAACTCATGAAATTTCTGAAATGTCAAACGAAGCTGCTACCCACAAGTTTTCAAACTGTTTGTTTTTGTCAATGCTTGTGCTTATTTTAAAAAAGTTTTAAGTTTAAACATTACCTAGAAAACCGTACGTAAATTGTTTATAATTGTATTTACATTAAATAAATGTTTATTTAAAAGATTGGTTCTCAGTTTCAAACTTTGTTTTTTTCGTTATATAATGTTACTAGCGGGGTACCCGGCGTTGCCCGGGGGTTTTTAGAGATTTTTCTCTCTCGCTCCCGTTTCCTTCTCCGCTTGCTTTCACGTTCCCGGTCGCTTTACCGCTCCCGGTGAAAAATAGGGATATTTGTTTGTTTTTTTTAGAATAACTGCTACTCAAAAACTGCAAATGCTGCAGCTGTAAAAATTAGTGTTTAGTATCTACTCGAAAAATAAAGATATAGTACGTGTTTTACCAATTTTTGATAATTTTGTTTCCAGGACCTCAAATGTGGGCTGGAAAACATGGTTATTTATTTATTTATTTTTAGAATAACTGCTACTCAAAAACTGTAGTTACTACTACAGATGTAAAAATAAGTATTTAGTATTTACTCAAGAAATAAATATATACGTTTTATAACAATTTTTGATAATTTGGTTTCCAGGACCTCAAATGTGGGCTGGAAAAAAGGAATATTTGCTTAAAAACTTCAAAAACTAAAAATGTGAAAGTTTTGCAATTTAGTACCGAGACTATTTTTACAAAATAACAAAATACGTATTTTAACACTTTTTGAAAATTTTGTTTTCAGGACTTTAAATGTGAGGTGGAAAATAGGGTTATTTTTCTTAGAATAATTGCCACCCTAAAACTGAAAATATTACAGATATAAAAATAAATATTTAGATACTACTTAGAAAGTAAAGTTACACATGCTTTGTTTAACCAGCTTTTTTTGTTTTGGCTTCTAGAACTACAAATGTAGGGTGGAGAAAATTATTATTTGCTTGAAAACTTAATAACTGGAAATGTAAAAACATTAAAATTCCGTATTTAGGTTTTTAAAACTAATAAATACGTAAAAAATCGGCCCGTGCAGTACTCTCTAATATAGAAGATGCACGGTTCAAATTCTCTAATTTCAAACAAGCAAAGCCGCTACGGGCACTGCTAGTTTAAAATAAAAAAAGAGCAGCCCAATTACAGATTTTGAAAATAAGCCATTGTTTAGATTACATTTAAATTTTAAACCTTAAAATCGTTAGAATCAAACTAGTGATTTTGAGTAGGAGGCAGGAAATGCACAAAAGGGGTGATCCTTTTGTTACAGGACTTTACAGGAGAAACAAATTTGTTGCCTCTGGTGTCTGGTGATTGCGATTTTGTGCATAGGAATGTGGATTATTTTAATTGAAAATAGCTTTGACTAATCACTAAAGATAAATTATCTGGTCCTGTAAACAAGTGAACTGTAAAAAACTTTGTTTAATAAAAATCCTTTATATATGTGAAATAGAAAGATACCAATTTAATGCAAATATTTTTTATGAAGATTAAACTTATATAATATATGTATTTATAATATATATATATATATATATTATAACATGTAATACAGTATTCTAAATACTATATAAATGAAAAGAATATTTTTAGTGTAAAATTGATATCTGCAATCATGAAAAGAAAATCTTATAATCAATAATTTCAATAAAATTGGTATAAAACCAATATTCCATTATAAATAAAAAAAATCCTAATATATATATATGAATTATCGATTTGACGTAAAAAAAAACTTCAGATCGATAGGAATACGTGAAATGGTTAAAAGTTGACTTCAAAATTTGTCTTTTAATAAAATAAACAATGACGCATAGATTTTTTAGCAGAGCATTCAAATAATTTTTTGTTAGCGTGAATATCTCAAAAGTAATGGTTGGTCCTAACGAGTCCATGGACCAAGTTTCAGATCGATTGGATGACGGGAAATGGGTTTGTGTCAATCAATCAGACAGACAGAAAAACAGAAAGGTGAAGTTAATATAAAGGATTGAAAAAGAGATTCAGTAAAAATGCAAACCCATCTCTGCAACAATAATTATCATAAACGAGCTTTTATAACTAAACTTTAGAGTTTCTCAAATGTAAAAAATGCAAACTGCAAAAATTTATTTTAACATGTGATATAAATTAAATATTTAAAAAATGATGGAATAGTTCTCAGATCAATAGAAATAGAGATAAAAAAGTGAGATATTATAAAACAAAAACCTCAGAATGAGAAAAGGAGTTTGGAATGTTGAAAACAATTAAAAAAACCCAGTTATTCAAGTTTTGTTAATGATGAATTGAATATTGAATTATTTATTTTATAACAACATATTAAAATTAAAACCAGAAAAAAAGTGTGATTGGTGATAGCTCTCTCCAACAAATGAACACTACTGGAGAATGATGAAGAAAAAGTTGTTTGGTCTTCACACAAACCAATGAGTTCGCTCAAAACCTTGAGCTGCTTGTATAAATTCAATTTAAATGCATGAATATTATTGAAATCAAATTTATTAAGTTTAAATTATTCTATTGAAATGTTTCCATTTTATGAGAAAAAGAAAAAATTTCGAATTGATAATACATAAATAAAACTGATAGAACGACAAACATATCTGCTACAATTAAAAAAAAACAAATGGTTTATAAAACTAAATGAATTATGAGAAAAAGAAATTCAAATAAACAAAATAATAAAAACTTTATAATGAACTTTCGAAATAAACCATACAAACCAATTGTGCATAGAATGACTCTAGCCTGGTGAGGAAAAGAAAAAGACATGAATTATTTTATGAATTAATTTAAGAGAAAAAATGTCTTTTAATGAAATATATAAAAAAGATTACTAAAATATTAGAAATTATGATAAGTCAAAAATATTCTGGTTACGTCTCTGCAGTTTCTGGCCTTGAACACATGAGCAACAAAATTTCTGGCAAGGGTACAAGTCGTCTCACTGGAAAGAGTAAATAGCATCATCATCATCATCATCGTAAAGAAATAGGATAATATAATTTATAATTATTTGAGAAACATTTTCTTCTTCTCAATCATGAAGAATGAGAAATAACTATGATACTAAATGATTATAAATTTCAAAATCTATATTTATTTCCAGTGAGAAAAAAATATATAATTATTTATTCATGTTGGCAGTTAGGCTCAAAATTATCTTATTGATGTTGCAAATTTGAAATTTAAACTGAACCACATTGTTCTCTAATCTATCTGCACCAACCAGATCAATATATTATTAATCTTTTTCTTTTTAAACTCATTTAATTTAATTCAACATTTATTAATCTTTACATATATAAAAGTTAAAAATAACCCAATAATACAGGAAAACACGTCCGAAGCATCATTCTTTCTTCCACAAGCAGAAATTTCTGTGTAGCAAGCTTTCAAACACAACTGAATGTAAACAAAAAGGAACATACAAAAATATGCATTTAAGTATATCGTTACATATAGACAAGTAATATGTAAGTCTATACATGTAGACAAATATATTTAAGCATATATAATACAGATATACAAACACATACTAAAACATACACAAATAAACAGATACAGTACATGCACAAACTACTAAATCAACACCTTTACATACAAAACATAGATCAGTGCCGGCCATCCCGATATAAATAAATCACCATTGAAAACAACCCACCTCAGAATTTAACTTTAAGATGATAACTTCAGTTTCACCCAAGGACATCTGAACTTGAGAAGGCTTATATTCAAAATATTTATATCAATTTTAAAAACATTTTATTTTATTGGAGAAGAAAACTAAAAAAATAATTTTCTTTTATTTGTTGGAAATTTCATATTCAAAATATTTGAGACTCAATTCAGCCTAAAAAAATTTTAACTGGAAATAAATTTAATCCTAATGACAAATTTAATTAATTTTCATGCAAAAAATAAACTGTTATGCAATGGAGATTTAAAACGACCAATTCCGTTTCACAAATTACTTACGTAGTTTTCGTTATTGTCTTCGCAGCTAATCACTTTGTCAATGGCTTGCTCTATCTGACTCACCGATCCGTTCTTTGAGATTGAAAAAAACACCAACAGTTGAAGTAAGTAATTAAAATAAAACACTGGTTAATAATTGAAATAAAAATAAATATTATATTTAAAATAAATATTTATTAAATTTAAAATAAATAATAAATGTAAAATAATTATTAAATTTAAAATAGCTAATAAATTTAAATAATACTTAATAAATTTCAAATTGGTTGAATTAAAAATTGATCACACTTACGGGTCCAACCTCTGTAAACCCCAGATATTGAACGCTGTACTGAGCCCTTAAAGACCAAAATAATAGTTACAAACAAAATCAATAGTTCAATATGACAAAAAGCATTCAATAAACAAAATACAATGCAAGTCTAAAAATATCTACCTGTCAGATTCATTGTGAACTGGAATTTCCTCAGCATCATCTTCAGGTAGAAGAGCATGAGGGGGCGGTTTTCTATTCTTCTGAATTTCTCGGCTTGTTTCTCTAAATAATTTGGCATCTTTTCCTTGACGAGTTAAATTAACGGGAAGATTTTGAACCAGCTCGTATATCGGACGAAATGCCGATCCATCTGTTAGCGACCCCTGTGGAAATAAGAAGCAATTCTGATAATTATTTGTATATTTATCAAATACAACTTATTAATTATTAAAGTATTTTTTAATGAATTTATTTCCGGGAAGCGTATCAAACATTTCATACGGTATTTTGTAAAACATTTCAAACCTTCACGATGGCTATGTCAATCGGCCTGTGTTTGAACTGTTTCATGAAAGATGAAATCTTGTAACAAGAATACAAATAAGAGTTAAATAATTTAAATTTTTATGCTGTAAATGTAAAGTGTAAACTAATAAATCAACAGCATCATTAATGTCGAAGGATTGCTGCTGTTTATACTGCATTTTATGCTTCTATATAAATATACAAGTGATAGCCACAGCGTAAATATATAATTGATACCCACAGTATAAATACATAATTGATACCTACAGTATAAATTTATAATTAATACCCACAATATAAATATATAATTGATACCTACAGTATACATATATAATTGAGACCCGCCTACAGTATAAATATACAATTGATATCCACAGTATAAATACATAAAGGAGAACTACAGTATAAATATATAAATTGATACCCACAGTATAAATATATAATTGATACCCACAGTATAAATATATAATTGATATCCACAGTATAAATATGCAATTGATACCCATAGTATAAATATATAATTGATACCCACAGTATAAATATATAATTGATATCCACAGTATAAATATATAATTGATACCCACAGTATAAATATATAATTGATACCCACAGTATAAATATATAATTGATACCCACAGTATAAATATATAATTGATACCCACAGTATAAATATATAATTGATACCCACAGTATAAATATATAATTGATACCCACAGTATAAATATATAATTGATACCCACAGTATAAATATATAATTGATACCCACAGTATAAATATATAATTGATACCCACAGTGCCCACAGTTGTGTTTCTAAGAGGTCTTCCATAAACTTCATCCAAAATATCACCTGACTCAATTTCTCCCTCGATTAATAAAATCAAACAATGAAAAGTTATATTAATTGAAAAAAAGAATATAAATACAATAAAAACATATTAATTAATATAAATTAATAAAGATATAAGAGAATAAAGATGCTATAGAAAAATAATAATATACAATTATTATTTCAAAAAAGAAATAAATCTACTGGAAGATTCAAATTCTAAAACAGAACACTTAATTATTAAATGATGGCCAGATAGTCTTGATCAGCAGAAAATAATTTAAGACAAAATTATATATTCCTCAACATTCCAGACTCAGCCAGTGAGTGAATGAGTGAGTGAGTGAGTGAGTGAGGCTGGGAGATTATATAAGAAGATAATTCAGATTATAAATATATAATAACCACTTACAGATTCAGCAGCAACACTCAACTTGCACAGAGCCAAAACAATTGAATAGCCATTTTTATGTCTGAAAAATATTCTTGTTTTTAACTTCTTCATGTTTCAATTCCAAGAAAAAATTGTAAAACTAAAATAATCAAGTTTAAAAAAAAAAATATTTAAAAATATTCACAAAATTTCCATGCCGAGGTTCTTGCACGGAACGAGAGTGATGGTCTTGAATATCTGAAACAGGTGATCATGAAAAAAAATGCTATCATTTTATTACAACCGGCAACTAATAAAATCCTAAATAAAATTATTTAAAAAAAAATAGTCCTCGCGAAGGTGGTTAGAACCGATAATGAAACGCTTATAGATTCAATCAAGCAGAGTGTCATACTGTCTGGGATACAATGTCGTCTGGGATACAATGTCGTCTGGGGATACAATGTCGTCTCGGATACAATGTCGTACAAATGAAGTACGAAACAAAACACTGACTTACGGGGATGGTCCACGTGTGATCGAGGAACGAGCCGTTCTGGAAAAAAAAACGTTATTTAGAACAACGTAAAATAATTTGATCCATTTGCAGAATTTGCAAAAAATATTTTTTTTTTTATACAGTAGAATATATTTTATTTATTTATATGAATCACAGTGCTAGTGAGATAGGATAACCTACATATATAATTTCTTATGCCTGTATGTATGTATGTATGTATAGTATAACTTTGCGTAACGCTGTTGGGTAGCGCTGCAACCGCAAATTAATAGGCGCTGGTGGCAGAGCGGTAGAGCGTTCGCCTGTCGATCATTAGGTCGGCAGTTCAAGCCTCACCGGCGTCACCAGCGTAACTCCCTTAAGCAAGGAGTTCACTCGCATTGCTAAAGGGGTAGGCGCCTATAAATGGCTGCCTCTGCAAAAAACCCTTCAGTGGCTTTGAAGTCCTTTAGGATTTACACCACTCTAAATATTGTCAAACATTGTCAATATATGATGTTTTAAAAAATCCGTCATTTTTGACAGGCTAACTCTAGTGTTTAAATTAATTTAAAAATGCAATAATAATTCCGTAATTACAAAAACATTATTACTTAAATAATTAAATATACAGTTTTTGAACCACCACAAAACTAACCCTCAAACAAAGTTCAAATGTCACTTCATTTATTTGCTTCAAAATTGAAAGAAAAATCTCTAAAAAATATGAATTATTAAATTAAAAAATCAATTAAATCAGATAAAAAATAATTATATTGTATTTTAAAAAAATTATAAAGTCATAAAATAAGCTAAAAACCTGTTTGAATGTGATCAAAGAATAAACAGTTCTTTGCATGATACCAATTCTTAAACAATCACAAATATAACAATGTTGTTAGGTATCTGTAGACATAACTTCTTGAATTAATATGAACCTATCTTATCTAACAACTTTTAAAAATATGTTTATACCAACACACACACATACACACAAAATTTTCAAACAGTCTGCAAATTACCAACATTTTCTAATGTAGAGAGAGTGCCAATGAAAAACTCAAAAATTCCAAAAAAGAAAAATGGTAGCAAACAGTAACAGAGCACACATTTTTTGCAACATACATTGAGAAATGAAACGTTTGCCGCAAGCAACTCTATGATGTTATCGAGAAATTTGTTCTGCAATGAATGCCGCAAGAAGCATCTCCCGCGTCCTTGATCTGAAGTCACCTGTCAAAAAACGAGTTTAATAGATAAAACATATTTAACAAAAATCATTATTAAAAAATGCCTAAGCAATAATAACATTCTCAGTTGCATTAATCTAATATATAATAAATAATATTTTATTTACACTGATGTCATATATAATAAATATTTTTTTTCATTATTCTCAATAAATAATATTTTATTAACATTATTCTCATATATCATATTTTTATTTACATTATTGTCTACAATATAATAAATAATTTTCTATTTGCCTTTTTCTCATATTTGCTCAGTTTGTTTGCATTACTTCTCACATAGAAGCATTAGATAATCAGAAATGTGTTCGTTTGTTTGACCAGATAGGAAAGCCATTCTTATAAATTTTATTAATTAATTTAATAACAAAATCTGTTACATAACTAAACTAAAAATAATTAATCGGTTATAAACAAATATTACAAAACTAAAAAATATGTTACAAAACTAGATAAAATAAAATATAAACAATTCATTAAAAACAACTGAAAATCTATTCAAATATTTATTAAATAAAAAACTAAAAACTAATCAACTGTTCATTAATTAATTTTATTTAACCGTTCATTAATTAATTTTATTCAACTGTTCATTAATTAATTTTATTCCATAGTTTATTAATTGATTTTATTCAACTGTTTATTAATTAATTTTATTCAAATGTTCATTAATTAATTTTATTCAACTGTTCATTAATTAATTTTATTCAACTGTTCATTAATTGATTTTAATCAATCGTTCAATAATTGATTTTATTCAACTGTTCATTAATTAATTTTATTTGTCTGTTCAATAAGTAATTTAACTTCCTCAGATTCTTCAATCAATCAACAGGTCAATAAATCAATCAATATTTTTCAAACAGCTAGTAGGATTGTATTACTACAGGCAAAGGCAGTGATCGATTTACTACAAGTGAAAACCAATTTACTTCATGAGTATTTTAAATTCATTTGAGCTTAACAGTAACATAAAATAACCACAAATATAAATTACAATTTTCTGTAAAGAACATACAATCATATAAATATAAAAGAATATTAATTAATAATATTATTACAATGAAAATATATTTAAATGAAATAAAATTATTTTTGAATAACATTTCTTTGAAACAATACTACTTTGATATAATATTACAAAAACAACAAACCTTGGCAGATGACCTCACTTCGTTGACTGAAATCTCAAAGAATGGATGACATCTGAATTAAAAAGATATTTAGTCTGAAAATGTTGTGAAAATATAACCTGGAGCAATCTTCTTCAGCCATAACAATGCCTATACAAACAAAGAACAATCTGAAAGCACTAGATAATAATATAAAGCAATGCTGTCTGACAATCCTCAGGCTAAAAAGTCTCATCTTTTAAAACAGAAATATATCCTGAGGCCAAGATTACCTGATGATGCAACTATTACAACTATTCTGCATTAGTTTTTAAATGACTACAACAAACTGCAACAATACAATTTAATTACCAATAATTATGAAACTGACAAAACTTGATGATGAAAATTCCTCAAAATTTATGAATAAAATGAAAGTCTGCAAGAAAATTAACTGTTGATCAAATGAATTAAAGATGCTTCATCAGCAATAATTTAGCCTTTCTTTTTTAAACCAATAAAGACCAATTAGAATAATACTATTAAAAAATGTTTTCTTTATTTGAAAGACTTATTATTATCAAAAAAAAATTTGCAAAAAATTAGAAGCTGCTAAATTACAGAAAAACGAAGTTTTTAACAGTTCACTTGCTTTAGATAGACCTAAATTAAAACTAGTTAGAGATTCACCTTATTCGGTTACTAGACAAATATTGAGCAAATGCTTCAAAGCACTTCCAATAATCTCTCACAGATGTTTCGAAAATGGACAAACTTTCTGTAAAAAAATGGAAAAGAGATAATATGATTTGACATGTTTTTAAAATTATAACGCTCATTAAGTCGTTAAAAGACAAAATTATATTAATTTATTTATTAATTAATAATACGTTTTAATCCTCTTCTAAGCAAAATTTCCAACTGTTCACAAAACGGCTGAAGATTTGGATGTGAATCTGTCACTGGCTGGTTGATGGTCAAATGGTACACGTTTCCTGCGTCAAATAACACAAAAATATATTAAATGTCGAAGCAGAGTAACATGGGATCCATTCTCATATATCAATAGTAATAAATAAATAACAATCATTAAAAATTAAAATCCGACAAAAATTTCTAACGTTTAACTTCTTTAATGAAAGGATCTGAAAAAGACATAACGCGCGTCTTTAAAGAAGGTATCACGGTTTCACCCCTAATAAAACTATGAAAACCGTCTCATCGGTACACAGTGGACCCCAACGACTACTAGGACCCTACCTAGCAAGCAGGTGGTTGGTCTCGGTTTACTAACTTTTTTTTTCTTTTTGTCTAACTAAACAATGTACGTCGGATTCCACTTTTCATTTTTTATTAAACTACGTAAACAAATTAAATTACACTCTAGTATTAAATCATGAAGTTTTTAAATAAAGTTTTTAATTTTAAAAAATCTGTCAATGTTAGGCCATCGGCCATTCAATTATTGCTTTTCCTTGTTGTCAGTCGTTGTCTGTATACAAGTACAAACTTTAAAGAAGCTATTATGCAACTCCACACTCTGTCGATTTACCAGTCACTACAGCTCAATTGCTTCTAATTTCCGTTAGCAAATAGATCAGCACAATTAAGTACGACCACGTGCGTGACGCCTACTCTCCGAGATTTTCAATTGGCTTGGCCTTCCGGAAAGAATAATCTTAAAGTCAAAGACACGCTACTCCGTGTTCACGAAAAGGGTCCACTCTACCTCAGTCTGGATTGGATCTTCAACCGACCGACTCTGTCGTCAGTTCGCCAGTCGTAGTAAGTGAAGTGACTCAGATCTTTTATCTTCTGGACATCTCGTCGTGCCTGCTTTACCTTAAACATCACATGGTGTTTCTGAGTTATCAGGTTCAAGACGTGGAATGACTTTCCGTTAGCTTTTAAGCCTGCTAGATTGGAAACGGAGTTCTGTGGATTGCTAAAAACTCTTTTTTGTCAATTCTTACAAACACCATCAATAGCAGCGGCGGATCAAGAAATTATTTAAGGGAACAGTTGAAATTCTGATTTAGTTTTTTTTTATTTTGATGTCGTTATGCAGCCCATTATAAAACCAAATTACTTTTATTCCGTAAACCTAAAGAAAAGAAATTGAAATTAAACTTTTTAGTCCTTCAGGACTTCAAATGTGGAGTGGAAAATAGGGTTATATTTTTCTTCGAATAACTGCCACTCTGAAATTGAAAATAATGCAGATATAAAAATTTGTATTTAGATACTACTTAGAAAATAAAGTTACACATGTTTAACCAATTTTTTGTTATGTTTTGGCTTCCAGGACTCCAAATGTAGGGTGGAAAAAAGGAATATATTTGATTGAAAACTCAATAACTGAAAATTTAAAATCATTTAAATTCAATATTACGGTTTTTTAGATAATAAAATACATCTTTCATTATTTTTCGAAAAATAAAGTTTCCAAGCTTTGAGGTTTTGTGCTCTTTAAAACTGGCTGAGTTCAGTTCATTACAGACCGGGCCAGGCCTCGATTTTTGTGCTTACGAAACGGGCCAGTTCTGGTCTAAATAACAGGCCAGCCCCAGGTCTAGAATTTTCTGCATATAAAATAAGCTGGACCGGGTCTAAAAAATCCGTGTAGGCCTCTATAGATTAGAGTAGGCACAGACTGGGGTAGGCCGTGACTTTAGGGTCTTCAGACGGACCAAACCTTAATTCAGCGTGAGACGAGCCAAAATTTTTCGCTAAGTATATAGAAATTTTAAGCCTCTAAAAACGGACCGGGTCCAAATCAAACGGGCAGGGCTGGGCCTAGAATTTTGGCTTATGAAACGGATCGGGCCAAGTTGTCGACGGGCCGTAAAAAATCGGGCCGTTTAGTATTCTACTATGAATGAACGGTTCAAATTCTCTCATTTCAATCGAGCAGGCCGCGACGGGCTCTGCTAGTTATGTAGGCATAAAAATGACTGTTTGTCTGTCTTCTATGCAAATCCAACTCGCTTGACCAATTTTAACGAAATTGGGCATAGAGGTTGATGTCAAAAAGTAGAAAATATGGTTGTTTTTAATTTTTTTAAATCTTTTTAAAATTGAAAAAACTTTCTAGGCCAAAAGTGGCTATACGAACATCAAAGGTTATTGCGTAACAAAATTCAAATTTATTTTACGGAACAAATTTTGAAGGTTTCAAGCAGCTTTTAGCAAATCTTTTTTACCTTTATGGGCAAAAAGGAGTTAGGCATAGTTAGGAAAGACGGAGACTTCTAGCCATCATTTTTTGGTGATGGTTGGTGGCTCAGTTGGTAAGAGCGCTTGCATTTAGGCAAGGCGGTGTTGCCGTAGACACGTGGGTTCGATTCCTAGTAGAGTCAACTCCATATATATATGTATAATATATGAATGGAAGAAATCAATCAACCAACCAACCAATCAAAAAACATTTTTTGGAAAAGTACCTACGATTACGACTAACCCCACCCCCTACCCCCGGTCATGAGGTTTATTGGAAGGAAAAAAATTTGCAATTGTCGTATAACTGCATCCCCCCCACCAGTAATTCCTGGATCCGCCATTGGTTGGTACCACTATGGTAGCATTATTGCTCCTAATGTTGACCAAATCACTCGTCATAAACAAGTTTGCGGCGCGAAATTCACGTGCAGCACGCATGACCAAACTTAACTGACGAACCCAAATAAAAGCTCATTATGCAGACTAATATAATATTATCTTTTTTTTAAACAAAATCACCGTTAATTGGTCTCTGCAATTGAATGCGCACATTGACTTTGGCGTCTATACGAATAAACAGTCTTAGAAAATGTCGAAATAATTATTCGATGTGATGGCCTTATTTTCAGAATCGAAAGTTTTTCTTTTTCCAGTCTGAACTTTCGTCTGCTACGTCTGCAATAACAAAAACAAGGGCAACATGCAGTTGAGTAGTGAAAACATTTTTGTGGTTACTTGTTTAGATGTTGTTAGATGTAATAAGTGAAAAACAACTTTGTTTATAAACCTATATTTATGTTAGACCAGGACAGCTATAAGGCTCATGCTTCAATACAAAGAAGCTCTCACTCAAAACCGGTCGTGACATCACTTTTTTATGACTATTTAAACACCGCACATTTTGGTTTGTCGTTTTAAAATCTGCAAGCCGTACCACTCTGCGTCGCAGCAAAGAAAAAGTTGATTTTATTTAAAACATATACCTACATAAAAAAGCTAAAAAAAGTTAAGTGAATGACATTTTAATATAAACAATGCAAGAAGAAATGAACGACTCCTTTGAAGAATCTCTTACGTATTGTGAGTTAAATTTAAACATAATAAATACATTACATTACACTCACTATATCGTCTTTAGTTGTCATTAATAAACGTTATGACCATTAAATCAATGGTGGAGATTCCCCTAAGGCTGATTGCTACTGTCAAAGAAATGCCAGAAAAATATTTTCTATTTAAATGAAAACTTCAAACGATCATGTAAAATGTAACAATTAGATTAAAAGAAACAACCGGTGTCTGGCTGCAAGTTGTAGCTGAAGGCTGAGATATTCGGCCAATAGCGGAGAGGCGAAATTCATCCCGTTATCACGTGCTCGCAGCGTGAGAGCCGAAGAAGAAAAAAAACGTTTTTTTCGTTGTTTTCGTGCAAAAATTGAAACTTGCAACTTCAAATAGTCAATTTCTTATTTATAGCTTATCCGGTCCAATTTGCGCTGAATTAAATTGTAATGCATCAGAATGATGGCAAACATGTTCAGGGTTACTGACTTGATTTTTTCTAATAAATAGTTGAAGTAATTAAGTAATTGTTCTGCATGTGGTTGTGTCGGAAGTTGAATGCACTCTAATAATGCACGGTTTGCAAAGTGTGTATCTACTACTAAATACTATAAATAATGCACTACCTAACACTTTATTAACACGAGAGCATTAATTATTTATTCAATTTATTTTTATTGCAACCCGTTTCTGGCCCAAGCTGGTTCCAGTTTTTTTCCCAGTACTGACCTTAGTATTCTTTGTCTCACTTAGTAGCGAGTAGGCAAGGCTTAACCGGCTTAACCTTTAAATTTATTGTGTCAAATTGGCTGAAATAACACCTAAGAATCTAGGTGTTAATGTATTGTATCTGGCATAAGATCATTTTCTCACTGTTTGATGTTTACCATTGTCATCAATAATAAGACATAAGCCTACTAACTAACTAACTAAAAACAAATGAAATGATAACACTAGATCAGACAGATGGCATAAGAAGAGACTAACAATTGTATGCAGTATTAGCTACTGTTAATAAAATCATGTCTTATTTATCACAAATTTGAATATCTCTTTGTCTTGGTTGTTAGCTTTAATCTTACTTGGTCATGTAATATACAGCTCACAGTGCCATATCAGCAATTTCTTATAACAAAAGTTACTTTGAAATGGCATAAGGAACATAGAACTTATGAAGGTGTTATCCCCAATCTTACTTTTGATTGGATTATTTTGTTATGTAGATATTTGGGATTTTCTTAATATATATAGAGGCACACATCTGGGAAAGATCCTTTAAAGCAGTTGTTTTCTGTTGCTCAAATCTGTTGTTTTCTCGTACGGAAAGGTAAGTTACTGATGTTTCTATTTGCAGACGGATAGCGGGAAAGAAATAAATTTTGAGAGGCAATGCTAATGTTTTGTTATTGCTCTTTCTTTGCTGAGTTTAAAAGCAAAGACCGTGTCGGGCCGTGGAATGTATATCTCTAACTAAACCTGTTTGGTAAAACATTGTTTGGAATGCTATCAGGTGTCTGTCTATCTGTTATCAGTAGTCTGTTTTTTTATTAGCGATGATACTTTTCTTTAGATAATTTCAATAGAGCTGAACGATTGGCAGCGTAATTAGGGTTATTGAGGGAAATTAATTTCCTGCATGCCTTTAAGGTAAGGTTCTGCTATGTTTTTGTTCGCTATGCTTTCACACTCGATTGTTATTTTGCTTTATAAAAAGTTTTAATGGTAAACATATTTTAAAATCGACAAGCATTAATTATAAACGATAAGGGACTAATTTATGAATACCAAAGTAGTTCCATAGGAATGATGATGTCTTCAATCAATCGCTAATATTTACGTACGGCAATATAGGGCCTATATTATAGGGCTACATAGGAGGCATGCAAGAAGAGTGTTCGTCCATGAACAGTCTGAACGGGAATGTTTTTCAGCCCGAATAGGAAAACAGTTAGCGATGTAGAAGTGTTAGAGAATTCTACAGGAAAGGACCAGATTAAAAAAAAATAGTTTGGCTTGAGGCAAGAGCTGTTTTGTTAGCGATGATTTAAATTCAAGACCTTTTTGTGTCTTAAGACTTTGAGCTTCAGAAAAATTCTTTACAAAAGTTTTTCATTGATTGATAGGAGTGTGTCATTTAAACGTAATAAATATCAAGGTCGTACAATTGAAATTGAATTATGATTTCTTATTGAATCTGCTAATATTAGTAGTAATATTAACAAATTTTTAGTTTATTTTTTGTATTCCTTTCTCTCTGTGTTTTTATTCAGCTTTAAGATTCTGTTTGCTTATACTTTGTCTATGTCAAGAGAGAGAGAGAGAGAAAGAGAGAGAGAGAGAGAGAGAGAGAGAGTGGTCAGTCTTGTTGGTTTTTATCGTCTCATGCTACAATCAATGTTATCATTCCACTTCACTGACACTATTGCCATTACGAAGTAGTATCACGAAGTAGTATCACGTAGTATCAAGTAGTATCGACAAACACATTTCAATGTGACAAACACATTTCATTGTCACATCCAAACTCTATATTGGAAGTCTTCAGCAAACGGGTTTTGTTTCCATTCTTAAACTCTGGCTATTTAAATAGGTTATAAGTTTTTTAATGTGTATCAAATGATATCCTTCAATGCGTATTATCAAATTATATCATTTAATGTGTATTATCAAATTATATCATTTTAATGCATATCAAATTATATCATTTAATGCGTATTATCAAATTATATCATTTAATGTGTATTATCAAATTATATCATTTTAATGCATATCAAATTATATCATTTGCAGCATTACTTTTGTAAAAATTGTCATGATTGTCCTTAAAAAAATTAAAACTAGTATTTTTATTAGCAGTGTCATGATTTTGTTAGTATAATTATATATTTCAATTTGTTTCTTCACAAATCTTGCTTAAAGTAAGATTATTATGTGCTTGCAGAGAGACAGAGAGAGAGAGAGAGAGAGAGAGAAAGAGAGAGAGAGAGAGAGAGAGAGAGAGACCGAGGCCTATTTTAAAATTACTTACTTGTGATGGTTTTTTAAAGAAAAGAACATTATTGAATATAAATTATGTTGCAAATAATCTGATATGCATTTAAATGTTTAATTTATGTTAAAATTAAGTATATATTTATATATATATTATATGCACGTGCAAATCTATTCGGCCTAGTAACAAGTTTGATATGTTAACTTTTCATGGGAAAACCTGAGCATCAGTTTTAAGGCGTTAATTTTTGCTGATGCTACACACCTTGGAAATTCATGGTTATGCATGGCATTCAAAATATATATGTCTAAATAGGTATATATATATATATATATATATATATATATTCTGAAATTATTCAAGTCATCTTGCATCTTGAATCACTAAGAGATTTTGACTGAAATTGATAATGTAGAAAATTTACTAGGACTCGTAATTGCAGATTTTATTTGACAAGAAATAAACAGCATACAGGATTTTTGCTTCTTTTCTGGTCTTTACAGTAGTTTCTGGAAAATGAAAGTTAATGATGATGATGATTATGCCAGAATACATGAGCAAATGGCTTTTGTTTGAAACGAATTATTTTTATGTATACATGACTTTTTATTGTAGAATAAATATACTCTTTTAAATAAATTTGTTCTTTGTTTACAGAATTAATTGAATTATTAATTATTTCTACACGTATTCAGTTGACACAATGGACCTATCAAGTGGTAACACATGCCCCCTAGCAATCGTCATGGTCGGCCTCCCAGCCCGGGGCAAGACTTACATAGCCAAGAAACTTACCAGATATCTCACTTGGGTTGGGTACGATACCAAAGGTGGGTAAATTCAAATCTTTTGTTCTCTAATTTAATTGCCCATTTTTTTAGTTATCTGTGAACTTATTTTTTGGAATTTAAATTGTTTTTATTTATATTATTATTTAATTTATTATGTCAATCAATTAATTAGACAGTCGTGTTTAGTGCATTTATAATTTTTTTTGCATCCTAGGTATCTAATTCGTTGACCTGGTATGTTATAATGATTTTTAAGCTATGCAGTTGTCGATTTAGATTTTTAAGCTCCTTGAAATAGATTCATCTTTCCTGGTGTCTGCTCTTTTGAAGATACTATTCTTTTTTGTTTTGAGTGCATGGTATGATACACATTTCGATGAGATTATAGTGGTGTTTTTATCAATCATTAATTAACCTTAAGACCGCTACAATACTGTCAGCTGTTATAAGTGCCTCGATCGCTTCATCTTCAACGGAATCAGTGATATTCATCTGACTATCACAGGTGGAGGAAAGGCTGAGTTCACCTTAGTTGTAAGACTAAACTTTTTTGGAATTTTTCTTGCTGCGAACTTTGAACTCGGGACGGCGAGTGTAAAAACTACCATACGACCACCACCACAACACCTCTTACAAGGGATGATCACGAGTGTTGACTTTCCACTCGACGTACGCAACCAACGAACGACATCTCGTGGGAAAAATCAACAACATCGTCTGAATCAACAACAACAACAATAACAACATTGGCATGTTGTTATTGATAAGCCAGGTGTTTCATATTGCTCCAGTTGTATCTATCTAGAAGGAATTCAACTAAATAAAGGATTTCTTTTACCTGGACCAATGTTGTTGTTTTCTTCTCCGGGATAAAAACATACCTGTATCGTATTTCTCTTCGAGAGTTTGTGTTTTCTTAAAAACCGATGTTCTCATGTTTACACAGCATTCTTCATTTGTAAGTTGTCATAATTCCTAATTAAGTCATCATTGTTAGTCAAATTTTTTTTAAAGTTATTCTTCTACACACTATTTACTGCCCAATAGAATGTACTCAGTTGATTTGGTTAATTAGATAATTGTCATTTAATTAAATCATAGTAGACAAAGGAATATCAAGTTTTCAACACGTTGATTCTAGTAAGCTCATCTCCACAATTACGGAATTATAACCTGGGTGTTTTTAACTTAAAAATTTTTGTTTTTTTTGTTTGTGTGCTGAAATGTGATATTGTGTTTGTTTCAGACTGTAACAAGAGCGATTTTATGTCTTTAAGGAGAGATTTGCATATTTATATTTTTGTGGTTAGGGAGAGATTTGCATCTTCATATTTATTTATGATTGAGATATTTGCATCTTCATATTTTTTATCATTAAATCATTTAAAATTAAAATTATCAAATATTAAAAAAAAATTTTTTTTTTAAATATATTTGTTTTAATTGAAAAGTAGAAAATTTATTTCTTTTTTTTGTCACTACACTTTTTTTTAATGAATTTTCATTTTAATTTTTTAATTGGTGATTTAATTTGTTAAGTATTCAATGTGGGGGAGTACAGAAGAAAGGCAGTCACTCAATCCCAGAGTCAAGCCGAATTCTTTGATCCAAACAACGAAGAAGCCAAAGCCATCAGAGAGTAATTATTTATATGTTACATATACAATTATTACATTAAAATAACATAAGAGATTAGCTTTTTATGTGTTGTATGTCAAGTTAATATGTTAAGATTTTTTTGTTGTTTTTTATGCATATACAATATTAAATTAAATTTGTTTTCAAGTGTTGGCATTAATATTTAATTGGGTATAGATAAATAGTTATATTTATATGCTTTTAGTGTGTATGTTATTTTGACGGTTTGTGTATCAAATGAAACTAAGTCCTTTAGCTGCTGAAACTATGTTAAACCGATGACCCCCAATGTTTTGGAATTAGCATAATGATAAACAATTTAAAGTATTAATTAGATTTATGTTAATTTTACAGACAGTGTGCCGAAGATGCACTCGAGGACATGTGCAATTGGTTGAAAGGTGGAGGTGAAATAGCTGTAAGTGTTTTGCCGTTGTCTGGTTTCTGTTGATTCATATAATATTATTAATAATAATAATTCTTAAGATTTTTCTTGCTAATTTGCTTATTTGCTTGAAGTCGAGATCATCAACTGGTGATGATTCGAAATATTTATATTAGCTGTTCTGTTTTAATATTTCAATTTGGATTTTCAATGTTTTCATTTAAAGAATTTTAATGTTAATGAATAATAAATTAGCTTATCTTTAAGTCTGGGGAGACCCGCCTATATTAAAAATAATCGGCATTATTCGATTCATTCCATTTTGTGAAAATTAAAGAATGGTTTATAAGTGTTTTAAATTGTTTTTAAAAACAAATTATAAGATGAATACAAATTCAATAAAAGTGTGCAACAATAGATAATAAATGAATATTCATTAAAGGTGTACAAAGATAGATAATAAATGAATATTCATTAAAGGTGTATGAAGATAGATAATAATGAATATTCATTAAAGGTGTACATTGATAGATAATAAATGAATATTCATTAAAGGTTTACAACGATAGATAATAATTTAACATTCATTAAAGGTGTACGAAGATAGATAATTATAATAAATAAATATTCATTAAAGGTGTACAGCAATAGATAATTATAATAAATGAATATTCATTAAAGGTATATGACGCGACCAACTCGAGCAGGTCTCGTAGGAACATGATCTGGAAGTACATCAACAATATCGGAGAAATCAAAATCTTCTTCATCGAGTCCATCTGCTTCGACAAAAACATCGTCGAGGCCAATATTCGAGTTTGTACATTATTGTGTATACGTGTCTTTTGTACATTATTGTATATACGTGTCTTTTGTACATTATTGTATATACGTGTCTTTTGTACATTATTGTATATACGTGTCTTTTGTACATTATTGTATATACGTGTGTTTTGTACGTCTGTTTGTGTTTCATGTGTGTACGTGTCTTTTGTAAGTCTGTTTGCGTTTTATGCGCAGCGTACATGTCTTTTTTGTTTGTTGTGTTTTGATTTGAGTTTATTATCCGATTCACTTTTTGTTTCTGTCGTTGCAGGAAGTGAAGGTGTCGAGTCCCGACTACCAGAACACGAACAGAGACACTGCCATAGACGACTTCAGGAAGAGGATCATGCACTACGAGTCGCAGTACGAGGCCATAGACGATACTGCCGAAAGTCACTTCTCTTTCATCAAGATATACAATCAAGGGGAGCGATATATGGTGAACAGAGTTGATGGTGAGTAGAGATGTGGTGACGGGGAAGAATATGGGGGTAGTGGTGGCTCAAGGCTGGTCGGGATTTTTTGGTACTAGTCGGTTGCCCAGGGTTGCCTGGGAAAAGCTGGGCGATGATGAGATAAGAGCATTTGTTTTATGTATCTTGTAAAAATATGGTTGTCATTATTTTTATTATTTATTAAAATGCAATTAAATGTTTATAATGATGATACTGATGAGGATAATGATGATAAGAATAAGGTTACAATTACACAATTTTTCTTTCTATAACCTGGGAGATAATCACTGTAAATCGTCTAATGCTATAATTGATGGTTTTTGCTTACCCGGATTTAAAATTGCAATTATTAATTATAAATAACTGCACAGCTGTCGTAAGAAATTCCATAAATGATGATTCAAATTTTTGCCTGAAGTGACTACAATTCCATATGCTTGAAGAATAGTTCTATTATATTTTATAAAGTAAAGTTTTAAGTTTTAATACGAAATAAAGACGATGGATGACGTTGCAATTTCAATCCAGGTCACATAGAGAGTCGCGTTGTCTATTATCTCATGAACATCCACGTGTTGAGGAGGACAATCTACATAACCAGGGTTGGTAGAAGTCACTTGCATCTATTCTGATTTATAATCTTATTTACGAAAGAGGGCTATTAATAGACCGGTCGTAAAGTAAACCGTGGTGTTTACGTTGAGTAAGCAGCGTAATTTTGTTTTTCTATTTTTTTTTATAGATTAGTACTGTTTTCAAAAATGTTAACTGACTGTTTAAATCATTTGTGTTATCAGTCATTCATATGATGATGGAGATGATGATGATGATATAGTAACGAAATTATATTTCTAACTAATTAGTATTAGTGTTTAAAAAATTTCATCCAATCGTAAATATTGCAACAGCACGGAGAGGCGGAGTTAAACATCAGCGGGAAGATAGGAAGCGATGGAGAGCTCACTTCCAATGGAGAAGAGGTTGGTGGAATTTAATGTTTCGACTGGATGTGACTTTTGCCTGTACAGTTGTTGTTGATGTGTGTGTGTGTGAAACTTTTCACTCCTCAGCATCCTCAATAAGTATAAAATACAAAATCGATTTCTATTTTGATTTGTCAGGGTTTTTCTTTCCTTTCCAAATTACGTGTAAATAAATAAATGAACTTACGCTGAGTTGAGGAAATTCAAGATATGTAATTTAGTTACGATCGAACGTCCACCTGATGGAACCGTTTACTTTCTCCGATCGCGTTGAAATTCCCGCCAGAGTTAACAAAGGTCTCTTTGTTATTTCAGTTTTCGAGAAATCTTGGAGCATTTGTTTCCGAGGAGGTGAAGGGCTGCAAGAAGTTAAGAGTGTGGACGAGTCTGATGAAGCAGACCATCGAGACAGCCAAGAACATTCTTGACGGACACATCGAGCACTGGAAAGCTCTCAATGAAATTGATGCTGTCAGTACTTATTATTATTATTATTATTATTATTATTAATATCATCATTTCTTTGTTGTTGTTGTTGGTTGAGTTGTTACTGGGGTAGCATTGGTTTTTTCTTAGCTATAAATTTACAGAAGTTTTGATTTTGAACTCAATTGAATGTTTGTTTATTCTTCACTTCGATTCTTTTTATAAGGGCATCTGTGAGGGGATGACCTACGAAGAGATAAGAACCAACTTCCCGAACGTCTACAAGTCGAGAGAGTTGGACAAGTTTCACTACCGTTATCCAGGAGGAGAGGTTTGCTTACTGTTTTTTTGTTGTTGTGGTGGTGATGGTGGTTGTGGTTGTAGTGGTAGTTGTTGGTGTGAACTGGATTGGAAGATTTTGCTGTTTTAGTTTCTTTTTTGTGCGGGTCACGGTAGTTTCCACTTGTCACTATTAATACCGTTCTGGGTGCCGTACGATATTATAAACGTCTGTTCAGATGAGTCAAATAAATAAATAAATAACAATGAATATGCAGTCCTATCAAGATCTAGTCGTGAGACTTGAACCGGTGATCCTTCAACTGGAGAGGCAGAAAGACATCATGGTCATTGCCTCGCAGGCTGTCTGCAGGTGCCTCATAGCCTACTTCACTGACAAGGATTCAGGTTGGTTTAAATAAATGCGTAAACTTTAACAATCAAAGGTTAAGTAATATGTTTATTATTCAAAAATCGTGGTTTAATTTATTGCTTTGAGATTTTATATTGTGAATTTCTTCTTTGAAGAAATGAGTAACTATTTTTTTGTTATTTAATTTTTGTCATGTGATCTTGTTTTCTCAAGATATTCCATCTGTTATGAGAACATCTTGTAATGTTGTTATAGTATAAGATGTCTTCTAAAACGCCTTCTTTCCATCACGAGCAGACGAACTTCCTTACATCGACATACCTCTCCACACTGTCTTCAAACTGACTCCGGTTGCGTACGGATGCAAGCTCGAGAAGATCCAGTTACCTCCGATACCGAGCGTCGATACGTACAGGCCCAGGCCTTTGGTAGGTTTTCTTGGAATGATGATGATTGTCAGGCAAGGTTAAAAGTAGTGGGAAGGAGAGTGGAGTTTAAGAAAGGAGATAGAGGGCATAGTTATGGGGGCGGTGGGTCTGCCCAACAGTATATATAGTATCCTGTAGATTAGAGATTGGGTAATTTGCCTGCATTCTCATGTAAATAAAAGACTGAAACAAAATTGCATACAGCCAGCAATTGCAAACAAAATCTAGTTAAAAATATTTTTTGAAACATTACCATTGTCTGTTGTAATGCTTTTACATGTTTGACGATTTGAAATCAATTTTATGTAATTTTTAATAAAATTATTCATGATATTCATCTCTCTAATTTGTCTTAAATTTCTACCGCTGAACAACAGGACGTCCTCCCACTGACGCGCCAAGAGAGGAAAGCTCGCCGACGCCAGAATTCCGAATGCAACCAGTCGGAGTGTTGCGGAAGAGCTCGCCTGTCCACCTGGAGTGGTTATCCTACGAGGTCGCGCCAGGGTCACGAAGAAGGGGCTCACCATCACCCGGAGTGATCGACTGGTCGATCTCTTGATAGTCAGTAATTGAACGAATGCTCGGAACAGCTGGGGGTGATAAGAGTCAATCTATCTTGTCTTCACCTTTTATTATTATTATTTTTTTTCTTTCTTTTTATTTTCAAGTCCATTACAGCAGGCATTGTTGATTGAATGATTTTAACTTTTGATTTCTCCGTGGCCGAGTCGACCCGATTCAACGTATTATTGCTTCGTTTTGCTTCAGTGACAATATTTGAACTGTGATCAACCATCAGCATCATTACTATCATCCTCCTCATCATCATCATCATCACTGTGACCAAATGTTACAGTTAAATCACGTGTTATCATCAACATCTTCCAATATTAACCCTACAGATTTATATATAATATATATATATATATATATATAGTAATCATTTTTCCATTTTGGGACGAACATTTTTTTTCTCCTAATCTCTCGAAACCAAAACAATTTTGTCACGCTGCAAACACGTTTTTTCTGTCTTATTTTTCCGTTCTTAAATAAAAAAATGTCATTTTTATTTCTAAATGTGTTTTTTCTTGATTTGTAAAAAGGTTTTTTCGCTTGTAAATAGAAATTTCCGGGATGTACAAATTATTTCGACAAATTCATCTTTGACTTCAACATCTTCGAAGATGACTGGTGAGCTATTAAATGCTCGCAGCGTAATTAATTGTGTAGTTGAAATTTATTCAAAATTCTGATGTTTCAAATCTTTTTTTTTTCCTGAGAGGGATTTGAGGCTGTTTTTGTCTTTAAAATAAAATAAATTAAATTAAATTAAATGCACATATCTGTATTAACATGCTTTAAATATCTGTCACGTTCATCCGCTTTCAAGAACGCACAGCTACTACTTTTGCTGTCATCATCCACATATATGTAAAAAATCGCATATATTATATATATATATATATATATATATATATATATATATATATATATATATATATATAATAAAAAAAGTAAATAAGATAAAGTCTTCGTTGATACAGTATTATGCATTATTTTGCTTAGTAGTAGCATCAGAGTGTTTTTAATTTGAATTTTTATTTATTTTTCATGCTTTCAGTCTGAGTAAATTAAAGAATTGAGTTTATCGTTTTATTACGATCATATAATGCCGATCTACTGCTTGTCGGTTCGATGGTACGTAACTAGCTGTTAAATAAACTTTGATGGAAACTGATTTGTATTTTTGTTTCGTCTCATCACGAGAACTCTCGACAAAAGTGTAAACGACGCACAGTTCTTAAAGAGTTAATTTTATTTCTGAGAGGAACGTTTAATGAAAATTAATTTTCTTTTCATCAGTTTTTTGGTTGGTTTAATATGATTCATTAATAACTAATTAAAAAATCGAGTTCTTCTGTGTTGTCTGTGCGGAAGCAAGTTGCAAAAGTCCATGATACGGTGGCGGATTGGGGGGGACGACCCCGTTCCGCCCTTCAATAAAAACTTTTTCATGTATATATGCAATACGTGGATATCTTTATATAGCTTTATGCATCTTCTCTATTGTCATATAAAATTGTTCGTATAAGCGGGAAGATCGCACGATACATTTTCTTCAGAAAAAACATAAAATTTAGCCAACAGTAATCACGGGTTTTCCCAGTTACTGTTTCATACCTCTTGTGCTCATAGGCGCCGGAACCGGAGGGAAGGGAAGCCACTTTTTGTCAAATATCAATATTATTTTATAACGAGAGACTCGTCGATAGTCTTCAATTGTTGATTTTCTCAGTAAAAATAAAACTTCAAGAACTTTATTGTCACTTAAGTAGACAAATTATTAAAATTGTATTTGGTTTTTCTGGAGAACGGACATTTCCACCCGGATATTTTTTTTCCCGGACATTCCCCCCCTTGGGGTAGAGTTAGAGTTCACATTTTTCTAACAAACAAAAACACCTTTTTTAAAAGATTTATTGTTTGTATTGAATCAAATATTATTAATTGAATAGAGTGTTTGGCGTGCAGCCGTAAGAGAAAAAGGGCTAAGGTTAGGGTTAGCAGAAGGGTGTTCAAAGTTTTTTTTTGTTTTCTAGGCGTACAGCGTAAGAGAAAAAAGGGTTAGCATCCCACTAGTTACTTCGTTAGGGTAAGGGATAGGTTTAGGGCTAGGGTTAGTGTTAGGGCTGTGGTTAGGGTAAGCACCCCACTAGCTACTTCGTTCACCGGCAGGTAAGCCAAGATCATCCAACATTCTGCAAAAATGTTTCAGGAGATTTTCTCTTGATAAGCTTTTGACAGCCCCAGCTCCTGCACCTCAGTTTCATGAAAGAGTTTCATGAAAGTCTTTCAAAACCACAAATTCATTCTACTACATTATTTTATTTATTTTCATCTGTCACTGAAAACGTCATATCAGGGAAGAAAAAATACTTACAACAAGGAAATTTCCGGGGGGGGGAGGAAAATGTCCTAGGGTCTGTCGGGGGGAAATGTCATACATTCGGTTTTTCCAATGTCAAATGCAACATCAGAAAGAGGTTTTTCGGCATTGCGTCGAATTAAAACTTATTTGCAGTCAACAATGACCCAAAATAGATTAAACCATGTCATGTTTTTAACTGTACATAAAGAAAAAAGAGACAATTTAAACTTGTTGGAAATTGGTAAATCTTTTTGTACGCTAAATGCCAGAAGAAGTAACTTCTTTGGTAAATGGTAGTTAAAGTTGCAGTTTGTAGTTAACTTTCGTAAATAGTAGTTATTTTGGACTTTGGTAAAATGGTAATTATTTAAACTGTCATTCATTTTTTTACATTTTATTTTAGAAAAAAATTTCATCATAAGTTTTATAAAACTCGCCTAAGGGCATTTAAAGACCCCAACAAAATTTGTTGGCCGTCCTAAAGCGAAAAGGACTTCATTTTCTTGATCGTCCGGTCGAATTTCATTCGTATATCAAGTAATTTTTCAGTTTTGACAAAATTATTTTTTACAAACTTTTATTTAGGTTACAATTTCTGTTTGTGTGTGTGTCTTTCTGTGTACGCAAATTTTGTAAGTAAAATTTAACCAGCTTTTTGAATAGCTAGGAAGCTGAAACCTTCAGCATAGCTTTATATTCATGATTCAATAAAAAAAACTTAATTTGAACATTTATTGTATTTCTTAATCGATTGTATTTGAAATAAAAGTTTGCGTTGAAAAACTCGTTTTTCCTTTACTTGTTGTTATTTAGTTCTAAGAAGCTGATAGTAAAGATTCCACACACTTATGTAATAAAAGTAACCTTTATAACAAGAACAAGACAATCCAAGAACAAAAAGGTTAGAAATACCACTTATTAGAATAATACAGCTGGCTTGACGCTCACGTTCAAGCGACAATCTTTTCCTTGTTCGTCTTGCGAACTCCACCACAATCAACTAAACTTCGGGGCAATTGCTGAATCTCAGGGCTGGATTTGACCGACGAGTAGGTACTTCTTGCACGGACATATGCAGGCGCGGCTCTGGGCGGGGGCGGGGGTTCAGGGGTCCGGACCCCCCAGCTCCGACAGGTGTCACCCGTGGGATTTTTGCAAATCCAAAGACTTTTGTTATTGGAGGGGGTACTTGAATCTCATTGGGTTAATCACTGTATTTTTAACTGGTTTGAGACTGAGTTTGACTATCTTCAGTTTGCAGTCTTTCTTTTCTTTCATTACTAAATTATTAAAGATGCAAAAAAATACTGCAGACTAAAAATAGTCCAAAAAATTTTTTGCCTGCAGTGGGCTTTCTTTTTTCTTTCTTCCTTTTTCAAACTATGTTTTTGCTGCATGGAGTTTAAACTATATTATAGTGGTTATTCTTAAACATTCTGTATAGTTTGATGATGATTCAATGTTTTTTGATGATAGTTCACTGTTTTATTACTGTTAAGTACTTTATGATATTACTGAATAATAATTTTATTAGCTTCGTTCGTTTTCTGAACTCTTACTTCGTGTTAGTTGAATAAATTTTAATTTTTGAAAAAACTAGTAATAACAACAAATATTTTTCCATTTTTATTTGAACTTTGCTTTGCCATAACAAACCTGGATAAACTAGAGAAAAACAGGACTAAATTGTGATCTGCTAGTGTAAATACTTCAGTATTTATTTCTTACATAGTTCTATTTCAGTTTTTTTTTAAAATGAGCAAAGGACTATAAACTATATATATATATATATATATATATATATATATATATATATATATATATATATATATATATATATATATATATATATATATATATATATATATATATATATATATATATATATATATATATATATATATATATATATATATATATATATATATATATATATATATATATATATACTTCAACGTGTCCTTGGACATTTTGGACCCCCCAGAACAAAATTCCTGGCGCCACCCCTGCACGTATCTCAAAGGCGAAGAATCACTTAAAATAGTTATTTTCGATTAATCAAAATAGGTGCGTTGTTAAACAAATCGCTGCTTCAATCTGATTGAAGTTAGTTAAAGTGCTGTCGAATACTGCCGAGATCGCTGAGCTGCCGTTGTTTAGTTGATATCTTAAGCTGGATTGTGCTTCTGATCAAATCTATTGAAGGAAAGAATTTGTTGGTAAAATAATGATGCAAGAGCCCCATGTATTTTATGTAAAAAACCACAAATAAATAGGAATCGATATAACGTTTCGTTATGTAGACGTGGCATTATCGATGCCGAAATTTTACTTTAAAAATGATTTGGACAAATCTGGAAATCGCAGTCACAAGACAATATTTTTGTTCAAGTTGGTCATTTTGTAAATGGAAAAATTGCGTTTTTGGTGTTTTTTAAGCTCAGTTTAATCGAAATAATTTGAGCGATCTATTCGGCTAAAAACGAGCTTATAAATATACAGTCGGTGTATTTAACAACGCACCTTGCTCTAATACGTTAGCAGAAAGAACTTTTAAAATCTAAGATATGTTTGTTTATTCGTCCAATAAAGACTTTATGGCCTTCAAAATATAGGTAAGTTGATTTTGCATCCTAAATACCTGCAACTGAGCGGGTTTGCATATATCCAATCTACAATCTGCGCTGGTGGCAGAGCGGTAGACCGTTCGCCTGTCGATCGTTAGGTCGGCAGTTCAAACCTCGCCGGCGTCACCAGCGTAACTCCCTTAAGCAAGTTCACTCGCATTTGCTAAAAGGGTAGGCGCCTATAAATGGCTGCCTTTGCAAGTACCCTCCCTCTCTCGCTTGAGCAAGACTTGTCTTGATAAGCGTATGCTAAATCTCAAAAAAAAAAAAAAAAAAACGAACATGGCTCGAAAGAACCTCCCATTAAAAGTGGAAAAACATTTTAATTTTTTTAATCATTAAGTTTTAAATTAGACAGCAAATTTCAAATTACACTTTTTTTCCAGACAAAAATTTTCATTTTTTTTATTATTTCGTCCAAAAATGCTCATGGTTTCATTGAATCATTTCATTACAGCCAGAGAAGCAGCAACCAGCAAGAAGAGGGCATTTCCTTTAATGAAACAGCTCGAGTTTATTTTTGGATACTCACCGGGGTCAACGGGGTCCTTTCCAACACAGAGCCCATCTTCACATGTATCGCCCTTATTACATTGTGAGCATGGGGCTCCTTTGAGAAATGGATAATTGTTTGTGTATTTTTCTCTAAAAATATACAATGTACAATTAATAACGCAATATTACAATGTAGTAAATAATTTTTTTAAAGTTTGGCTCAGGTTTTTTGTTATTTGAAACTGTGTTGCCTATTTTAAACTTGAAACCTAAAACGTTCCAACAAACCCAATCAGTTCTTATCAATATTTTCAAAGAGACATGAAAATCTTATTTTTCTAGCCCGATTGATTATCGTCTGTTTCTTTCAACACAGTTTATGACATCTAGCTTTGATCCAGTTCACCAGTCTCGTTATAGTCACTCCAAAAAAAAAATGACTCATCCACGCTCACAGATAAAAAGTAGAAGTGGAAATCCTCAATAATCAGTACAATAGTGTAACTAAGCACTCATTTGTGCATGACATCTGTATCCAAATACAAACTTTCTAGTTCCAGTTTATTATTCACGCAAACATTTTCCATACATTGTTAGTGAATGTGTTTTGTCAAAGGCTTAAATGAAGTGTTTGTGTGTCTGTCTGTCTGTATGAATGACATTGCAATAAACCAAATTTAACTTAAGTCATCTGATGATTAAAAAGCAACAGCAACTGATATTTTCGGCTGATCGGATAGCCGAGTGTCAGACTTGAATTCGAAAGCTCGCGGCCCAGTATTCCTTTTAAATAATAGAAAAATTTAGCCGGCAAAATCGCTGTCCAGTGAGGCATGCAATAGAGCAACGCCACCGGGCTCAATTAGTGGCCAGGTGCTTCGTGAATGTTCGCTTTGACCTTTGACCGATTAATAAAAAAAGTAAAAACAACGTACTTTGAGTAGTATTCGCAGTTTAAATTCAGAGCATTCTTGACCGAACTGCCAAAGGCGTGTAAAGTCTCGCAATGAGCCACGCCACATCCAACCAGTAGGAAATCGTGACGAGTGAGCTGTAATTAATTAAATGAGCTGTAATTAATTAAAATGAGCTGTAATATACTAAAATGAGTTGTAATTAATTAAAATGAGCTGTAATTAATTAAAATGAGCTGTAATTAATTAAAATGAGCTGTAATTAATTAAAATGAGATGTAATTAATTAAAATGAGCTGTAATTAATTAAAATTAGCTGTAATTAAAAACACGCAGTCTTTAATTGATTTATATTCTCCAATTTTCTATGCGACGTATCGTCGCGCTCGCTGAAAGTTATTAGCCGAAATTAGTTGAAATAAAATCGGTTTGGCGAATGAAAATAAAGTTTTGTTTAAAAAATTGAACGTGATTATTATGAAAATAGACAATTTAATATTCCAAGAAATAGGCTGCCTATTCAGTCATACTAATGATTTATTTAAGCCATTGAATTGCCCAATTAATGAAATAGATTAGTGATAAATTCAGTAAAACAAAAGCACAAAACCAACCGTAGTGTAATGGGCGCAAACACCTTTGCACGATTTCGTTTCAAAAGTGTAATCCTTCTTTTCATTATACCAACCTAGAACGCCTTCTGATAAGTTTTTTGGCGCAGAGCTATCGGCGCCGAAGTAGAGATTCTGTCCTAAAAGAAACTCGTGAACATAATCTGGATGCTCGAAATCGCACACTTCGGCAAATTTTTGAGCGTGGCTAGCCAGGTTGTCGTCCCATGTCTGAAATTCAAACCGTTTATTGATGGATTGTACCTAAATAGGCAACCGTGTTAAGTCGAAGAATTAAAAAAAAGAATAAAAAACATTCTGTCCCTGCTATTAACTATAAGCTAAGTAGTTGTAAGGCAGAGGTTCTCAACCTTTTCAAACTCAAGGACCATTTCAAATTTATGTGCCTCAGTGGCGGACCACCACTGGACAGCCACTCGTAATTAGGGGGTCTGGGGACGAGCCCCAGCCGAAAACGATTTTTTTGCATTGGAGGCTCAATTTATGGTAGCTTTGGGTTGTCCAGGAAGTAAATCGGAGACAAATTCACAAGTATTTTTTATAGTAAATTTTCAGATTTAAAATAGAAATAAAAAACGTAAAAAATATAAAATTAGCTGAGAAATTTAAATTTAATGCGAATTTTTATTGCAGTTTTTTAGCATTTTAGTTTAGTGAATTGTTATTAAGTTTAGTTAAATTGTTAGGTTTCTAAAATTTAAAATCCACATATTAGCATTGTATCATCCGTGTCCATCATAATTATTACATTTTGTTCTTGTCATCAATTTAGTGTGATCCCTGAGCCTGCAAATTAGCGCAAAGATTGTCCAATCGAGGAGTGATGCACGACAGACACAAACGCAACTCACTTTCAACATCCAATCGAAAACGATATTTAGTTTTCATCGCTACCATGGCCGAAAATCCACACTCGCAAAGATACGATGATGCAAATGGTAAAATAATCAGAAAAGCTTTTTCTGATACTTCTGGGAATTCGTGTGATATGTGTAACCAAAATTTTACCAAACTAACGCTTTTGTGCAGCATTTTGCTTGTTGAGTCGTTTGTCAGTTCAATGATTTGGTTTAATTCTGTTGTTGATAAAACTGAGTCAATGTCATCGACATCTGCAAGAAATTGATTGGAAATCCACGCGGAATTTTGTACATTCAGGTCACCAAAGTAAAAATTAAACTGTTCAATCAATGATTGGATATGTCCTGATATAAGAGAGACCAAATATGGTTTATCGATCTTCGCATTTTGACATTTTAAAATTTAAAGTGTTAAACTATAATTTTAAACGTTTTTTGTTTTATTGAAAAATTATATTAAAAAACAAAAAATACACAATTCTAGATCAAGTTTCGCGGACCACAGGTTGAGAACCACTGTTGTAAGGCGACTAAGGCGCCCGCTGATTTAAAATTAATATTTAATTGTTATTTTCCACTTTTTAGTTTTTTCCAAATGCTTTTATTAACTCGTCGTCTCTGTTTCTCTGTCTGTCTGTTTGTTTCTCTGTCTGTTTCAAATCTTGCAATCAATTTTTGAGTCACTTCCTGATGATAGATTTTTTTCAAATTTTGCATACATGCTCAAAATAGAAAACAATGCAATATTCAATTATTAGTTTTACAATAAGTCAATTAATTTAGTTAATTTTAATTAATTTCGATATTTCGATATAATTAAGATATTTCGACTTTAATATAAAATAAAAGAGTAATATAAGAAAAAATTGATTGCAAAATTTGTGTTTTAATTACATATAAAAGCATTAGGTTTTAAAAATTCGTTTTTAATTTACTTGTTTTCAATTGCCATCTAGCGAATGTAATAAAAACCTAATGTGCTTGTAAAAATAAAATTATTATTTGCAGTAATGTATTGTATGTACGTGCAGCTGTAAGGCGACTAAGTGACTAAGTTGCGTGTTAAATTAAAATTGTATTTTTTACTTTTTAGTTTTTTTGCTAGATGGCAAACCTTAGCCCATAAAATTTAAAATATTATTTAATTATTTTCTAATTTTTAGTTTTTTCAAGCAAGCGGGAGAACAATCGGGTGCGTGAAAGCGAGCGAGAAAAAGAGAGGAAGCAGGAGAGCGTGAAAGAGCAGGGAGCGGGAACGCAAGCGGGAAAGGAAACGGGGACGAGAGAGAGAGAGAGAGAGAGAGAGAGAGAGAGAGAGAGAGAGAGAGAGAGAGAGAGAGAGAGAAAGAGAGAGAGAGAGAGAGAGAGAGAGAGAGAGAGAGAGAGAGAGAGAGAGAGAAACGATGAAAAAACCTCTAAAAAGCCCGAGCAACGCCGGATAACCAACTAGCTGTTAATATCTGTTTAATAATTAATACATTAAATATATTTCAATAATTAATCAACTGAATTTATATTTAATCATTATTAAATTGACTATATTTTTAATAGTTAATTAATAAATTGAATTAATATGTTTAACAAGTACAGATAAAAAATAAACTCCGCCTTGCTTTTGCAAGCCAGTCCCAAGCCTGGAGAAAGGAGGAGGGAAAAGTTAAAAGGATCAAATTATGATCCACGACTGGAAGTACTTAGGTGCTTCTGACACAGCCGTTTCAGTCTTAAAACACTTGGTGTAAAGGACTATAAACTATTATAAAAAAAAAAAAAAAAAAAAAAAAAAAAAAAAAAGATAAAAAATAAATAAAAAATGCTTTTATTTGCCTCTTTATCTGAGTCAACGAACTAAAATTTATGAATCTAAAACAACCGGTAATTATTTCGGACCTCTGGCGACTTATAAATAAACATCCGTACTGTTTAATCATTTTGGACGTCTGGCGAATTTTACATAAACAACTTGATTGATTTGATTTGATTAATTTTAATTGATTTAAGGCCTAATTAATGTCGGAAACATTCAATTCATGTATTGTCATCCAGAATAAAGCTTTCCTGAAAGTTTTAGAACTCTAGGTGGTCGAAAAGTTGATGAATTTTTGTTTCTAAGGTTTGATCACCACAGACAAACAAACAGACAGAGAGACGAGTGAAGTTAAATAAAAGCATTTAATAAATAAAATTGAACTGTTTATGAACTCCGCTAATTGCGAGCCAGTCCCAAGCCTGGATAAAGGAGGAGGGACAGTTAAAAGGATCAAACTTTGATCCACGACATGAAGTACCTATGTGCTTCCTACATACAGCCAATCCAGTCTTAAAACACTTGGTGTAAAGGACTATAAACTATCATAAAAAATGACTGTTTATGAAACAACTTCAACAACATTTTTTTATAATAGACAACAAAAAAGCGATTGATTACTAATTTATTCATGTTGGAAGCTCCTTCTTTTCTTCTCAGCTCGTTGTGAAAATTCAGAAGCTCGTCTTTGTTCACGGGAGGCAACTCTACTGCTCTTTTCAGTCGGAATGACTTTGACGAGGCTGACTTTGCCCGACGCTTGTCGTCTTTATCAGATCGGTGTTTGACGTCAGAGGATGTTTGACCGCATCTGACCATCAACATCAGAAACAGAATAAGTTCTATCGACATCGTTGAGTAGCTTGATGTTCTAACAGCTGATATTCTAACAGCGGATGTTCTAACGGCTGGTGTTCTAACGGCTGATCTTCTAACAGCAGATGTTCTAACAGCAAGCTGATGTTCACTGTTTCATTGATATTAAATTGAGAGTACTTTTCTTAAGGGCGTAAAATGTTTATTTATTTACTCTACCACGTCATCGCTTTTCGAATATCACGTATTCAATTTTATAATGTGCATACAGACAATCTACAAATCTGATTCTAATATTTTGTCATGCTTATCAAATCTTTGACTAATGAGTGGTTAATTTAAACATGATCACTAACTACTAAACAGCCAGTAGCAACCAGATTTCATGGTCGTTAAAAGAAAAAGAGTCGTTTGTTATTTTCATGTCCTTTTTCTGTACTCAAGTGAAGTGTTATGAAAAAATAATTCTCAGTTTGAACTAGGTTTAATTATCTAAAATTGTTAGGGCTGATAGGTTTGAAAACATTCATTTTTTTTTAATTTTACTGGAGTAACAATTTATTGTTTCATTTCTTGACCCGGGAACTTTCAGCTTTCCACATTTTCCACTTCGTTAAAATAAAAACATTGAATATTTTGCTCAGGCTATTTTTAAAAACTTTTATTTATATTACAATCTCTGTTTGCGTCTCTCTGTGTGCGTGTGTTTTTCTCTGTACGCAAGTCTTGCAAGTAAAATTTAACCAGCTTTTTGATTAGCTAGGAAGCTGAAACTTTCAGCATAGATTTATATTGGATGATTCATTGAAAAAAAAAACTTAATTTTAACATCTTTCGTATTTTTAAATCGAGTGTATTTGAAATTAAATCTTTGTGTTAAAAAATATTTTTTTAAAACTTTAAACCGTTATTATCTCCGAAACGGAGCCTCATAGAGCGAAAAGGACCTCATTTTTTTGATCTTCAGGTCGCGTTCTATTTAGATATCAAGTAATTTTTCAGTTTTGACAAAATTATTTTTTCAAAACTATAAACCACTATATCTCCGAAATGGATCGTCCTATAGCGAAAAAGACCATATTTTCGTAATCATCAGGTTGCGTTCTATTCGGATATCAAGTAATTTTTCAGTTTTTACAAAATTGTTTTTTTTTTCAAAACTTTAAACAGTTATATTTCCTAGAGCGAAAAGGAACTTATTTTCGTGATCGTCATGTCGCGTTCTATTCGGATATCAAGTAATTTTTCAGTTTTTTTTTTACAAAATTGTTTTTTCAAACTTTAAACAGTTATATCTCAGAAACGTAGCATCCTAGAGCGAAAAGGACCTCATTTTCGTGATCCTCATATCACGTCCCATTCGAAAGTTAAATAAATTTTCAGTTTTACAACTAGAGCAAAAAGGACCTTATTTTCGTGTTCTAGCTATCAAGTAATTTTTCAGTTTTGACAAAATTATTTTTTTAAACTTAACCGCTATATCTCCGAAACGGAGCCTCCTAGAGCAAAAAGGACCTCGGATTCGTGATACTCGGGCCGAGTTCTATTAGGACCCAATACAATTTTTCAGTTTTGATAACTTTTATTGTTCAAAACTTCAAACCGCTGTATCTCCGAAACGGAGCGTCCTAGAGCAAAAAGGACCTCAGATTCCTGATACTCGGGCCGAGTTCTATTAGGACCCATTACAATTTTTCAGTTTTAAAAAATTTTATTTTTCAAAACTTTAAACCGCTGTATCTCCGAAATGCAGCGTCCTAGAGCAAAAAAGACCTCGGATTCGTAATCCTCGAGCCAAGTTCTATTACGACCCAATACAATTTTTCAGTTTTGACAACTTTTATTTTTCAAAACTTTAAACCGCTGTATCTCCGAAACGGAGCGTCTTAGAGCAAAAAGGACCTCGGATTCGTGATCCTCGGACCGAGTTCTATTACGACCCAATACAATTTGTTAGTTTTGACAACTTTTATTTTTCAAAACTGTCGAATTCTTTTCGTATATCAAGTAACTTCAATCTGCTATATCTCCGAAACTCAGCGTCCTAGAGCGAACAAAACCTCATTTTCGTGATCGTCCGGTCGAATTTTATTTGTATATCAAGTAATTTTTTAGTTTTGACAAAATTATTTTTTAAAATTTTAAACCGCTTTATTTCCTAAACGGAACGTCCTAGAGCATAAGGGACTCCGTTTTCGTGATTGTCAGGTGGAATGTTATTAGATTATCAAGTAATTTTTAAGTTTTGACAAAATTATTTTGTCAATACTTTAAACTACTATATTTCATAAACGAACGTCGTATAGCAAAAAGGAATTAAAAAAGTTCTGAAGCAAAAAGTAGATCAGGGTATCTTTGCTGTTTAATAGAACCTAAGGTTTTCTCTACAGATTTAGATACGAAAAACATACACTTCTCTACATTTTGCTTCATAACTTTTTTTAATTCTTGGTCTATTCTCAATATATTAGTTTCCATATATAGCTAATATATTTGTTTTTTAAATCATTAAGTTACAAACCCATTGCAGTCGAAAATTATATCTACAGAGCCCCAAATGCGTGTGAAAAATCCTCTCCATACATTTACATTGGGACGGTGACGGTTTTTCGCCTATAGCTTTTATTTGTCAGAATATTAAATTTATTTTTTTACAATTATATTTTTTTTCTAAATAACTTTTTAACGTTCTATAACACAACGATTTTTTTGGCAAGCTAGTTGGGGATCCAGCAGCGCTGCTATCATAAAAAATATTATTTATAAATCATTATGAACAATAGGGTTAATAACATGCAGGTTTTTCCAAATCAAGATAGTTACTAGCGGGGTTACCCGGCATTGCCCGGGGTTTTTAGAGATTTTTTTGTCGTCTCTTTCTCTCTCTCTCTTTCTCTAAAAAAAATGTAACTCAATTTTTTTACATATAGCTTTGTAAAAATATCACAAATTTTTAGAATTATTTTATTAAACATGATTAGAGAATAACATTATTTTATTTTATATTTTATTAAACATGATTGGAGAATAACATTATTCTAAAGTTACAATTTTGCAACTAAATAATTTCAGTAAAGAAAAACTCTTCATAACTTTTAATATTCCAAGGTAATTGTTTTGGTTAGAAGATATTCATTTAAAGCTTCTTCACCTGAAAGTATAACAAAAATGACTAACCTGAGCATTGCAGTTTTAAATTTTGTTCTCAACTTTTTTTTTACAAAAATCGCATTTTTATCATTTTATGTTGTGTTTCCATTAAAAGATGGTAGCCACGGGCACGTTGTTAAATTGATCGCGATAGTGAATCCTGGTGTTAACCCCAGTAGCTCTTGCTCTATGTAGGAGTTAAGCGGTAAGAAAGCGGTGTCAAATGAATCCAATAAGAAACAACCCCTCCCGCTCGTTCAAATGCCGTTCATGGCAGCATGTACGATGGCGGGAAGCAAAAGAAAACGTCCAATTAATTTCTCCTTGTACCATACTCAGATCGCAGCTATTGCAATTTGGATAGTTAAAAATTGCAGTTCTATTATAAAAAATAAGTGAATGTCTTCCAAAAAATGACCAAAATAGTAAAAATATAAGCAAATTTAGACACTTGAAAGTAGTTTAAGTAACAAACCGAGATCTTTGCCGAAGCCGGATTGTTTGAACCCACCGAATGGTGCGGCGACATCAGTTTTGTTGTAAGTGTTGATAAATACTGTCCCAGCATGTAAGCCGTCTGCTAGTCTCATTGCTTTGCTGACGTCATTAGTGAAAACTCCGGATGCTAATCCGTATTCAGTCCTATTTGCACTCTCAAGAACATTTTCGTAGTTTCTGAGTTTGTTTTAATTTAATTAATTTAAAATAATTCGACTGCGATTTTTAAAAACTTGTTTAAATTTCTTAAAACAAAATTAATGTTGCTTGGAGAATTCTTGTGTGCTCAATATTTTAATGTTTCTAGCACAGTATTCTCTCAAAACAATATTTTTCTAGACAATATCTCTTCTTGTGCAATATTTAGTGCTCTCGAAATAATCAATAACTGGTTATGAATTCTAGATGAATTTTTCTGCACAATTTGTTGTCGGCAGCTACGATGTCATCATTAGAAAACAAAAATCAGGTCTTCTATTATTCTGGTTGTGGTTACAAAATTGGTAATACTTTGTTATCGTTGCTAAAGGCTTAGTTTCTCAATTTGTCTTTAAAAAGTCTGGTAAAGGTAATAAATACATTCTCTGCCTTGAACCCTTTGCAAAATTTGCAGGTCGATATTGATTTTGACTTGCTCAAAATTCACTTGAGCAAAATCAACAGTTACCGCTGACAGATTTAAATAAACTTTAAAATTAATTAACTAATAAAGTGAAAAAATATACGTTTTGCCTCCATCTTGTTTGGTAAAAAACGTATATAAAAAATATGTAAAACCGCTAATAAATCCATGAATCTTATACAGCTAGAAAATGTTACTTTATAATTGTGAAATTTAAAATGCTGAAAGTTATTGTTCAAGAAGATGTTGTTGGAGATATTATGTAAAAGAATATTGTCCATTGAAAATATTGCCTAGGAAGATAATGTCAGAATTATTTTAAGAAAAATATTGTCCAGATGCTATCCGAATACTTTAAAATTAATTAAATAAAACTAGACATTGACTGGTCAGTCTTGAGCCTTTCTTCAAACAAAAACAAATTTATTTGAATCGCTAACCCATTTGCAAATTTGGATATAATCATGATCGGTCCGAAAGACTCCTCCTGGGCTATAAACATGCTGTCGTGAACATCTGTGAAAACTGTAGGATAGAGAAAGTAACCTGTAATAAACAAAAAAATAAATAAATGTGAATTGTGTTTTTTTTCAATATTGTAATGTCAATCATTTTATGTTTAAGCTTAAAGTTTCAGTTTTCTAGCCAGCAGGAAAATTAGTTAAAATTGATTAAAAGATTCGGCTTAAACAGGCAGCATACAAGTGAAGCTAATTAAAAACATTAGAAAAAAAGTTAAAGTTTATTGCTTTGTTTAAAATTGCAATTTATTAAAAATTATTTCAAGAGCACAGCTGTAAATAAATTGCTTTACAAGTATATTATTTTGTTTAAAATAGCAATTTATTGAAAATTAATTAAAGAGCACAACTGTAAATAAATTGCTTAAATACAAACAGACCAACCTGGTCTCTCAACTTTTTTCCCACCACAAACAAGAGTAGCCCCATCTTGAATTCCTCTCTCGCAGAAATTCAATAAGCTGACCAGATGATCTCTGCCAGAAAACCAACAACAATTACATTCCAGCGGGGGATTGAAATGTTTAACACAATGAAGGATAAAATTGTTATCAGACATTCTGGTAATCCATTAGCAACTTATGTACGTCTACTCTCATTGGCAGCATAAGATCAAAGTAACATTTATTTCAAAATTTGTAAAATCAGAAGTAATGGAAGTTAGAATAAACTAGTAATATCAAACAAACTTGTGGTTCTGAGGTCCATGGTCAGTAGACGTGTCAAGTGGATCGCCAATTTTCATTTTTTTAATTTCATCAACCTTTTAAATAATTTGAATTAAAAAATACTAATATATAAATTTGAACAAATTTTATGTAAATTGAATATACTTCATTTTCAGAAAAAAAATTATTACTATTTTTTCGACAAAACTTGTATAAATATCTTCTTCGACAAAAAGTCTACCAGCAGCTATGCAATTTTCTCCTTTGTTGAAAAAAACTGCACTGCAACTCTATGAAATAAAGAAAATTGTGATTAAAATTATAGGAAAAAAGTATATTTTATATTAAATATTAATTTGTATTATAAATTAATGCCAAATAAAACAATTTGAAAATATATTCTGCTCTAACAGAGCGAACTGCTTTTTCCAGATTGCAGTCATTGCATATGATCAGAGGTGATTTGCCACCAAGTTCCAAAGAAACTTTTTTCAAATTGCTTTTTGCACAACTAGTAATTTAAAAAAAAAATACTGTTATTAAACATAACCATAAAATAATATTATCTACAATAAATTAAGTTAATAAATTTAAAACAATAACTAAAATGTTTAACTTTCAGAATTTGTACAAATTAAATGCAAAAACTTCAAAATTATTCGACTGATGTAATTCCCAACCTTTCCATTATTTGCTTGCCAACAGGTGTTGAACCCGTAAAACCAAGTTTCCTGACCTTCGGGTGATCAGCTATAGCTTGCCCGACAACTGAGCCTGCATCAAATTCAAATTAATAAATGTCTGAAATTGCTGCAATTAATCTTAAATATAAACAATTATATTCTTAATATAAAAATATAAATAGTTTTTTGTCAAAGTGATATTGAAATATTTGAGATGTAATTAAGAAAATCTCAGGCTGACCTGATCCTGTTACGACGTTAATAACACCAGCAGGGAAACCTGCCTTAACCACAATTTCTCCGAATTTTAAAGAACTCAAAGATGTGACCTGGTAGAAAAAATTATTTAAAAAAAATTTGTAAGTATTATATAAAATAAAGATATTTAAACCTTGAAAGTTAGTAAATAAGAAACCGTTAAAGACCTGTGCAGGTTTAATGACGACCGTGTTTCCAGCTGCCAAGCATGCAGCCATTTTCCATGCAAGCATCATTAACGGATAATTCCATGGAGTTACTAAACCGCAAACGCTGCAAAATTAATCATATATATATATAATTATTTTAGAAATAAATAAAATACAAGTTGATTTGAGACAGTCATAACAAAAAATCATATGGGAAAAATTAAGTCAAATTTGTTTTCTTGATTTGTTAACCGGAATCAGAGGCATAGCTAAGGTTTTCGGCGCCCTTACAAATTTCCATACGTAATTCTTTCCTCAAAATAGGTGATGACCGAGGGGGTGGTAGTTCAAGGTACTTTTTTAAACCTTATACACTTTTATCTCCAAAAATAGCTTATGACCGAGAAATAGCAGTAAGTACGTTTTTATAAAAAAAAAACCTGAGCATCTCCTAAAATGATTTTGGCACCCCCTTCTAAATGACGCCCGGGGACACGTGTCCCCTGCCCCCTAGCTATGCCTTTGACTTGAATAAAACAAGAAATCAGAAAATGTAAGAACATTTTCAGTAATATTGTTGTTTATTAATTAATGATGACTCACCCGATTGGCTCTCTTTTTGTAAAGGTCAAATTTTTGTTGGGTCGGGCGTGGTTAATTGGGATTGTTTTGCCCTAGAATTATGTTGATCTTCAACATAGATAATACTCTAGGCATGTTATGTTTCTATGTTATAAATTTGCGTAACGCTGCAAAGTGGAGTTGCAATAATCACTTACTTATTAATTTCCAACATTTTAAAGAGATTAGCCAATTTAATATTTTCTTAAATTAAATAAATTAAAATGCTGCAATAAATGTTCACCACACACAAATTATGCGATTTTTTTATATAATCAGAAATTCTTTAAAATAGTTTTACGTGTATTTTGTCACACCATCCAGAGAAGTAGCGAAAAGCATCAATCGACATTCCGACATGAGTCTTCAGCGCAAGTGTATAAACGGCACCTGAATCAATTGTCTCTAGAATTGCAAACTCTTCTTTGCAATCGTCCATGAGATCTGCCAACCTGAAAGTTGAAAATTTTATGAAGATGAAAAACATGAAAGCTGAAAAATAGCCATATAAGTAGTTTGTTGTTACGTTATATTGCGCTCTCGAAAATGTCATTTTTGTACACAAATTTATCTTTCAGCACAACAAACTTTTTTTTTAATTTTGTTTTTTAAACATTAAGTTGATATATAATTTTCTTTATTTTTATAGCGCCAAATGATACAAAAATAAAAAAAAAAGTTTTAAAAATCAAAAAAATATATTTTTATAAATAAAGCTGTACCAACCTGTACATGAGCAAACCTCGATCGCGTGCATTCATTTTTCCCCATTCTCCTTCAAAGGCATCCTATTATCAATTAAAACCTTTCAGCTAAATTTATTCAAATAATTCTACTAAAATTACAAGATATTTTGTAACATAAGATCAGCAACAAACTTTTGCTCTATATATATATATATATATATATATATATATATATATATATATATATATATATATATATATATATATATATATATATATATATATATATATATATATATATATATATATATATATATATATATATATATATATATATATATATATATATATATATATATATAGAAAACGTTTTTTTTTATAGATTTTAATTGCTGAGATTTTTAAATAACCCACGTAGAAAGCATGGCAGCTAAACAGCAAAAAGAAACAAATCTCATTGACCTCAAAATTAAAAAAAAAACTTGCTTAATAATTAGACCACTTAGCAGCAAATATTCTACTCAATATATATATATATATATATATATATATATATATATATATATATATATATATATATATATATATATATATATATATATATATATATATATATATATATATATATATATATATATATATATATATATATATATTCATAAGTTTAATCAAGGATATATTCTAACTAATTCTCAGCTACTCAAAATTCTCAGACCTCAAAATTAAAAAAAAAAACTTGCTTATTAATTAGACCATTTAGCAGCAAATATTCTACTCAATATATATATATATATATATATATATATATATATATATATATATATATATATATATATATATATATATATATATATATATATATATATATATATATTCATAAGTTTAATCAAGGATATATTCTAACTAATTCTCAGCTACTTACACTGGCGGCTTCAACGGCATAATCAACGTCTTCTTTCGTTCCTTTTGCAACTTTGCATATGACCTGATTCAAATGAACGAAACAGTTAATTAAACTATAAATTATTAATTTCTTAAAGACTTAAAATACATTTTTATGATTTGAACCAATGCGATAAAATGATTTTGCGTTTTATAATTATGCGGATCATGTTTTTGTAACAATAATAAAAGATAAATAGAATTTGAAATAAAATAAAATTAAAATTTATTATTAAACAAAGTTTAAAAATTTAAAATGTGAAATAAAAAGTAAAGTTCTTGTAAGAAATAACCGTTTCGTCGTTGGGATTAACCGTCTCAAAAGTACCACCATCGGAAGAGTCAATAAATTCGTTGTTGATAAACAGTTGATGTGGGAATTTTAATATCTTGTTATTGGCAGTTAGTTCAACCTGGTAAGTAAAATAAGTTAAAAATTAAAAAAAAGTATACGGCTCCACTTGTTCAAATCTACCGCAATTCATTAATTCTCCAAAACATTAAACAGAGCTAAATCAATTTCATTCTCAATTGACTAATTAAAAAAAACTACAATGAATTTAAAAAAATTAAATAATCTTCAAGTTATAATGCGTAAGGAAATATTTCAAATGCTTATGGAGGTAATCGAAAACATTCTAAAAGAAAAGTTTTAGAATTGAACATTTAACTAACGGCATCATATGTCAATTCTTTTTCTAATGAAATGCCACGTTTTTTCATCACAACCAGTCTACAAGAAAAAGAAAGTGTTTCAAATTAATTCGGGTTTATAGAATTTGAAATTACAAATTAACAAAATTTGGGTTTGCAAAATATAGCATTTTAACAACATCACCAAGTGTAATCAGGATTAGTCCTGTCATTCAAAAATTATCAAAAATAGAAAAATAAGAAACTTATTTAACAAATACAAAACCAACTTTCACATTTTAGATTTGTTAAAAACAGATACTTCAATTTTAAAAACATTAAAGTGTTAAATCAAATAAGTTATTTTAGAAAAAAATTAAAATCTAATAAAGTGCATTGTCATGAAGAGCAAATCTATATTCTAAGTTTAAGCTTGACAGTATAAACGTTTGTCAATTATTACTTCAAAGGTTTGTCTGCAATCAAAACCTGGGTCAAATTTAATACAAAAGATTTAAAAATACACATATCAGTGTAACAATTTATGTAAATTCATTTTAATATATTGTACAAACCACAAATCTGGTATATAAATTTATAATTTTAAATTGAAGTTATAATAATTCAAAAATCAGTTTAAAATAATACAAAATAATATAAAATTAATTTTGAATAAAATTGTTTTAAAAATATAGAAAAAAAACAAACTTTGTAAAATCTTGAAAAGTTGTTGCCATGTAAACTTCTTCGTTTTTTAAGTCAACATTTGAAAACTGATTTTTCACTTCCTCAACTAATCTTTAATAAATTTAAAATAAAAAAAATCTAACATTTAATAACTGAAATGAATTGTAGTGAACCACTTTCTAAAACAAAAATAACGTTCAAAAACCTAAATAATTCCGAGTTGACAATAGAAAAATATTTTAACAGCACTTTAAAGGTTGAAATAATTTGTAACTAAATATAAATATCATAAAATATTAAAGTAAACAATAACAATAAAAATAATATATAATAGAAATAGAAATAATGTTGACCTCACAACTTGCATGGAACCACCTCCTGATTTAAAAAAGTCTGTTTCATCAACAGTATCGTCCAAACTTAGTATTCTACACCAGATCGACTGTTTTACAATAATTAATAGTATAATAAGTTTAATTTATTGCATTACTTTGAAAAATAACAACTATTAAATTTGCATATAATGAAATTTTAAACGTATTTAATCTGCTATTTTAATTTAAAACTTTTCTATTAACAAGCAAACATTTTTAAAGTTTAATTTTTAATAATGCTTGTTTTGTTAAAACCTTCAACGTTAGAACCATTAACTTTTCTTCTTCGCCTAATTCAACATTCACATTTTCATCTTCTTGACCATATTTTGATGCTTGAATCATCTTCCCACACTCAAACTGAATTCTTGATATGTTGACCTGAACAAATTGTTTCACAAACAATTACTTCATTTATTAAATAGTGAAAAATTAATACCTTTAGAAAACCATTAAACAAACTCAGCACTTAAGTTGGTTCACTCACCATTCCTCCATTTTCATCTGGAATGATAATCCCATCTTTGTGTATGATGGCCTTCCTTGAAATTCCTTCCAAATCAAGCAGCTTACCTCTTGGTAATTTTTTTCTCCACAGTTTCGATCCAAATAGAGATATTTTCTATAAAAAAATTAAAACAAAAATAATTCAAATGAGGTTTAAAGATTTTGATTTAAAATAAATTCAACAGTTTTTGAAATTATTATTTAATAATAATTTGTGAATAAATTGATAATTTCTCACTTGCACCAAAACTACAAAAAAACACTAATAAAGAATAATATATTGTCAAATTGACCTCTCCGTTGATGATGATCCATGCACCGGGCACGGTGTCATTGCCTCTTATGAAGTTGTGCATTTGTTCAGCAGGTAAGTTTAAGTCCAACTATAAATAAACCGAATTTGAAGCAGAAATATCCGTTGAACAAAACTTTTTTTAAACTTAATTTTTAATTTGAATAATAATAATAATTTAAATTTATGTATAATTTCAAACCTTGGCAAGATCTTTTTTCATAATGGTTTCATAAGTTGCTCCGTCTTCTGGCTGAGGAATTCTTTGGGCTTTTCCAGCAGCTATCAATTCAACCGCTTCAGCCTTAATAAATAAACAAATTATTAAATAACAAAATTATCGTAATCAACTCTGTAAAAAAATTATTTTTAAAATAATATAACAAGAATTACAATGCTAAATATGAAATGCTCAAATGAAAAAACAATTATGGAGATAAATCCCAAAAATATCCAGCATTTCACCATTGCTTTGACTCCTTCGGGATAAAGAAAACGGTTGTACAAAACATCGACAGTGTCGTTTTCTTCAACATCGCAAACCTTCTGGAGCAGAATTGGACCAGTGTCCAGACCATCGTCCGCCCAGAACACTGTCAGACCAGCTTTCTTATCTCCTTGCACTAAAGTCCTTTGTGTTCAAAAATCATTTTTTTTAATTAAAAGCTAGTTCAATATTGTTATTTTAATAGTTTTGTGTTTTAATTCAATTTAATTTTAACTTTTTTTGTACGTTTTTCAATTGAAACTAAATTACCAGTTGATGGCAGAAGCGCCTCTGTGACGCGGGAGAACAGAAGGATGGTAGATGATTGACTGATATTTCGGATAAAGAATCACATCCATGGGTATGAACTGACTGCAATATGGCAGAACGTTCAACTCGGCATGAATGGATCTGAAATTAAAATGAGTTGAATAATTGATTTATTTGATTGTTAGATTATGAGGTGGTGCAATTTTAGATTTCATCAGCTTTATATGTAGCTTCTTTCATACTCGATTATGAAAATACTGCTGCTGATGCTGCTGCTGCTGATGATGATGATGATGATGATGATGGTGGTGGTGGTGGTGGTTGTGGTGATGGTGATGATAATGATGATGATGATGATGATGATGATGATGATGATGATGATGATGATGAAGATAGTTATGATGACTCCTGTAATACTGCTGATAATGTTAACTTTCTTGAACTAAGACAATAATTTACACAGTTGAAGCACTAACATGTATGATTCCATTACTTCTGACAAAACTACACCTTTGTTCCTCCATCTTGGAAACTTGAAAACAGCAACATTGTCTGCTATACCAGCTTGTGCTTCAATAAAAGAATAATACTAATTAAACCAAAACTACAGAAGTAAATTGGCCGTATAGCACAATAAGGCATAAATAAACAAGTTGCGACAAACCTTTTTCTTTAAAAACAAACAAAAATAATTGAACTATTTCATCAAATTACCAAGAGGATCTGGTTTTCCTTTGACGTCAGGAATTGTAAAAATTCCAACAATTGAATGTCCGTTCTTTCTCAACAAACGGTAAACGTCAACTGCAAACTGACTTTGCCCGATCACGGCTATCCTCATTTCTTTAACCAATCCCTGATCATTAATCAAAATTTGTTCGTAATTTATTATTCGTCTTCTTTTAAAATGTTAAATCTATTCGAAAATTTCAAAATATCAGTTATACAAATTATACATAAATAATAAGTTGCTTTTCTTCAAAATGTTTTATACAATTGATTGAGAGAAGCGTGTTAAAAAATAATGTTTCAAATAAAAACTCAACATTTCAATTACCAGGCCAATTATTTATAAGTACACAGACGAAACCTATTTTATGAAGAACACTCATAAGATGACAAAACAAACAATAATAGCTGCACAATGCATAAGCATATACATTGGATTGTACAGTTGTACAATTGTACAAGTCTCACGAAGCATTAAATAGAGACGACATAAACCGAGCAGTAAACCGAAAACGGTTTAATCAATGAATGAAATGATAGTATAAGCGATCAGGTGGGGGTGAATTGAAAGATAACATGTTCTTAAACAGAGTGTTGTTATTAAAATTAGTGAGCAGCATGTCCAGAAGAGTTATTAATAATTATTATTACTCTCTATAAACCATTTTAATAAACAGGTACTTACTAATTATTATTATTACTCTCTATAAACCATTTTAATAAACAGGTACTTCTTATAGAAAATTTTTATTTCTTTAATTTATAAGTTTAAAGTTTATTGGTGAGTGTGTTGCTTGTCATTAATCATCAATGATATTTTAAATATTGAAGTATTAACTTCACCATTTTGTTTTTTCCTTTTTTGTGGACAAATCTTGGAAACAAAAGTTAACAAACTTTCTGTCATTCATTCAAACTTAAAATTGGAATATAGAATTTTTCTTGATGACAATGCATTTTATAGAATTTTGAAAGTTTTCTAAAATATCCTATTTTTATTTTTATCTTTATCGATTTGTTAGAACTGTTTGCATACATTTATGTTGAATGTTAACTTTGGTTAACAAAATTTTTGTTTAAAATGAATTATTGTTTGTTGTTATCATTAAATCAGTTCCTCACAAACATCAACAATTTGTAATCGTTTATCTAATAAACATGATAACTCTCGTTTTCGTACCTTGTTTGTATAGTTGAGTCACACAGGCCTTTTTATGAATTAAAAAAGACTTTGTACTGTCGGAACTTAGATGTCAAGCTATGTAATAAATCATCTTTTACAATCCTTTTTCACCATTAAAATAATAGTTAAAGAAAAATAGTCTTTAAAAAATCTATATACATATATAAATTGAGTTAAAGGAGCTAACGAGTTTAAATTTAATTTTTACATTAAAAAGAGGTCAGTTATGATTTGCAGTTTAGTTTGATGGTTTTAAAAAAAAAAGATGATTCAGTGAACCTGGCCTCTTAAAATCTAGCAGTTTGGACCTTAAAAAATATTCAAAATATTTCAAAGTTGTGTTGTGACATTCGACTTGTCTTGACTTTGATCATGTAAAAAAGGTCAGATTCCAACAACTATTTTGGTCAAAGTCCATACTAACTGAATTTCTCAATAAAAAAAGATTTATTAAAGTTTTTTTTGAATAAATCAAAAACTAAAATTAAGTATTAAGAAATAAAATAAAATAAATAATAAATATAAACAAATTCAACAATTCTAATTTGTAAGGCAAAACACATCTAAATTGACTTTTTTCAAAATTGAAATTTCCTTGCTGCAGTTGTTTTTGACATAAACTCATTATTGTAGTTTTTTAAATAATATTATAAATTTGTTAACTTATGCAAAAAAATACATGAAATGAGAAATAACATTTATATATATAATAATTTTTCTCTTATATTACTTGATTGGTTTTCCATTAGATATAGAATGATTTTTAAAATATTTGAAATGATAATTAAATTAAAAAATAGATTTTAACCTTATTGTTTAAAATTATTAATTGAATAGCAGTACAGAAGCCATTTAAGCAATTTAAGATCTTATTCTCACAATCATTATTTCATATCCTCAGTAAATCATACTTTTGCCAAACATTTTCTTTCTTATGCTGGTCCATATACGTGGAATTCTTTACCTTCTAACTTATTATTGTGTAATTCATTGTTTACTTTTCGTAACGGTTTAAAACATTTCTATTTAGTAAATTTAACGAAGAGCGCTTTTAAATCTATAAAAGGCGCTATATAAGTTCATTTTGTTTGATTGGTTGAGAAATAAATAATCATTATCCATGACAACAACGTAACCGCACGGCTCAAATTTTCAATTAATTGCCAGATGTGAAAAAATGTACATTAAAATAAATATGAAACAAATATAGTGAAATAGAAGAACTCTCACGTTCAACGATAAATATCCTGAAGGCATATCAACATCTATTATTATTTTAATATAATAAATAATTAACTAAATTATTACTAACTTAATACTAGAATTGATAAAATCGAATCTCTTTCACAATGCAAAGCAAGCCAACGACACTATGACGTGGAAGACTTTTTTTAGTATCCACTCTCGCACACCCTCACACGCACACAAACACACATACGCACAGTCACTTGTAATATTTTAAACAAATATGTTGTATGAATACATCTACTACTTTTCAAAGTTTTTCCAGGTCATTCATTCTGAAAAATAACGATTTAACTTCTCAAATTCTGAGGATGTCAAAGTAGAGGGTTTTCAGTTTTCTTAGTTGTGAAACATGAAAAGGTGAGATGTAACTTTAATCATAAGTACTATAGCATATAGTTTTTAGTACTTTATGTTTCAATTTAAGTATAAAATGAAATTTTACAAGGGTCGAGTTATTCGTAGTAGATCACAGCAAACCGAATTTTATTTTCAATAAAACATCCCAATTAAATCTCCGCTAATATTCTTCTGTCAATTCCAACTTCTCTCTCAACAGCATCCAAATTGTTGACACGGCTATTATTTTCACTTGCATTTTCTTAACGCAATAAACTTCTTAACATTGAAACAATATGTTTAAAACTTAAAAGGCGAAACTCAAAGTATAATAACTTAAGCAGGCCCAGGCTGATATTATTCTACTCACGTAAATACAAATAAGAAACGCAAGCCTAACCGCATTTCTTAACAATTCTTCAACTCAGACATTATTGAAAACAACGTTCATAACAGTTAAAACAGTTTTAAGGCAAACTCCCATTGTCTGTTTTGTTGTTGTTTTTTTTCAATGAACCAAATTAATGTGATTTAATCTTTAACCAAAGTGGTTTGTCAAACAGAGCTGTGCTGGCGTTCAATTATTGTTGCGACTAAACCTGCTAAAAAGAAACAATTTTAACTACGGTTAAAATAATTCAACGCAATAACGCTCGGACAAGACTGAGTAGAGAAGGAGAGTTTAAAGAAAAGTATTACAGCATCCATCGCTAGTGTGGAGGCGGTTTCAATTGCTCAAACCACACAAATTCATAGTTTATTACTTAGTGTGTTTTTAAAAGGTTTTTGCACAGTATCTAGAACTAAGACGTCTAAACAACTAGTAAGAAAGCCAGTAAACGTTCTTGCGACGGAAATTTTAAATTTTAAAGCAAGTGCAATACATAAAATGCAAAAGCAAAACTCTTTATAGAGGTATTTTGTCATTAATCAGTGGTGTTTTTTTGGAAATAAAAATAAAAATTCTTTGTGAGGTCAAAGTATTTTCAACTATTTAAGTAAGACAAAATTGTTGGAGAAATAAATGGAAATTGCTTTTTGCTGTTCGTAAGGGAAATTTTATAACAATGGTTGTTCCAAAATTTCATATTTCTTGTTTTCCGTTGCTTTGGTGAGTGTGTGTGTGTGCAAGTTAGTATGCGTGTTTCTACGACACAATAAGCAAACGTGATCTACATACATAACTTCCGATGTATGTATGTATGTATGTATGTATGTATGTATGTATGTATGTATGTATGTATGTATGTATGTATGTATGTATGTATGTATGTATGTATGTATGTATGTATGTATGTATGTATGTATGTATGTATGTATGTATGTATGTATGTATGTATGTATGTATGTATGTATGTATGTATGTATGTATGTATGTATGTATGTATGTATGTATGTATGTATGTATGTATGTATGTATGTATGTATGTATGTATGTATGTATGTATGTATGTATGTATGTATGTATGTATGTATGTATGTATGTATGTATGTATGTATGCAAATTCGACTAATATTCATTTACGTAGAGCTTTGAAACTTTCAGAATAGCTGTATTCTCAATGACAATATATGAATGAAGTGTTTTAGATAACAACTAATCTATACATCGAGTTAAATTTATAAATTTTGATTTCATAGGAAAGAAATAAACAATATACAAGATACGGTTGTTTTAGATTCAAAAATTTTAGTTCGTTGACTCAGATAAAAGCATTTTTTTTAATTTTTTTTTATCTTTACTTGTTTAGCAGTATAATGATGACACTCTGTTGTTTTATACGGGTTCTGCCCTTTCACGTATTCAAACTCGATCAGAATCAACATGGCTGGCTACATGGTTCCGTTATCAGGTAAAAATTAAAAATGTCCAACTTTTAACGTGTCGAAAGCTGTGGGCTATTGCTCTAGTTTAGTTACTTTTTGAATACTCAAAATATTTTATATTTCTTCAACTAACGTAGTGACTAAAGTGCTGCCAAAACTACGTGCGGTACCCAGTCCGTTTTTACAGGCCTAAAATCCCTATACTTGGCACACAAATCTCGGCCCGACACGGTCCGTTTGAAAACTTCAAAATCAAGGTCCGGTACGGCATGGTCCGGCTTGGCCATTGTTGTACTCTATTAGTGACAATAAATGCGTCACACGTTACACGGTTTTATTTAACTTTATAATCTGTTTAATGGTTCGTATTTTCAAATCAAATTTTAGATCACAAGACTTTATCCTTTTGAGCTGAACCTTTAGATAGAAATGTAGTATCGGTGACAATGCAATATTTTACTAAAATCGAGTCAACAATATTTTTAATAAAAGTTTAATTAAAAATAAAATCTGTAATATAGGCATAGGTAATATAATCCAACGTCGTTTACGTACGAAAATCATATATAAGATGTTTTTAAATAAAACGTACTTTAAAAATCTATAACTGTTAAAATTTGCTTAATTGATAACTATCTGGAGTAACGTATAAGAAATCTATATTTTTACAAACTTTTATTTGGGTTACAATCTTTGTGTGTGTATGTGTGTGTGTGTGTGTGTGTGTGTGGTGTCTTTCTCTGTACACAAATCTTGCAAGTAAAATTTAACCAGTTTTTTGACTAGCTAGGAAGCTGAAATTTTAACATAGCTTTATATTGGATGACAATACATGATTCAATTAAGAAATATTTGTGTTTAGAAACTCGTATTTTTCTTTACTTGTTCATATTTCTCTTTTACTAAAGGTTTTGGTTCTTACAAATCGATTGCAAAAATCAAAGACTAAAAAATTGAAAATAATGCTATTAAAACTGATTTTTAAAAGCAAGTTTTTATTTTAATGGACTAAAAAATGAATTAAATTGTAAACATAAAAGCGTGGGACGCAATTGTTGCAATCGTTTGAGTGCAAAGGAAAGCGCCCCACGCTTTTATGTTTACTATTGATTTTATCCTTTTCAGTGCATTTAAATTAGAGCGTGTTTTAATTTTTTTTTATTAAAACTGATGATGGCTGGATGCGTGTTTACCTAAATTATAATTATAGTAACGCAACACCATTGAACATGTAGAGAAGTTTGAGTTATTTCATAAAAATTATTTAAAAGTTAATCTATAAATAAGTGTAGAATCAATTTGCAGAACATATTTTTTATTTTTAATTAAAATTTTAAAATGTCGGAATAATCAGAAAATAACATATCAGAACTGTGATATTATTTGCGAGATGGAACAGGTGTATATTGACGTTCCTGTCTCTCAAGTTTTTCATCATTTCTTTTGCTTTCTTCTTTCAAATTTTTACTGTCCAAAAATCCTAAACAAGAAACAAATTACTTATTAACAACTAGTTTTAATATAACGATTTTGGAATTCAATGACCACTACTGTAAGCTAGAGCCTATATAGAACTTGAGTCTCTGAAACATATAAGGTAAGATGCTAGCTTTTTTTAACTTTTTATACAGCTACAAACCTTTTTTAGCAGCTATTAATGGTATTGAAACATAATTCAAGTATTGGTCCACCGTTTTTTACAGGTGTACTCAAATTCAACCGGTGATCATAAAGGCAAATACAGGCCCGTCAAAAGGGGGTTGGTTAAAATTTTGCCCTGGTCCTCCAATGTTCAGTTTAATTTTGTTTTTGTTTAAACTCTGATATTAGTCATCAAAAACTTTAAGTAACAATTTACCTGTAAGTTTTGATTTATTTTAAAACTGCAATTACAATTAATTTTTTAATTAATTTTATTTAATTACGTTATAATTTTTATATAATACTGTGTAAATCTACTAGATTTTTTATCAAAAAGCTTAAAACAACTTTATTCTTTTAATTAAAAAATAAATTTATATTCAAGTTAAGTCAATGGATGAAACTGATGATGCTTAATGCAATGCTAGTGCATTGTCTTTAATTCCTTTTCACCTTCATAAACGCCTCTCTTCCACAGGGTTGGAAATCTCTTTTGGAAATGCTCAGATTGCCATATGCGTGGTTTATCTGGACTACGTTGGTCAGAACTCATAGCAGTTAATATCTCCTGAGTTTTGAAGACAATTGACTAGATTGGTGATCTCACATTGCTGCGTGAGGCTTGGATTTCAATGTAGGGTATGAGGAAGTAATTTGCCATTTTTTACTATGTTGTCATGAATAAAATTTTAATTAAGGTACCTTATGCGCTTCAGTTTATCAGCTCAGCAAGAATTTTCAAGCCAAGTACTGGTATTGAACATTAAGGTAGTGCACCTAAAAAATATGGTGACTGAGCTAAATGATTTTTGCAAACATTTGGAACAAACTAAAAAATAGTATTTTGCTTGCCCGCATTTATGGAATTGTCTCATTCTTACTAAAAATAATAATAAAAACTTCACTTCTTTGTGAGAAAATTGCAGGTGATGATTAATAGCCAGACGAGACATGTTTTTGCTAAAAAAGAATATGCTCGGCCATTTTAAAATGATGTGTAACTTTCTTTACTGTCCCAGCCTAATAAATTATAATTATCAATGACTCGTTTTTCTATAATCTTTCAAAATGTCTGTATTGCCTGTCGTTTCTATTGCACCTTGCCCGTGGCAATGGCTGGAGATGAGAGGATTTTTAGCAAGATGCAAATTATCAAATCGGCAGCGCATTTACTGTAATCCAATAACGTCTGCAGGATTGGCTTTTTTTGATTCTTTGTGTGAATTTGTAGCATTGTATTACTTAAATTAAATTGCTTAATATAATCACTTTAGTATAAAGATTGACATGAGATATAAACAAAAATCATAATGTTTTTTTTCATTAATTATTTCTAGGTTTTCATACAAAAAAATTACTATTTAAACTTTTTTGAATAAAACTATAAACACTTGTTACAAAAAAAACTACTATAAACTGTAACACAATTATTTTTTTTAATGTTCTGTGCTATATATCAAACTATAGTTTAGCAAACAACTTTTAATAAATAGTTTTGCTACTGCGATAATTTTGTTGCTTTGTCATTTTCGGCCTGCTAGCAATTTGATAATAAAAATAATAATATCTAGGGTTCTAGAGGACCACCAAAGTGAGATGCCCCGGCCTCGTTCAACCTCTCAACGGGCCTAATCCAATTCTTACCTGCAACAGCAACATCTGTAACGAGCAGACCAGCCATGAGGAGGCAGCAGATGAGAAAAAACGTCTTCATATCCTGCTGTTAAGACTTCTTTTATTTTTCGAAACAAAAATCGTGGTGAAGAGGATGTGGATTGTTACGGTGAGACCTTAATTATATATAAACAAATTTCATATCGATCGTCACTGAGTCCTCCTGTTTAAGCATTTAAAATTAAAATTTTTCTTAAATTAATTATTGGGAACCATCTGCAATAAAATAAAATTTAAAACTCAAACCTAACAATTATTTAATTTTCTTAGAAATTACTTATATTACTTGAAATCTGTTTCGAACATTTGCATATCCTTTTTGTTTTGCTTGTCGTCCAAACGGTATTAGTGGCCTTACAGTCCTTCTGTTTAAAAAATAAATAAATTAATTAATTAATAGAAAAACTTACGCACTAAGTAGATCAAATTGTTGAGTAATTATATATATTTATATATATATATATATATATATATATATATATATATATATATATATATATATATATATATATATATATATATATATATATATATATATATATATATATATATATATATATATATATATATATATATATATATATATCGCTACAATGGACGTAGAAAGCCTGTTCACAAATGTACCAGTTGCCCAAACAATTGAAATCATATTAAACTACGTCTATGATAACAAGTCTCCACCCAGAATAGATCGCGCAGTCATGGCAGATCTTCTTCGGATCTGTACAGTTGACGTACCCTTTCTTCATCCAAACGGTGAACTATATCTCCAAACCGACGGTGTAGCAATGGGCTCTCCGCTCGGTCCCACCTTCGCCGAATTTTACATGGGCTACGTTGAAGAAACAGTGTTCGGTGGCATCATAAAAAAACCTAATCTCTACGCACGATATGTTGACAACATATTTGTTATGTGCGAAAACAACACGGAAATAAACACTCTGATAGCTACACTCGAAAATCACTCCGTTCTACGTTTTACGTATCAACTAAGCGATATCAACAAACAGCTCCCGTTCTTAGACGTCACAGTCTCAACACTTGAAAACCAACTGAAACTCGGTACTTACTCTAAGCCAACGTCAAACGGTGCAACTCTGAACGCAGACGGATTCTGCCCAGAAAAATACAAGCAGAGCGTTATTCAAAACTATCTGCATAGAGCCTACAAGATAACCAACGACTGGGAAGAATTCCATACTGAAGTCGAACGTATCAAAAAAGTTCTAATCAACAATAATTTCAGTAATCGAACCGTCGACGATGGAATCCGGAAATTTCTTAATAGAAAACTTATTACATCACCAAAACCTTCCGTTGTTCAGTCCTCGAACACTGAGCCACAGTCCGGTATCTCATGTAATAAATCTACAATTTCATTATTCTACCAAGCACAGATGCATAATAACTATAAAACAGACGAGGAGATTATCACGTCCATAATACGCAACAATGTTTCCGTCGTCAGTCCCGAACGTTATCAACTTAGACTGCGGATATTTTATAAATGTCCGAAAGCTCATCAACTCGTCGCTGTCAACAGCTCGACGTCAAAAAATGACATTAGCAAGAACCATCTCAAAAGAACCAATGTCGTCTATGAGTTCCAATGTCCTCTCTGTCGTCCCGCGATGCAAACTTACATAGGCCACACTCGGACCACGTTAGCGAGGCGGCTGACAATGCACATCCAGGATGGCAGTATACGCACTCATCTACAAACCGTACACAACGTCAAACCAACAAGATTACTTTTGGACCCAAACACAAAAATACTCTCATTCAACAACGACCCCACACGACTGAAGATTCTGGAAGCATTGTTTATCCAAAATAAACGCCCTACAATTAACGTCCAGGATGACGCCTTCGCGCACACTCTGCAGCTTTTTGGTCGTATAGACAACCATGCTCGTCGTTCCACTCCATACGAACATTTACCTCACCCTAATAACCAGCTTATCAGCCGATCCTCTGGCGGCGTGGCGCGTCGCTCAACCTTCGATCGTCGTGCTAACTGCCCGGGTACTCGGGAAGGCGGCGAGATACTCTCCTCCTCCGACCACAGACGCGGCGATCCAAAACCTACCAATTCTCCACTTAATTCAACCTATATAGACGCCGTTCCTTCGACACCCGTCAACGCTTCCGGCTGCGGAGGCGGTCTTCGCAATATCGACTCACACTCCGGCCGTACCATTTCACCTTCACGATTGAATTCTCTACATATCGATCATTGCTCAGCGGACGCTGCGTCCGGATTTCGGCTTCTCCGCGATGTCTCCCCGGACCAGCCACTCACCGAGTCAGACGCGGATTCTTCGTCAGACGGTTCCACGGTCGCACCCGTCCCTCTGTCGCAGCAGCCTGCGTTCTCGGCCCTTGATCACGGCGGTCAGTTCACTGATCGACGCGTCCCTGACTCGCCTCGTCACTCGAGTTCCGATTGCTACCTCAATCGTCGCGTGACGCACCAGGAGTTCCCGGAGAACGACAGATTATCTTTTAAACCTGGCTACAGATATGGAGAGCCGAAGTCTGTCAGTTTTCCGGATATTCCAATTTACGTCGATGCAACCCCTTCGACGTCCGGCGACGCCGTCCCGCACGCCACTCCGGGTCATCGCATCGAGGAGCAGATGTCTGACTCCGACGACATGTACTCTACTCCTAGTCTTCGCGTCTTTCCGCCGGTGTCCGGCGGCCCCAGCGGAGCTAACCTGCACTCTAACCCGAGTCATGACATCGGCGCGCCGGAGTCCGGCGAGGCCAACCTACACTCCACCCCGGGCCATAGCGTCGAGGCGTCGGTATCCGGTGGGGTTAATCGAGCGGTTCCGCCCGGCGATGACAGCGGATCCGTGCGTGTGGACTGCTCGTCCGCATTCCCTCATTTAACTAACTGCGGCAACATAACTTTCCGCAGACGAAAGTGATTAGCCGCATTTCATTCAGTCCTATACTTTTATACTTATACTTTTATTTTATTTCAGTCGTAACCTATTACTCTCGTGATCCTTTCATTCCGATTTTATATTTTATATGTCATATTTTATCTTTCGTGTCGGCCATCGCTTCGCTGGTCACAACGTAAACATTTACTTCTCGACATGCTATTCTTTACCGTTTCGCTGGTTGCTTCGTGGTTTTTGAAGTCGATTTCTAGTAAGTTTACATACTTTCTAAAACTGATTCTCATTCCATATCAAACATTCAACAATATTTAACTCAATTTCACTCCACTTCACGTTTTCTGTTTTTACAGTAGTATTCCTGCTCTCTATATACCATGTACCTCAGTTTAATTTTATCTCACATTATTTTATCTCCGCTTGGTTTTATCGCAACTATATCGGCTTGCATTATATTTGTTTCCTAATCTTCTAGTTTTAGGTAAATACGTTTCGCCATTATTCCAATTTCAGTTCGACTTTTACATTCGTCCGTTTTTGAATATTTTCACTATTTTCTATTTAAAGGGCTCTGATGATGGCTTTCGAGCCGAAACTGTACAGTAAGCCCTCTACGAAAATTAATAAAGAATTTTACTTAAAAAACAAAGTAGTTGTCCGTAGATTAGAATCTTATGTTAAAAAAATTAAAAAAAAAATGGGCAGCTATTTTTAATGGAGCATGCACGAAAGAATATATATATATATATATATATATATATATATATATATATATATATATATATATATATATATATATATATATATATATATATATATATATATATATATATATATATATATATATATATATATATATATATATATATATATATATATATATTGACGTACTTAGGTGTAATATTTTCTTTCAGGCACGCGCTATTAAAGACAATAGACCATTTTGCGTATATTATTTTTTTCAACAGACATTCTAAATTTTTCAAACTACATACATTGTTTGATTCAACTAGGGCAAACGGACCGTTTCGACTATATATATATATATATATATATATATATATATATATATATATATATATATATATATATATATATATATATATATATATATATATATATATATATATATATATATATATATATATATATATATATATATATATATATATATATATATATATATATATATATATTTTTCTTTTAAACAGGCTCTATTAAACACAATTGACCACTTAACATTAGTCATCTTTCTTACCAAGTTTTTAAAGCCCTTTTCATCCATTTGAAACGACGAGACATATATTGAAGAATTTATTGGTTAAAATAGTTAAATGATAAAACGATCAGGGTTAACTGGTCAGTTTCAGCTATAAAAAGCCATTTTCAGAACCCTATGTTGAACAATAAATTAAATATTAAATATTATAAAAGTTGAAAGGGAAGAGTTAAAAATCAGAATTATTTAGGCTTAGGGAGACATTTAATTAGAGCTAGGCTGAATCAGTTTTCAGTTAATAAATTAATATGGCTATTGATAGATGGAACACATTGAAATTTAGGTTAAAAAAAAAATTAAAAAAAAAAAAAAAAAAAAAAAAGCGACCACATTAAATGAGTTACAAATGAGTTAAATGAGTTACATATATATATATATATATATATATATATATATATATATATATATATATATATATATATATATATATATATATATATATATATGTTTCTTATAAAAGAGTATCTTGAACTGTCTGATTAATCTGATTTGAATAATTTTAATTGATTTAAGGCCTAATTCATGTCGGAAACATTAAATTCATGTATTGTCACCCAGTCCAGAATAAAGCTTTCCTGAAAGTTTTAGAGCTTTAGGTGGTCGAAAAGTGGAAAAGCGACCGGGAGCGTGAGAGCAAGCGGGAAAGGAAACGGGAGCGTGAGAGAAAAACTATAGAAAAACCTCTAAAAAAGCCGGGCACCCCGCCAGTATATATATATACATATATATATATATATATATATATATATATATATATATATATATATATATATATATATATATATATATATATATATATATATATATATATATACATATATATATATATATATATATATATATATATATATATATATATACATATATATATATATATATATATATATATATATATATATATATATATATATATATATATATATATTTCAAATAATTAGGAACAAGATGTTCTTTCAAACACGCTTTATTAAAGACTATGGCCCATTTCTTATTACAAACTTTTTCTATCAAACGTGAAACTTTTCGAAAATCGGAAATACCAAGACACTTTTGAACCAACTGGTATATATTTTTATTAATATTTTGGTCATGAGCTGACCTGCAGGTTTCGGCTTTATTAGCCATCATCAGAACTCATAAAACTAATTTACAGCTACAACGAAAATATATAAAGTGGTGTGGCGAGACATATCAGATATGTTTACACATCAATCGAGGTCAAAGTACAAAGAAGAGTAAAAGCAAAATATGAAAACCGCTAAGAAACAACCAAATTTTTTGCCTCGGAGTAAATAAATAAACAAAAAATAAACAAAAAAATAAGAAAAAATAAAAAATTACATGTGCTAAAATATACAACCAAATTAAGTAGTAAAATATAACTATTAAAAGAAAATTACTAATAAAAGCAAAGAGGTAAAATAATAAAATAAGAATTTAAAGCTACAATTCAAAGATAATAGGATATCGATAAAATTGAGAGTTTAATTAAAAGTTGAAAATGATCAACGTCTACGTATAGTAATATTGCAGTTATCAATCAAATGCGGACACATCGCACCAGTCCCATCACCATCACGCAGGTCAGCAGTCTCGAGGCCTCGAGGAGGTTGGCTCATGGCTGACAAACCAGTGGAGCACTGTTCGACCGCGTCCAACGCTTCAATATGGTTGGTAGATGGAGAAAAGGAAACAGGACCACAAACTGGGCCGTTGTCGTATTGGTCGCAAGGATGATCATAACTGTGATAAGATACATTTGTAGTCTTGGTTGGCGAACTCCTAGTACGGAGTTCAGATAAATCAGAAAAGGAGAGGCGAGGTGTGACAAAAGGAGAATGCGGGAGAACAGTGAATAGCGGAGTCCTTGGCATGTCGGCAGGGCACAGTTCGGTTGCATTTGAAACATCGATACAGTTGGTAGGGTCTATTTCGTTGGCAGCGTCTATTGCGTTGGCAGACAAAGGAGATAAAACTCGACGAGAAATGGAACCGTTGTCGTACTGGTCACAAGGATGGTCGTAACTGTAATGGGAAACACCTGTAGTTTTGGTTGCCGAACTCCTAGTACGGAGTACAGATAAATCTGAAAGCGAGGGACAAGGTGTGACAAAGAGAGAAAGCGGGAGAACAGTCGATGGTGAGGCCTGTGGCATATCACCATTCACCGGGTCCGAAGAAGGCCGGCAGATGGCCGACGGATCGATAAAGCACTGTTCGATCAAACGCACAGCCTCAATGCAACCGGTATCATCCACAGAACTGGCAGACGGAGGACCAGTAGGCCGATCGCAGTTTGGCAAACCACAAATTTCAATAAGGTTAGCATGGTCCATTGCGCCGGTGGACGGAGCACAGGAAACCGGATCACAACGTGGGCTCTTGCTATGCCTGCCAAGTGCATGATCATTCAATATACAAGTGTTGGGGGCAACAGCGGATGACGAGCCCTGCGGCACACCAACGCTGTGGCACTGCAAGTGGTGCCTATTGTTGAATAGTTTAAGGGTCCGTCCAAAATGGTCATCTTGGACGTTTAGTATTGGTTTATCCCGGACAATGTAGAGGGCCTCGGCAATTTTTAATCGAGAGGGGTCGGCCTCGTGATGGAGAATAACAGTGTTATCGACGAGTGTTTGTCTGTTGAGTTTTGTGTTGTGAGCCAGTTGCGAATGCGTTGTAATACTGCCACCCTGTAAATGCATAGTAACCCGGTGGGAGAGCGTAGTACGTGTCTGGCCAATGTAGGTAGCAATGACATCATGCGGTGCAGGACAAGTAAATTTATAAACTACATTTGTACACTGGAAAATGCTGGCGTGACGAGGGCTATTTTTCATGATAAGGCTGTGTGATTTTCTGTCTTTATAATATATGGAGAATGACAGTCTATGTCGGAGTCGATCTTTAACTTTAACTCAACTTGTAATAATTTGACGTAATATTCTCTCATCAAGACGGTAATTGTCATGCATCTGGGAACAGTAACGGATATCAACAGTCCTGACGACATCATTAGGAAAGTTTGCTGGAATGCCAGAAATCTTTTTATTCACAAATCTTTTCACAACAGAATCAACCATGGTGTTGGTGTAGTTATTGTTGATCAACAGCGTTTTGAGACGCTTGACTTCTGTGTGAAATTTACACCAATCTTCTGACAGCCCGTAAGCGCGAGCAAGAAGGTTATGTATAACACTCTCTTTGTATATATCAGAACAGTAGCCGGCACCGTTCATGCAAAGACCCTCGGAGGAAGGCTTGACGTACATTTCATGTGCAAGGCCGGAATCCGTTTGAGAGACCAACACGTCCAGAAAAGGTAACGTATGATTACAGTCGCTATATTCGATTGTAAAATTCAACACAGAGTATTGCTGAAACTTAGTTCTTAATTCTTCAAAATGTGTAGTATCTCGAGCAATCACAAAGATGTCATCGACAAATCTTGCATATTATGTAGGTTTATTGATGGCGTCGAACACACGATTTTCTAAATGACTCATATAAAAATCGGCAAATAGAGGGCCCAAGGGTGAGCCCATGGCCACACCGTCAATCTGTCTGAACAATCGGCCATCGGGATGTTTAAATGGCAATTCTTTAGTACACAACAACAGCAACTGCAACATGGAGCTCTCTGGAACAGTTGGGGGTGATAGTGTAGCATTGTGATATACGTTTTTCAAGAATAATAGCGATGGTAGTATCGACGGGCACATTTGTAAATAAATTTGTAACATCCAAAGAGCCCATAACGCCAGTTATGTGGCGATTACTTCTGATTAGGGCGACGAATTCAAAAGATGATCTCACTGCATGTTGACACGAACAATACGGAGAAAGCAAAGCAACAAGAAACTTTGAGAGAGCAAACGTCAGTGTTGGGCACTGAGATATAATTGGTCTCAGTGGATTTCCAGGTTTGTGTGTTTTGACATTACAATAGATGTATCCTGGTGAAAAATCTCCAATGATCTGCTTTATGTTTATTGATGAATTATTACGGAGTAAGCTACCGATGATCTTGTTAGCCCTCCTTTTAATATCCAAAGTCAGATCTTTAGAAATTTCCAGAAATTTGTTAGAATCACTTAATATATTGTTTAATTTGCATAGATAATCAGATCGCTCCAAGATAACATAGCTATTAGTTTTGTCAGACTTCCGTATTACAATGGTGGGATTGTTTCTTAAAGATAGGGCAGCAGAATACAATTCATCAGCCATTTTACGAGGAGTGTTCCGGTGTTTGAAACCCTCAGCTTTAAGTAACGTATAAAGGCGATTATCAACAGAAAGCTCACCACTGAGAACATGCGCCTCAAGTTGACGAACCAACATTTCTAATTCAATCTGCTTCAGTACCGGACGATATTTGCCTGGAACATGGCAATTGTAACCAAGTTCTAAAAATTTTAGTTCAGATGTTGTAGGAGTGTATGATGAGAGGTTTATGACGTGATTAAGGTTTTCTTTCAGCAAGAAACTTCCGCCATATAATGTAGATAGTTTGTTCACAATTATGCTTTTCTTCCTTCTGTTAACACGGTCGACGCTAATATCAACAAAGCGTTGGAATGTAACCGCAGAGTCGTTATCAGTGAATAAGGCTTGGTACGTGTCCACAGTTTCTTTTAATAATGTAGAAAGTCTGTTAAACTCCACTTGAGCGGCCACAACTTCTCTTTCAATTGCATCAGAAATTGAAAAACGAGAATGATAATTCCTAGAGCGTTGATATTTATTTTTCAAATAATTAGGAACAAGATGTTCTTTCAAACACGCTTTATTAAAGACTATGGCCCATTTCTTATTACAAACTTTTTCTATCAAACGTGAAACTTTTCGAAAATCGGAAATACCAAGACACTTTTGAACCAACTGGTATATATTTTTATTAATGTTTTGGTCATGAGCTGACCTGCAGGTTTCGGCTTTATTAGCCATCATCAGAACTCATAAAACTAATTTACAGCTACAACGAAAATATATAAAGTGGTGTGGCGAGACATATCAGATATGTTTACACATCAATCGAGGTCAAAGTACAAAGAAGAGTAAAAGCAAAATATGAAAACCGCTAAGAAACAACCAAATTTTTTGCCTCGGAGTAAATAAATAAACAAAAAATAAACAAAAAAATAAGAAAAAATAAAAAATTACATGTGCTAAAATATACAACCAAATTAAGTAGTAAAATATAACTATTAAAAGAAAATTACTAATAAAAGCAAAGAGGTAAAATAATAAAATAAGAATTTAAAGCTACAATTCAAAGATAATAGGATATCGATAAAATTGAGAGTTTAATTAAAAGTTGAAAATGATCAACGTCTACGTATAGTAATATTGCAGTTATCAATCAAAGGCGACACATCGCACCAGTCCCATCACCATCACGCAGGTCAGCAGTCTCGAGGCCTCGAGGAGGTTGGCTCATGGCTGACAAACCAGTGGAGCACTGTTCGACCGCGTCCAACGCTTCAATATGGTTGGTAGATGGAGAAAAGGAAACAGGACCACAAACTGGGCCGTTGTCGTATTGGTCGCAAGGATGATCATAACTGTGATAAGATACATTTGTAGTCTTGGTTGGCGAACTCCTAGTACGGAGTTCAGATAAATCAGAAAAGGAGAAGCGAGGTGTGACAAAAGGAGAATGCGGGAGAACAGTGAATAGCGGAGTCCTTGGCATGTCGGCAGGGCACAGTTCGGTTGCATTTGAAACATCGATACAGTTGGTAGGGTCTATTTCGTTGGCAGCGTCTATTGCGTTGGCAGACAAAGGAGATAAAACTCGACGAGAAATGGAACCGTTGTCGTACTGGTCACAAGGATGGTCGTAACTGTAATGGGAAACACCTGTAGTTTTGGTTGCCGAACTCCTAGTACGGAGTACAGATAAATCTGAGAGCGAGGGACAAGGTGTGACAAAGGGAGAAAGCGGGAGAACAGTCGATGGTGAGGCCTGTGGCATATCACCATTCACCGGGTCCGAAGAAGGCCGGCAGATGGCCGACGGATCGATAAAGCACTGTTCGATCAAACGCACAGCCTCAATGCAACCGGTATCATCCACAGAACTGGCAGACGGAGGACCAGCAGGCCGATCGCAGTTTGGCAAACCACAAATTTCAATAAGGTTAGCATGGTCCATTGCGCCGGTGGACGGAGCACAGGAAACCGGATCACAACGTGGGCTCTTGCTATGCCTGCCAAGTGCATGATCATTCAATATACAAGTGTTGGGGGCAACAGCGGATGACGAGCCCTGCGGCACACCAACGCTGTGGCACTGCAAGTGGTGCCTATTGTTGAATAGTTTAAGGGTCCGTCCAAAATGGTCATCTTGGACGTTTAGTATTGGTTTATCCCGGACAATGTAGAGGGCCTCGGCAATTTTTAATCGAGAGGGGTCGGCCTCGTGATGGAGAATAACAGTGTTATCGACGAGTGTTTGTCTGTTGAGTTTTGTGTTGTGAGCCAGTTGCGAATGCGTTGTAATACTGCCACCCTGTAAATGCATAGTAACCCGGTGGGAGAGCGTAGTACGTGTCTGGCCAATGTAGGTAGCAATGACATCATGCGGTGCAGGACAAGTAAATTTATAAACTACATTTGTACACTGGAAAATGCTCTATCTTTCGCTCTCAGTTGGCTTCCCGTTTTCGTTTTCGCTTATTTATGTATGTATATGTATGTAAATATATATATATATATATGTATATAGTTCCCGCTCACTCACCCGCTCCGCTCCGCTCATTTTGTGACGGATTTCAAACTTTTTTCTTTATATTTGATTCCCCTTGACTCTCAAGGTTGTGTGAAAATTTCATTACGATCGGATAAATGGTGTAGCAATGCATAAAGGACATATATACATACATACATACATACATACATACAAACATTCATTTATATATATATATAGATAACCATCTGTCTGTGTGTATATGTATGTCCTTTATGCATTGCTACACCATTCATCCGATCGTAATGAAATTTTTACGCAACCTTGAGAGTCAATGGGAAACAATTATAGTACAAAATTGAAATCGGTCACAAAATGAGTGGGAGAGCGAGCCGAAACGGGAATACGGAAATGAGTAGAAGCAGGAAGGGGAAAACAAACGGGAACAGAAAAACAACTGAGAGCGAAAGAGCGAAAGCAAGCGAGAGCAGGAAAGCAACCGGGAGCGGGAAAGCGACCGAGAGCGGGAAAACGACCGGGAGCGGGAAAGCCACCGGGATCGGAAAAGCGACCGGGAGCGGAAAAGCAAGCGGGAGCAAGAAAGAAAAACGATAGAAAAACTTCTAAAAAACTCGGGCAACGCCGGGTACCCCGCTAGAATATATATATATATATATATATATATATATATATATATATATTGATAATATTGTAGCCCACGTCACTCACTTAATGATTCTGTCACGCTTACGTAATTAGTCGTATAGTAGTTATTAAATACAATTTTTTTATCATTGATATATATATATATATATGTATATATATATATATGATTGATATACAGATATATATATATATACATATATATATATATGTACATATATATATATGTACATATATATATATATATACATATATATATATATATATATATATATATATATACTTTTATATATATATATATATATATATATATATATATATATATATATATATATATATATATATATATATATATATATTAGTTTTGTTTTTCCTATTAATTAAATTCACATTTTAATAATTGAAAAATAAAGTATATGTTTTTAAACAAAATGTCTCTTAATATGAATGACGACGAAGATCCTGTGTCGAGAAAACGGCGTCTAGCTAAAGAAAGGCAACAGAGATATCGCGCAAGACAAACTCCACAATCAAAAGCAAAAATATTCGAGTTTTAGATGCAGAAGCTCATCAACAACGCACTGCACAAATGTCTGTTGAGGAATTGCAAATTTTTCATGCTTCTCATGCCGCATCACAACAACGTTATGTCTATCGACTTACTCCTCAACATCTAGAAGCTCTTCACACTTCCATTGCTGCCTCACAACGTCATCGAATTGAGCAAATGTCTCCCCATGAATTGCAGTTACATTGAGAAACCAATGCTGCCTCGCAACGCCATCGAGTTTTGCAAATGTCTCCCAATGAATTGCAGCTACATCGAGCTGCTAATGCGATCTCCCAACGTTTAGCACGAGATCGTGAGAGTGAGGCAGTTCGTAACGAAGCAATTAACTTCAACGAAACTCAATTCGATCAACATGATTGTGGTGAACTTGATGTTTTATGTACTTCATGTCGATCAAGAAATTCTGCTGCAAAGCAACCATCAGATGGACTATTCACTTCATGTTGTCGAAAAGGCAAAGTAATGTTGCCAAAACCAATTGACATTCACGGTAATACACTTGAATATCCCGATTTTCTTAAAAGCCTCATGTCAGACACGGCCAATCCAGATAGACAAAATTTTCGACAACATATTCGATCATACAACAGCGCAGTTTCTTTCGCTTCCATGGGCGCAAAAATTTTTGATTTGCCTGGCAGAGGACCTTATGTTTTTAAAATTCATGGAACAATTTACCATCGAACCTCCCATTTACTGTCACCTGCCGGTCAAGCGCCACAATTTGCGCAAATTTAAGTACTTGATAGTACATAAGCCACAGAAGTACGTCAAGAAAATGAAGCAAATGAAAATTGTCGTCCTGATATCTATATATATAAAAATGAATCTTTGTATATATGTATGTATATAGGTATGTTATTTATGCATTGCTACACCATTCATCCGATCGTAATGAAATTTTCACACAACCTTGAGAGTCAAGGGGAATCAAATATAGAAAATAAAATGTTGAAATCCGTCACAAAATGAGCGGAGCGGAGCGGGTGAGCGAGCGGGAACTATATATATATATATATATATATATATATATGTGCGTATGTATGTCTGTATGTATGTATGTATGTATGTATGTGTATGTGCATGTATGTGTGTCTGTGTGTGTTTATGTATGTATGTATGTATGTATGTATGTATGCATGTATGTGTTTTTTACAATATTTCGGCACTAAATGCTCATTCAAAGTATGTATGTATGTATGTATGTATGTATGTATGTATGTATGTATGTATGTATGTATGTATGTATGTATGTATGTATGTATGTATGTATGTATGTATGTATGTATGTATGTATGTATGTATGTATGTATGTATGTATGTATGTATGTATGTATGTATGTATGTATGTATGTATGTATGTATGTATGTATGTATGTATGTATGTATGTATGTATGTATGTATGTATGTATGTATGTATGTATGTATGTATGTATGTATGTATGTATGTATGTATGTTTGTTAACAAAAGAAAAGAAAGAACACCGCCACCGAAAGACGTCCGAGAGATGTTCCCACATCTTGTGGGCAACATCAACATAACAACGCGAAAGAAAGAAAAATAATAGTTTATATATTATAAGTTACTATGTTAATGATTATTCCTTATATATTATTGATATGTTAATAACATTAATATATTTTGGTTAATAAAACTTAATATAAATTACTGATTATTAGACTTATTTTTAGGTTGATTGAATTTGGTGTTTTCAGTTTATTTCTTTTGGCCAGATGCCCAGTAGAATGACCACCGTCTTTCGGTGGAGGTCTTCTTTCTTTTCTTCTGTTGACATTTGAACCTTGATAATGGAGAGTAACTCCGATACGCGTCGGTGATATTATATATTGGATTATAACTTTGATTTTGTTATATAATTCGGTTGTTATATAACATGACTAGCGGTCAGTTGTTTGCAAGTCCTCGAATTCGAAGTTTTTTCAGGGAGCTTGAAAAAAGTTTTAACAAGTTGGTTTCTGCGAAATACGCTGTATTGTTTAATAAAGAATATATATATATATATATTGTTGTAAAATCGTCAAATCGTATTACAGGTCCAGAAGAATGGTTTTGTAGTTTATTGGGTGATAATAAATAAAGCTTGGTTAATGCTACATACTTATCCCTTCTAATATATTCTCTGTTAATAATAATATTTCTCGGGATATAAATTTATGGGAAAAGTGGAATCAGTACCATCCATAGATATAACAATATATATATATATATTTTTTTTAATTCATTTATTGAGCACCAACATAAGTATTAAACTTAAACAAAAGAAAATAACCAAAACGACAAGAAAAATATAGAACCAAAATTTCAAAAAAAGAAAAAAATCGATTGGTTGAGAAAGAAATAAGGTGCCCAAAAGGTTCGTCCGAAGGGAATTCCTTCCCGCTTAATGGACAACCTTTACAAAAAGAACCAAATGAGCTGGTTGAGTTAAGACATTTCACATATATATATATATATATATATATATATATATATATATATATATATATATATATATATATATATATATATATATATATATATATATATATATATATATATATATATATATATATATATATATATATATATATTTATTTATATATATATATATATATATATATATATATATATATATATATATATATATATATATATATATATTTATATATTTTCTTTTAGGCATGCTCTGTTAAAAATGATAGACCACTTTGCGTTGATACGTTTTTTCGCCAAGCTTTCAAAATCTCTTGAATTCATGATAACTCCGCTTTTTAAATAGATTTATTAAAAACGAGGGCTGACCGATCGGTTTCGCAGAAAAGCATCTTCGGAGCCCTTTAAATTACGAAGTTAAAATGTATTTACTATAATGCGAAAATAGAATGAAACTATAAAACGACGAGAATAAACATTAATGAAAACTGAAATAGAAAAACAACGTATGGAAAGTGGAAAGCAAGATATAAAAGGTAGGTAACTAACGTACAAGATTAGTAAAAACCGAAGCGGAAAATAATTGTAAACAAAACGAAAACATGGCGATAGTGGCCGCAGCGCAGGTATTTACGCAACTATGCGCTAGGTAATTGTTGTCAGGTGCGCGCAATCAGGCTATTCTTAACAATGTTCATCTGGTTTCATCGGCGAGCGGTGAGGACAACTTTATTTCTCGTGGCAACCAAGGAGTCGGCCCTCTTACTCCTGCTCACCATCCGATCGCCGACGTCGTCGGCAATGATGGCCAGGGCCTGTGTCCCGTCCATGGATCCCCATCACGTGATAACTCCAGTCTGGAAAGTGTGCGTAGCCGCGGCGTTGGTGACTCGTCGGATGACCGTCTTCCGGTGGAGTCCGTGTCTTCTTTCCAGCTATTTGCTCGACTAGTCAACAACGTTAATATAACAATACGACGCGGTAGACGTACCTAGAGTTATCATGAATTCAAGAGATTTTGAAAGCTTGGCGAAAAAACGTATCAACGCAAAGTGGTCTATCATTTTTAACAGAGCATGCCTAAAAGAAAACATTACGCCGAAATACGTTCAAAAATATTTATATATATATATATATATATATATATATATATATATATATATATATATATATATATATATATATATATATATATATATATATATATATATATAGAACCAAAATTTCAAAAAAAGAAAAAAATCGATTGGTTGAGAAAGAAATAAGGTGCCCAAAAGGTTCGTCCGAAGGGAATTCCTTCCCGCTTAATGGACAACCTTTACAAAAAGAACCAAATGAGCTGGTTGAGTTAAGACATTTCACATATATATATATATATATATATATATATATATATATATATATATATATATATATATATATATATTCCATCATTAAATATGATTATATATATATATATATATATATATATATATATATATATATATATATATATATATATATATATATTCCATCATTAAATATGATTATATATATATATATATATATATATATATATATATATATATTCCATCATTAAATATGATTATATATATATATTTTTTTATCAATTTTTGAACCACTTCCATCGTCATATATATATTAGCGGGGTACCCGGCGTTGTCCGGGTTTTTAGAGTTTTTTCTAATGCGTGTCTTTCTCGCTCCCGTTTCCTTTCCCACTTGCTCTCCCGCTCCCGGTCGCTTTCCCGTTCCTGCTTGCTCTCCCGTTCCCGGTCACTTTTCCGCTCCGGGTCGCTTTCCCGATCCGGTCCCTTTGCCGTTCCCGGTCGCTTTCCCGCTCACTGTTTATTTATAATAAAATATAATATATATAATAAAATATATATAATATATATATAAATATATAAATATATATATTTATATAAAATATAAATCTTGGACAAACAGAATGACAGAAAGAAAGACAGACAGACAGACAAGAAAGCAAGTTAAGAAAAACGTGGTAATGAATGTTTGTGAGTTTTTTTGTGAGTCTGTCCTTGTCAACTTGGGCAAACCGCTAAACAACAAAACTCCAACTTCGATTTAATTATTAACTTCTTTATTATTAAATAAAAAATAAACTAGACGGAAAATGTAACTTCAATCCGAAAGTTCGCTTCAATACAAGATTTCACTTCAATTCGCCAATTCAACACAATTCACTAATTCACACCAATTCGACAGTTCACTGTAATTCACTAATTCACACCAATTCGACAATTCACTGCAATTCACTAATTCACACCAATTCGACAATTCACTTCAAACTCCGCGACGACTCTCGAGCTGCACTCTCCCTAAACTGAACTCCCTGCGCATAGTTTTCTCCTAAACAGCACGCTAGCCACTAACACACCACAACTCCTACAACTACAGGTGAACATTCATACTACAGGTGAACATTCACACTACAACAAACAGCGAGCGAACACACAACACATCCCATCCACCAACAATCACATACACAACATGTCTATCTTGACATTCCGTCCCTTCCTCCAGACAAAAAATATTTTTTTTTCTTCTAATTCTGGAAATTCATTTTCGGCTTCCATCGGCAAGCAGTTGGCCTCGGCGTCTGCGAGCTTCCTCATCGTCTCCTCCTTGCTGGACATCATCTCTCGCTTGTGGGCGGCTCTCTGGACTGCCAGCTCGTACTGGTGGTCGTTCTGGATGTGTTTAATTTGCTGTTGCAATCGCTTGATTCGCTCGCACAAATCGTTTCGTTCTTTCTCCATAGTTAAACATTTCTCACAAGCTTGACTGTTGCTACCAGCTACAGAACTCTTAGATTTATCTTTGGTCTCATCCCTGTTTATGTTATTAATGACTTCGACATCATCCACTTTTGCCGATGGATTTTCCAATAATTCCAATCCAAGCTGCTTTTTTTCTTCCTGTGCCGACAACTCTAGCTTCTTCTCCAACTGAGAAACTAGCTCCTCTTTCTCCTGGAGACGACCGTGGACTTCCTCTAGCTCGGCAACCAAAGATGCTAAATGTTTCGACAATTCTGCGCCGCCACCGCTTCCGTTGTCTCCTCCACTCAGCTTCCTCAGGGAGTCGCAGAAACGAGACGATCTCCTCTGCTCCAGGTCTAACTTTTTCAAGAGTTCTAACTTTTTCAAGAGTTCTTGGAGTTTCAGAGAAGACGAGGATCTCACCTTTTCCAGGTCGACTTCGAGCTTTCTAATCTGCTGTTTCAAACTGGAGTTGTTCTTCTCAAGATCCGAAGTCTTGATCTGGTCCGCCCGAAGAACGTCGGCAGTCCGCACGACGACCGAAGAAGCCGATAGACCGGTCGCCTTGTCTCCGGACGCCTTTTCCGAAGGCGGTTTCAGTTCGGAAATCAACTTTTCCAGGGTCTGTATCTTTTTGTTTTTCTGAGACGAATCCTTATCGGCTTGTTTCGACTTCAGAGATATCTGATTCAATTCGTTCTCTAACACGGACTTCTTCTCGTTGAACAATTTCCTTTCCTTCTCGGAGGCCTTCAACCGTTCGGTCAACTCTCCGACTTCGCATTCCAACCGGAGAACTTTCTTCTGATGGTCAACCTTCAGTTCTTCCACGACACGGACCGAGTACTCTCTGAGACGACGCAGTTCGTTTTCCAGTTCCGCCTTGTGAGCTTTTCTCATTGCATCGAGTGCGGATTGAGTAGCAGGTGTTGAACTGGCGTCGTTACGAAATTGTCGTTTTGTACCCACCATGAAACCGTTTTTTTCCATCCTACCACCAGTAACCAAAGCAGCAGTTTTTGTTATCTGGAAGCAGTTTCTTGACACGTGACCAAATTTGCCGCAGTTCCAACATCCGCTTCTACTTGTCTTGTCGTGGACTCTATTTGAAATTGTCGTCAGCTTCGAAGAACCGCCACTGCCTCTGCACTCTGCCGCAAAATGTCCGACCCGCCCACAGTTGAAACAGTTTTTTGATTTCTTGTAACTTTGTTCGCTGACTTCAGAAAGACTTTCTTCTCCGTGCGCATCCAAATACTGCCTTGCAAAATCACTCATTTCCTGAAGATTTCGTGGTGCGCGTTTTTTTCAGAAACAAGGCCATTTCTTTGGAGCAGCCATTCACATATTGCTCCATCACCAGAAGCATTGACAACCCCTCGTAGCTTTCTTCAGTTTCTGACAGCTCAACCCACCGCTGCAAGTAGCTTTGCAAACGAACTAAAAAAGAGTCGGGAGCCTCGTTCTTTTCAGGTCTAGCAGTTCTGAATTTTTTTATGAATCCATCTTCTGTTAATTCATAGCGTCGTAACAGAGCTTTTTTTAAAACGTCGTAATTTCCAGCCTGGTCAGACGGCAACCTGGAATAAACTTCCAAAGCCTTTCCTTTCAGCAGGTATGACAAAAATATAGCCCATTCTGATTTTCTCCAGGATTGAATTTCAGCCACTCTTTCAAACCGAGACAAATACGTGTCCATGTCATCTTTCTCATCCTCAAAACATGGTAACTTGGGTCCTGATGCCACATGAGTTAGACCGACGGAACTTGTCTGGTTGAGGCTGTTTTTCTTGATTTCCAACTCGAGCCTGGTTATTTCACGGTCTTTGTCTTTTTGGTCATTTGCCATTCTTTCAAGTTCGATTCTGGTTCTATCCGCCTCCATTTTCATTTTATCTGCCTGCAATTGTGCCTCTCTGTCTAAATTTCTTTGTGTCCTCTCTTCTGCCTGTTGTTCTTTAACAAACAACTGCAGTTCGGTATCTTTATACCCCAGACTTTCTCCAAGTTCTTTCAGTTTTTGAATACTGGTCATGACAAAACTTCTAACAAATAAACTCCGCAAAACAACTTCAAAACAAACGTTACAGCTTCCTTATTTGCCCACGTCGACAAAAAAATTCTTCAAGTCTTGTCGGGGTCGCCAAAATGTCAACTTGGGCAAACCGCTAAACAACAAAACTCCAACTTCGACTTAATTATTAACTTCTTTATTATTAAATAAAAAATAAACTAAACGGAAAATGTAACTTCAATCCGAAAGTTCGCTTCAATACAAGATTTCACTTCAATTCGCCAATTCAACACAATTCACTAATTCACACCAATTCGACAGTTCACTGTAATTCACTAATTCACACCAATTCGACAATTCACTGCAATTCACTAATTCACACCAATTCGACAATTCACTTCAAACTCCGCGACGACTCTCGAGCTGCACTCTCCCTAAACTGAACTCCCTGCGCATAGTTTTCTCCTAAACAGCACGCTAGCCACTAACACACCACAACTCCCACAACTACAGGTGAACATTCATACTACAGGTGAACATTCATACTACAGGTGAACATTCACACTACAACAAACAGCGAGCGAACACACAACACATCCCATCCACCAACAATCACATACACAACATGTCTATCTTGACAGTCCTTTATAGAAATCTAAACCGCTGGGGCGATCTTGATGAAATTTGGCAAGGAAGTAGTTCTCATACAGGAAAAAAAGGTTTGGACTCCATACTCCGATCCCCGGTTCAGGGGTACAAAAACCATTTCTAGGCCTAAAGTGCCTATGTACGACCATCAAAGGTAATTGCGTTATAAAATTCAAATTTAGTTTACGTAACAACGTTTGAAGGCTTCATGCAACTTTTGGCAAGTCTATTTTACGTTTTATGGGTAAAAAAAGTTAGGAAAGAGTGGAAAAGAGAAAATGAGTCCGAGCGGGAACGGGAGAGCAAGCGTGAGCGGGAACGGGAAAGCAAACGGGAACGGAAACGGGAAAGCAAGCCGGAACGGGAACGGGAGAGCAACCGGAAGCGGGAGAGCAAGCGGGGAAGGAAACGGTAGCAAGAGAGAAAAACGATAAAAAAAACCTCTGAAAACCCCGAGCAACGCCGGGTAACCCTGCTAGTTATTGCATATATCATCAAGACATTTCTCAAACAGCTCAGAGAAAAATTATTTTCTTCTTTTTAGTTCACAAAAACGTGGTGTTTAGAAAAAAAATTTTTTTATTTGTTTAATTATAATTTATTGAAATTTAGCAAGGTCATTCAGTGGTCTTGAAGTTCTTTTGATGAACATACGTCACTTTAATCTTACTCGGATTCATTATCATTATCATTATCATTACCATTAACTAAAAACTTAATGATAATGAACGATTTTATGGTTCGCTTACGAAATGTTTGCAGCAAGCGTAGGTGGTTAGTACAAGCTCGTGTGGGCAGTCTGCTTTTGAAAATAACCAAGTTTGCAACCACTGTAAGTGTTTCCCTGTCATAAGTTCTTAAATCGGCTACTGGTAAAAAACGCTATATAAATTGAAAATTCAATTGAAAGATGGTAATGTTCACTTTATTATATTGGTGAATGCAGAAAGTTTGACCCCAACGTTTTCCCCCATCTTTTAACCCCATTTTTGCCTCCAAAAATTGCCACTAAGAAATTTAGCCCCGGTTTTTTGCTCCATGGGAAAGTTTGCTTTTGCGCTTTTTGCCTTTGAAAATGTTCGCTCCGTTTTTCGTCCCCGTTTTTTGTCCTGGGTTTTTTTGCCTCTGAGAAAGTTTGCTACCAGTTTTTCTGCACCGGGAAAGTTTTTCCAAATTTTTCGCTCCCGGTATTTGCTCTTGGTTTTTCACCTCAGGTATTCTGCTCATTTTTCACCTCAGGTAATCTGCTCATTTTTCACCTCAGGTATTCTGCTCATTTTTCACCTCAGGTAATCTGCTCATTTTTCACCTCAGGTATTCTGCTCATTTTTCACCTCAGGTAATCTGCTCATTTTTCACCTCAGGTATTCTGCTCATTTTTCACCTCAGGTATTCTGCTCATTTTTCACCTCAGGTAATCTGCTCATTTTTCACCTCAGGTAATCTGCTCATTTTTCACCTCAGGTATTCTGCTCATTTTTCACCTCAGGTATTCTGCTCATTTTTCACCTCAGGTATTCTGCTCATTTTTCACCTCAGGTATTCTGCTCATTTTTCACCTCAGGTAATCTGGTCATTTTTCACCTCAGGTATTCGCTCATTTTTCACCTCAGGTAATCTGCTCATTTTTCACCTCAGGTAATCTGCTCATTTTTCACCTCAGGTAATCTGCTCATTTTTCACCTCAGGTAATCTGCTCATTTTTCACCTCAGGTATTCTGCTCATGAAAAAGTTTTTTCTCGGTTTTTTTTCACTATAAAAATTAGCTTCCGGGTTTTCACTTCTGGTATTTTGCCAACAACGTTTTGTCCCTGAGAAAATTAGCTCTTGCAAATTTTCGTTCCTAGTTTCTTGTTTATGTGAGAGTTTGTCCCAACGACTCTGGATTTTTTGCACCCAGCTTTTTTAACTTTAAAAATTTTTCTTTGCTTTTATCACACTCAGTTTTTGCACCCTTATTTTCTCCGTGTTTACTTCTAAAAGATTCCACTTGACTTTATGCTCAAAATATTTGCGCTAACTTATCGTCTCCGCTCTTGCAGAAAAAACCATTCCTAGCTTCACTCTCAGGGAAGATTTGTCGCGTTCTATCTGTACACGGTAAAAAAGAGAAAAATGTTTCACAAACCCGCACATTACAAAATTCTATACTTCTCCTGTTAAGTTTTATCTTCAGAGATAGCTGTTGACCGGGAAAGAAGTAGTCATAAGTACTTTTCCCAAATTTTTCCAAACTTCCTAGCTATTTAAAAAATAAAAGAATTTCTCGATCCGTCACTGAATATTACCAGCATCAATAAGTTAACCGGTAAATTTTTCCAACTGTTTCCTGATCCTCCAAATGACGCCCTTGTCTACAAACTCTTTTGATTATTAAGACATAAAATAGTGCGCCACCGCTTCGACTTTGTTAGATTAAAAGAGTGTTTTAACAGATTTCTTTTAACTGACTTTATTGAATTTGTATTAAATTACCTCAATTACCATTCAAGGTCATTATTTTCTATTTGTATAATTATAATTCGTCCTATTAAAAAATATGAAAACTTGTTTGCTGTTAGATCTGAAGAGAGACGTGTCAGTTCTCACGTTCAAGAGTAGTATTATAAGTTATTCCATTTTAGAAATTTTTGACGTTTCTAAATTTTCCAGAAGAATGCACGTTTTTGATGTTTTTAATCAAAAAGGATCCAAAAATGGACAACCATTTAGCACATTACTAGACCCAACACTAAGTTTGGTCGTTGCTAAAGTTTTTTCGGGAGACTTTTTAAGTTTATTTCAAATCAACCCAAAGAACATTTGCAGAAAACAATTTATATACTCAATTCAGTTTTTAAAATGTCACGATTATCATAACAAATGTGATATTATTTGCCATTTGGACTACCGGTTTGACGCGCCACTCTTTCGTGGTGCTCGTCGTTTCTTTTGTTTTCTTCATTGAAATTGGCTTCGTCATCAAAACCTTTGAAAAGAAACATGTATGTTTAGCTAGATATATCTATAAATGACTGTCTGTTTGTTTGTCTGATTGTCTGTTTGTCTTCTATAGAAATCCAATCCACTAGACAAATTTTAACAAAATTTGAGGTAGGTCTAAAAGAGAAAAAAAAGATAGGATTGCTTATAATTTAATTTTTTTTTATATTTTTCATGGTCAAAAAACTTTCTAGGACAAAAATGCCTAAACACGTAACAAAATTCATATTTAGTTTACGTAACAAAGTTTGAAAAAAGTTTCAAGCAACTTCTAAAAAATCTATTTACGTTTTATGGGCAAAAAGAAGTTAGGAGGGAGAGGAGGAAAGAAGGGCAGCGGAAAAGCAAGCGAGAGAACGAGTATTATTATTTAACTCTTTTTAATTTATATGTTATTTAAGATTTTTACGTACACACATTCATCCGAATTTATGTATGTTTATTTAAAAAAATTCTAAGCAAATAATTTGTTACGACCTTACAGTTTTGATCGACAGTTTTTCTTGTTATCTGTCCGCTTAATACTCAATCTTTAACCATGTAACGGAAACTCACCTACTGCCAAAGCGACATCTGCAATGAGCATACCAGCCAACAGAAGGCAGCAAACAAACAAGAACGTCTTCATATCTTGAATGTGTAGGATTTTTCAGTTTTCGTAGAGAAAATCGAGCTGAAGAAAGGATGTGGTTTGATACGTTCAGACTTTAGTTATATATAAACAAATTTGATATCGATCGTCAATGAGTCCTTCCAAATAAGAACTTGAACGTAAAAAGGTTTTTAATTATTTCTATTATTAAAATTGCTTATTAAATCATAACATTATTTTGTTAAAGCTAAGCTCGAATGATTGCACTAAATAAACGATTCTATTGATTTATTCAGTTCAATTATTATTTGAAAAACTAAAATTTTTAATTAATGTAAAAATTGTTTTTGATGAAAACTATATTGATGAATATGCAACAGAGTCATTGAGTCCAAAAATTCAAATTAAATTTATGCGTTTTTTTTAATGACCACAAGAGGCCGAACAGTCCGAGCAGAAAATTCTGATTACTTTTTATCAAACGTTGTACTATTCGTACGATGTGATGAAAACAATCTCAAATTCAGTCTAATTTTGTTGGATTACTAAAAACAGCCTTAAAAATATATTGGATAATTATTCGCATTTCGATGTTAAAGTGTGTAAATAGTAACTTGTTATACATAGGCGGCAAAAAGTGACAAACCTAGAAACAACATTCTAGATTGAAAGAAAACATTAGCCTTTTGAAAAACGTTTCTATTTTCTATTTTTTCTTTTTTATCCCACAATCCAACTACCTCCACTTTTTTTCTCTAAAATTGTTAGTCCATGTTTTTAATCTTCTTTCATAAGGTAACTGGTTTGAAATTATAATCAGTTTTGTTGCTTTTTTAGATAATTTTTACAAAATTTTACACAGGACTCCAGGCGTATACACTAGAGTACTGCACGGACCGAACCAAGCCGGGCAGTGATTTTTTGGGTTTTAAAACAGGCCGGACCAAGATTTGTTGCTGAGTTGGGCTTGTAAAAACGGGCTGGGCCAAGTCTGAAATTTTGATCTATGAAACGCTAAGTTTTCCGTTGACATGGGCTACTAGGCAGTGAGTGGGAGTCGAACCATGAAGCTCTCACATTCAAGGGTAACGATCTACCAACTCAGCTAACCTAGCACCTATTGGTAGACTTTGGCCCACTTCCATGTTTTTCAGCACTCACTCGTTTTTGTTTTAATATCCTTACAATTGAATAAGCCGTGTGTGCTTAAATTTAAAATTGTTTCTTTTTTCTGTCAAGTAACAAGACTTTCGGTTTCGGTAACAGAACAGGGAATCCCGAAATAGTATACGCAAATCACGGGACTCAAAATCTGTCTCGGCACAATCGGTACCGCATTCCTTACATGTACATTACAGTAAAGAAGTTGTTTTTATGCATGACTAGTGAGGTACCCGGCGTTGTCCGGGGATTTTAGAGGTTTTTCTATCGTTTTTTTCTCTCGCTCCCGTTTCCGTCACTGCTTGCTTTCCCGCTACCAGTTGCTTTCCCGTTCGCGGTCGCTTTCCCGCTCCCGGTCGCCTTCCTGCTCCCGATCGCTTTCCCGCTTCCAGTCACTTTCTCTTTCCCACTCGCTCTCTTATAAAATAAGATATTTAATTGTATCTAGTATAACACCTGAATATAGAAGGTTGTTATGACAACCTTCTATATTCAGGTGTTATACTAGATTACCATCCAAATGCAATTTTTAATTAATAATTATAAATTACTAATTCAGTTTGAAATGTTTATTTTAACTCATTAAGATATATTAGAACAAATTATATGTTAAATCACGAAAATTATATCAAAGTATACTGAACAAAAAAAACGGCTCTCCAAAAAACAAAGTTCGATAAAAAATTAATGCAAATTTCGATCTGTTCTTAAAAAATTACAAAAGCTTCTAAAACAATATTAAACCCATGATCTAGTAGTATCAGCAATTGCACTTGATTCAAAAATAAATAAATACTTTGCAGCAAAAGTTGTTTTTCAAAAATCGACAAAATGCCAAAAGCTTGATAGAATGTAGCAAATATTTGTCATCACTTCTTACAAATAAAATACAAATTATGCTCTTCAAAGGAAATACCCATTCAACAACAATCTGTCTGTCGACTTGAAAACTATGTTCTTCAAAAATAAATAATTTAAATAAAAGCACCCAGTGAAAGCTTACAATAAGCATAGATGAAAAAAAGTTAAGATAACAGAACTGAAGACCAAAAAAACTGTTTATTGCATTTTTTGTTTCATCAAGAAGTAAAAAATTTTTATCTTCAGAGATAGCCGATACATTGCGACATCTAATCAGTGAACTTATAATACTGATGTGAGCATCCTTAAGAAGTAGCTCAGCAAAATAAGCTAGCAGAGAGCATTATAACTTTTTTTAAATCCTACAAGTTCTCAAATTTTTTGAATTTTTTAACATAATTGTTTAATTTTCAATCATAAAATATAAAAAACCTTCTGAAGCTTACACGAAAATAAGTTTAAAAAAAATTGTTTATAAATCATATAAAAATATCTTGAGAACAGGTCTAAAACACTCTTTTTTATCAAAATTTTCTCAAGAGCTACAATAATATATAAATAATCAATAAATATAATTATTATGCAAACGAAAACAGAAACGAATTCACTAAAAAAGCAGAAAGTCTGATTTCATCATTGATTCTACAAGTAAATAGCTCATATGTAAGGATCCAAAACAATCCTGCATTTTTCCACAACCCAAAGCATGGTGACATTAGCAGGTATCGCCCTCATCAGACACGGACTGAAACCCTTGAAAAACCTACGCCAGCCGCCCTCCTCTCTGTACAATCTCTGGGCACAGTCCACGACCCCTTTGAACTTTCTCTGACTTTTTTGCGAGTCGTCAGACTGAAGGGTCGACTTGATGACGTCGATCGGGTACGTGAGCACCCAGTACAGGGTGCCTCCGGTTGCAGCTGCCACAAATATGCACCACGTCGGGGGGTTTGCGATCGACTTGTCTGCAGGTGTCAACAGTGTCTTCAGGAGTTCATAAAAGCCTGAAACAGGTGCAAGTGTTTAAAAACAAAACTGTAGTTACTAGAAAAACTTTTTTTACTTATTGGAATAATTTAGATAATCTAGCAAGTGTTCAAATAATGAATACAGTCAAAGTAATACGTAATGTACATGCTCATAGCCAGATGGGCAGACATGGATGAATGTTCCTCACCCCCCTGTCAAAAATTTTGACACTTTATTTAGCTGATCAGGAGGGTAGCTAGGTCAGGGGACGAGGTGTGTGGGCATTTTTCCCAACATTATTGCAGGCACGTAATTTAGCTTTTTCAAGGGGGGACAAAATTTTCTGGCTAGTTATATAGTTTATATGAACAAGCAGTAGATAATAATATAAGTACATTCTCTTTAAGGTGAGATATCTAGACAAAAAAATAATGCAAAAATACTTCTTAAAAAGTAAAAGAAAGGATATAGTTTTTTAGAACTATCAAAATCATCAATAGTTATGTTGATGCCTAATTTTTTAGCATTTTCATCTTTGCAGTAGATCAGTGAGTCACTGGTCACCACATGTGCTTCTGAGGTATGTTTTAACTCGCCTAATGCATCTAGGTGGGAGGGGGTGATATCCCTGCTAAATATTCTATTTTTTGGGAAAATGCTCCCCCACATCAGAAATTCCTGGCTACGCACCTGATAATGTGTCTCATAAAGAACATCTCAGGCAGTCGAACATGACCTGAATGACTAATGAAGTATAATGTCCAAAAATAAAATAAAACTCATTATACAGTCATTAAAAGATTAAGTCAAAATACACATGGGTTTTACAAGAATCTTAATTTGTATAAATTACAAGATGCATAAATTATTATAACGATCTTACTTAGTATTGAGTTTCTCATCTAAACAGATAGCACTCAGTTTTTAACATAAACAGGTGCATAATGTCTTACCACCCTGAATTCAGTTGAATTCATATACATGAGTACAAATATATGCTTCATACAAATAATATTGGTGTCATCTTTGAAACAAACCAGATTCAAAAACTACAATTCTCATTAAATTATTTTAAAGAATTCAGAGCGAATATAATATGAATATGAATATAATATGCCGCCTTTGAGAATATAAAAGGCCTTCTGTATTTTTTACAATGGATATAATACAGGAAGTAACAGTCTGATGGAACATTGGTGTTTGTATGTCCTCAAGGACATTGAAAAGTGTAATAAATTTAAGTTATAGATCTGCATCTATCTATTTATTTTCAAAATACCAATTCTAAATGCAATTTCTTTTAAATGAGTTTATCTAAATTTTTTAAGATTTTCAAGTTCTGTATAAGAAACAATATTTTCATTAAAATTAATCTATTTAAAAATTATTTATTCTGAAATCTTGAATTTTTTTCTTTACTGGCCAATAAGTTAGCAGAAATTTTTTTTATTAGGGAATTCCCACTTGATATCATTCAGTACTATTATTGAATGCAGGTGAAGTACAATGTTTATCAAAAAAAAAAAATTAGCAGTAAAAGATGTGGCACTGGTCACTCGCAAAAATTCTCTTTTCACAATAAAATTTTTTAAATTCTGCATTCTTACGATTCAAGAAAAAATGTAATCTAAATAAATGTCTAGTGACTGAAAAATAAAATAGTACAAAGCTTTTTATAAACTTATACTCCAAATAATAACCTCATAAAAAAAGTATAAAACATAATGCATGATGATAATGATGAGCCTCACCAAAATATGCAGCACAGCCAGGTGTGTCCCTCATAACCGTGGGCAGAGTGCCCTGAAAAAGGGCTCGAACACCATAGAGCTTTGTGATGACATAACCAGCGTGAAACACATTCCTGTATTGAACTGTTCCTCCACTTTTTGCTCGAATGATTTGGATTTGCATCTTGGTCTTCAGCTATTATGATTTAAATGTTTTAAGCATTTTTTAATATAATTATTATAACTCTTATTCCGACCATGACACCAATATTTTTCACACAAAAATTTAACAAGAAAATTGAATTACTTAAAGGAAAAATTATTTTCATGGCACAAAAACAAAGTAAACAAAGTAAACAAGCTAACAAAGAACCAACCAAATCTATGGGTGCTTCAACAAAGCCTGCTACGAATCCTGTGCATGCTCCAGCAACAAAATATTCTCCGCTTTTTAATCTTTGACCTAACCTGTCCTTGCCGGCTATCAAGGCTTGAAACTACGAATATGAACAAAACTTCTATTAACACAAGTAACTAATTAATTAACTAATAGATTAATTAATTAATAGAGTAATTAATTAATAGAATAATTAAAAACCATGGTTTTTAACAAATTAGAAATGCAACTGATTTGCATTTTTGACTTGATTTGATAATGAAACAACAGAAATTCTAAGTTCTTAAGTAACACCTTCTCTTACACACGATAGGCAAGAAAAAGTGAGAGCATGCAAGAACTAACTTGGTAGAAACTTGTGAAAAGAGTTGCTCTGAAAAACATCTGACCAACTATCGGTGAACCTGGATTTGAGTTAGTTATTGTGTATATGGAAGAAATTTTGCAAAAAAAATAAGTTTAAAACATTATAATAAGCCAAGCACAAACACATACATAAGTGCACAACCTCATTATAAATTCAAGCAGGAATTCATAGTTCACCTTCTAATTTTAGTTAACAAGATTAGCTATTGACCTTGACTTTATAGATCTTTCAAGGTTGGAAATAAAATGAAGATTAAAACAAATAACTAAATGAGGGTAATAATACCTTGAGATTAACTTTAGTTTATTAACATTATTGAGATTAACATTATTTTCTCAATGTAAAAATATTTCTTATGTAAAATTAAATCATATTACAACCATAAATGTCATAAAAGAAAGCTATTTATAGAGCCTAGACATTCTTTAAGCAGCATTCCAGTAAAGAAGAACCTTTTTCTTTCACCTTAGTCAAACATAGAAAAATATTTGGAATTTAAAAATTAAACAAATAGTCTATTTTAGCTACAAACCTCATCAATGAATGATGGGAAAATTAAAAGTTTTTATGCAACCATTTTATGTTCTATTAAAACACACAAGTTTAAAAAGAAGAAATATTGCTAAACACATTTATTTTTTCTATAAATATAATATTTTTATTTTTAAATTAATTACGACATAGGTGAATAATGTGATACAACAGATACAACTGAAGAAACGAAGAACATAAACCCAACCCGATAGAAAAATAGGAAATAGAATAGAAAAATATTAAATATTTCTTCAAGTGTTTTTTTGTTGTTGTTTTGCATATAGTTTTTGACTCTTATCTCATTTCTGACAATATATAAATTATATATACACTAGAGGCCTGTCAAAAAAGTTTGATTTTTTTTTAAATATCATCATTATATATTATTTTGCGATTGCAGCACCAGCTTTTTCGAACTTTATGACTGACAGAGTAGAAGCATGTAATAACTAATAACTTTTATTACACACCAGCACACTAATTTTATCAACAGCTGACCCTGCTGACTATCATGCAAAATTGCTAATATACATACATAAATACATACATACATACATACATACATACATGCATACATACATACTTAAATACATACATACATACATAAATACATACATACAGACATTGGAAATTATGTATCTATGAATTTAAAAATAAATTATTTCAAGCTGAAAATTCAGGTCAGGATATGTTTTTCGACATAAACTCCATCACTTAACACAAATATATATTATTAAAGTGATAACTGCAATAAAATTATCGTAGAGATCAATAATTGAAGCATAAATGTCACTGTAATAAAGCATCGGTTATGCCACTGACCTACTCCTTTATAGAGACCTCCAATGCCTTCCCATTTCAAAGTTTTGAAGAAACAGTCAGCAAGACCATTGTAAATAGGAGCATGAACAGGTTGGGTCTGCAATCTCACCTTCAAGGTATCAAAAGGGTGGCCAACTATGCATCCTGCTATGCCTGATATTGTTCCAGATACTGAATTTTTAGCTGTTCTTCTGGCAAAGGACATATCTGACTTTTGGCTAGCCATCTCTGTTTTATGACTAGGATTTCAATCTTGTTCTTGATTAGTGAATCTTCTCTTGACAGTGCTTGTGATGAGTTCAAAAACTAGAAGCTGCAGAAAGGATGCTTCTAGCTAGTTTGCAGCAGTGATGAATATCCACATAAGTCAAGTATGAGCTGCAATGCTACAAAAAATATTGTATCATTAAATTTCACTTTGCAATGACACACTTGTGGATTTAAACGTTTTTTAATCTAACATTAATATATAATTAGTAAACAACACTGTTGTGTTGGCTTGTTATCAACAGAAAATTGCAAAATTTCAATTGCTTCTTACATGGGCTATCTGAGAAAAATTTCACTATTGTTGTATGTAAGTATGTATAATTTTTAGTTAAAATTTCACTATTGTTGTATGTATACTTTTTAGTTAATAGAATGAGAAGATAAATAAACTTTTCGTCACTAACTACGGATGGATCAATAATTTATCTTCTAATCGACTCTACTGTAATAGAGTATAATTGACCAAGAACATTCACAAACCGAGACCGCTTATAAAATTCTGTCGAAGTTACTTATACTATCTTTAAACTTATATACTTGAGACTTAGACTTAACACTTTTAAGCAATCAATGTTAAGGCTTTAACTAATCCGCTTCTTTACATTATGATAATATATAAAGTACTGCATGTACATCTGTGCACAAAGCAATGCAACGACTAGAGTAAAAACAGTAGAAAGTTTTTCTTACATTTATTTATAGAACAGCTGTCGCTCGGATAGGCGATACTGGGGAGATAGGCTAGGGGAGCTTAGCCCAAACACAAATTTGAGCCCACCTAAATGTTGTACTTTAGGATCAGATTATAACTTAAAAGCTCTCAGATTAACTACAAACAATGCTGCATGTCTGAAGCAAGTTGTAAACTTGAAAGTGTGCAATTTGATTTTAACCGTGTCACAAGGTCACCATCACCCGAAGTGATGTGGATAGGCGCCTGCAGTGGCGTAGCTAAGCTCTTCTGCGCCCGGGGACAAAACACAATAACTATTGTACCCAGTATTTGCATGTAGGCTTATCTCTGATGCCTATATACATGCATTTCAGTGAATCCATGTTTAAGTCTGCTTATTGCGCATTACATCATAATCGTATTATTCTTTCTTAGTTCTTACTATAGTACTGGTTTTTGTACAAATACAAAATATTTATGAATAGCAAGGTTACCCACTGGGCGACTGAAAAACGGCTGCTGATGGTCCCAAAAGTAATAGAGAACGGCGGTTTAACCTTTTGAAAGGAATACATTTTCAAAAAATACATGGCTGAGAGCTGGCCGTAAAAGCTGATAAAAAAAAATCTACTTGAAATCTAAATTAGGAATTTTTAATGTTTTGATAACTATTGAGCGGCACAAGACCGAGACATTGCAGTGGAATTTTTTATCAAGGCCGAGACATAGGGAAATGATACTCGAGACGAGACAATGTCTCGAGACTCCCATCTATGATCTTAGCAAATATTGCATGATATTTGGCTGGAACTTTGTGACAAGCCCATTTTTTGTTTACACCCTTGGACAAATAATAAGTTCAAGTCTTACAATAAGTATAAATCTTATAATAAGTATGTCTTATAATAAGTATTTTCATTGCTGCTTTTAATACCTATATACGCTACTACTACAAATAACATGTTTTTGCCACCAATCTATATTGGTATATAACAAAAATATGTATATAGATAGAGATAGAGATATGTGGTTTTTGCTATAAATGGTTGAGCGGGTGGTTATGTAAAACAAAATTAATAAGAAATTCATTGCCGACTCAATCGAAAATTGAAAAAAACTCTTTGATGAAATGTTGTTACACACTTGTCGTGTATTTTCAAAATGACTCAAAGATCCATTTAAAATGGTGCTTCAGCAATGTTGACGGAGTTGAAGACGACGCCATTTTCAATGACAAAACTGAGGCAACTCGATCAGATCAAATGATCAAACCACAAGAAATTGACGTCTATGAAGACATGAAGTCAAGCCGGGCCGGGCAAAGATTTTTGCCAAGTATATAGGGATTTTAGGTTTATAAAAACGGGCCGGGTCGGGCCCAAATTGGACGCGCCAGGCTGGGCACGGAATTTTGGCTTATAAAATGGGTCGGGTCAAGTTGTCGACGGTCGCGATTTTAGGTTCTTCAGATTTTTGTCAAGTAGATATATATAGGGATTTTAGGGCCAGGTTTTTAACGGCTGGGCCGTGCAAAATCGGCCCATGCAGTATTCTAACGACTACCCCCCTCCCCCCCGGTACTGATCCAGCCTAAAAGGTATTAAATAAGATCAAAATCGAGAGATTCATACAAAAACAGAAAAAATAAAAATTAATAACAGCATGGAATTATATTATAGTGCGTCTACCTCGTCGAATAAATAATTGTTTCTTTTTTCTGCTCCTCTGCTGATCTGCACGGTTGCTGGAATAATTATCTTTGCTTCGTTTTTGAAAGACCTAAAGGCTTTTTCATTGTACATTAATGGCAAAATGAGTCACAAATGTACACAGGTCACAGGTTTTACAAAAAAATAACACAAAAAACCAGATTAATATTAACTTTTTTCCAAATTTGGCTGGGAGCCCTAAAATTTATATGAAAAATATAGACATTTAATAAAAAAAAAGTTTAACAATGTTTAACGTGGCGTTATTCCTTAGACTTTTAAGCCACCAATCACTTTATCCAACTTTTACTCACTCGTGGGCCCATTTAGACAGAACAACCAGAAGCAGACATTTATAAGCGCCTACCCACACCCCTTGCAGACGCTGGTGACGCCGGCGGGTTTCGAACCGCCGACTCTCAGGTCCACAGGCGAATGCGGTAAAATTGGACCGGACCGGGCGTGGCTGTGAAGAAATGACCATAGGGATAAGTTCAAATCAGAGCTGTCCATGAGTCAAATTTTGAGAACCCGACCCGACCCATTACCGCTCTCAATTTCGTGACCTGACCCAACCCGGCCCACTTCGGCGAGACCCGCCTCGACTTTACCAATACCTATTAAGTTGTAAATATTTTTTTAATTGTTTATTATTTTAAAAAAAGCTAAAAGTTCTTTTTCAGAGGAAATTTCATTGGTATATTCGCTGGTTTATTGGGACATTGGTGACGTTCTATCGCGCAAACTGACAAATAGATCGAGTCGCGTTTTTACCTCTGTCCATTAACTTTTGATCAAAATTAAACCCATATTAGTTCTTCCTGCTTCTCATTGTTTTGGTCATTTCATACACAATAGTCAAGTGTTTAATTTTTCTACCATTTTATTTTTGATATTCTTTTTCACTATTTTCAATAGCTACAAGTGACAAGCAGGGGCCCGCCCCCCCGCCCCCTCCCGAAAGATTGCTTATGTTGATTATTGTTGATGTTGAAGTGACGCGTGTACCCGTGTTTTTGGAAACATATTTGAGTTAACAATTATTTTGAAAATAAATGTTTAATATGTTATCAAAAATGTTAGGATCAGAGTTGACCGTGGGTCCAATTTTAAAGACAGGGACCTAAATTCAGCATTTTCCAGGGGGGGGGCGAAAATTTCCCCGCTATTATATAGGTTTACTGACAGGGTTACCCGGCGTATCTCTGCTTAGCTTTATTCTATTTTTGCCAACGAAACGTCAAATAAATAAAAGATTTTTTAATTTATAAAATTTTTTCATCAATGAAGTCTACCTGAATACCAAATGTTGCTTAGATTGCTCCTGCGCAGTGGTGCAACCAGGGAGCACGGGGGGCCTGTGCCCCCTCCCTGAAAACTTGCCAAAATTGATTTTGAAGCGACGCACGTTTCCGTGTATTAGATTGTTTTTCAATTCTTCAACTGGTTCAGGTTAGTTATAAAGTCGCGCGCGTGAACAATGAATAATATCAGTCTAGATGAGTAGATGGCTCGGTTGGAAGAGCGTTAGACTGATGAAGATCTAAAGATTCTAGATTCAATCCCGAGACTGACCCACCTTCCCCGGCGCTAACTTATATTTTGTTCCTAAACGCTAAAAAAAGTGACAAGGACTTAAATTAACAACAACTATGAACAAGACTGAATGGGCTTGCCCAGATGACCATCAATCGCGACCTTCACATTAATGAAGCCGTCATCGACATTTTGACGTGACCACAATTTTCAAAAAGCTCACATGTGCTTACGTCAACTAGTGGACAATTCTGGTTCAAACCCTTTTGGATCACCTAATTAAAATAATACTACCATTATTTTCGGCAACTGTAGTTTCTAATATCAACATGTAATTGAAAGCAATAGCGTCTTATCCTGCAGCTGACAACAGTTTTATAATGCTAAAATGAGCAAGCTGCATGTACAATTCATCAGAAGGTTTCTTTACTGCTGAAATGATTACTTTTCATGATTTGTTCATTGCCAGTTTGTTTCTTTTTTGTTAGAATAATTAATGTTTCTGTTTTTTTTTTTTTAGAAAGATTTAAAATGAATTTACCGTAAAATTGAACTGAACTCAGATCTTGATGTTGACATGCTGGTAGGTGTTGGCATTATGGCTGAGATTCATTTGTCAGCTTATTTTAATGTATTCTTTTAAGAATTTTATTTTCATATCTTAAATATTGAATGTTGGCTTGACCATTTACCAAATGAACCTATGGAATGTGTTTTTTTTTGTGAAGTGTTTTCATGAGAATCAATATCGTTTTCAAATGTCGTGATTTAATTAATCACTTATATGCTTCAATTTCAAGAAGTTTGCATGCCTGATTCAACATGTTGTAGATTCATGTTTTTGTCAGTTTATTTGGTTTTTTAGTTTTGCTTTTTGATCATTGTAGCATTAAATTAAAATTTTAGTTTATGCTCAGTTGTTTTAACTGATTAACTAGTATAGATACAGATCATAGAAATCGTAATCGTAGATATATATCTATATTATCTATGTTTACAATATTATTTAATTGCATTTTTTTGGAAAACAACAGAGAATGGACGCCCCACCGCAAACGAAGTCTAAAAAATTGGAGTGCAAAGATCTGCACGGATACATAAAATCCTTGCCACAAAATGTTATAATAAAGCTATATGAGCATCCGGCTTGCTGTCTTGCCATTTTTCGGTAAGATTAGATTAGATATTAGATCGGGCACTGAACAAACACGAAAACCATGGTTTTGACTTTTGACTTTTGTTTACAATTTTACTATTTTACAATGTAAACTTTACATACAAATTCAGGATTTGATGATGATAATAATTAGTGTAATAGCAAATTATCATTGTCATTGAGTGTTAGATTTCACATTATTCTAGTTCTAGTTGGTAGAATTTTGTGTTGTAGATTTTTTTAAAGGAGCTAGGCAGGCTAGACTGCTAGTGCTATGCTAGACTATAGAAATGTAGTGCTGGGAAACATCAGTTTTATTTTTATTATAAAACTGATGTTTACCAGCACTACATTATACAACTTTTATAATTATTACAACTGAATAATGAGCTTGGGCTTGGTGCCTGGTTTGATTTTAATTTGAATATAGTTATAGTCTCTAGTGACTAGTCTAGTCACTTATAATTTAAACATTGGCAAAAATAATTAGTTTATTAATAACGTATTTCGGTATTTAAAATTTCATTCTGGGTTAGATTGAATAAGCAATGCACATTTGGTAAAACGACAAAACTTTTTTTCAGAGAACTTCCTGAATTGGCAAAACACTACATCTTGAGAGTATTTTTACTGGACCAATCTGTAAACCGATCTTTAGCCTTAGCATGGGTTAACAACCAACACAGCAGGTACAAATAAGCTTATAAGTTTTTTTTATATGAAAGTGCATTTTTACTCAATCCTCGTAATACATTGTACTTCTTTGATTACAGTGAAAGTACAAAAGTGATGAAGGTACTAAGTGAACTGTGCATCTTGCAAGATACGCCTACATCGAGCGTGCAAGTTTTCAAGCTTCGCGATTCATTCAAGAAAAACCTACGAATTGTTCTCATGGGCGGGTCGGTTTAAAAATTTTATAATTATATTAAAAATTTTATTATTTTGTAGTTATACTATACATTTTATAGTTATATTAAAAATTTTATTATTTTGTAGTTATACTATACATTTTATAGTTATATTAAAAATTTTATTATTTTGTAGTTATACTATACATTTTATAGTTATATTAAAAATTTTATTATTTTGTAGTTATACTATACATTTTATAGTTATATTAAAAATTTTATAATTTATAATAAATTTTATTTTTATAATATAAATTTTATAATTATGCTATAAATTTTATAATTATATTATAAATTGTATAATTATATTTTACATTTTCTTAATTGTTGTCGCCTAATATAAACTCACTCGATATTTTCATTAATAATAATAATGGAACGCATAAACCTTGAGTTTAATTTTTTGAATGAAGAGGTGAGCCGTGGATGGGAAGGGCCACAACCGAACCGGATAAGCGTGCCAAAGATATATCACATCTCGATAATTATGCGACTGAAAGATGGGAAGTGAGTTGGACAGCTGTACATGGTTTTGGTCATATTGGTATTGAATGCTATCTGTTGAACAAGATATTTGTTTTTTTTTATTGCTGATTTAAAAACTTTAAAGAAAAGTCGTTGAAACATTTAGATTTTAAACTTTGATGGTTAATCTCAAATATCTCCTATGATTAGCTCTGTAGATTTATTTTGATGAAATATTTCAGTGCCTCCTTCATTACATGGTGAATTCGCGTGACAAAGCAACAAACATCACTCCAGATGTAACTGACGTTTTAACACATGCAGGTTTCATTACATTGTGAGTTTCTTATTTTTATGAACCATAAAAGTTATTGAATTCTTAGTTTTGAACTTACTCTTTCAGTTAAAAACGGTTTTTTTTTATAATTATTTGAAATAATTTAGTATTATAAGTTATGCAAATATATGTTTTTTTGTTAATTTACTTGCAAGTCAAACAAGTTTCAATTGCATTCAACGGTCATTGATTTTGTAGAGAAGAAGGATCTTCTGAACCATCCATTACTGCTCTTGGTTTTCAATTTCTTCTTCTCGATATAACTTCACAAGTGTGGCTATTTGTTCTCAAAATGCTGGAGGTTGTTGAGGTAAATTCTGCTTTCATTCTTCTACAAGGCTGCGTTGAATTTTTTACGTTCGATACGGGTACGATTTTGGTTAGATATTGAAATTAAATTTAAAAGATATTTCATGAGAAACTCATTTATTCCTTTAAAACTTTATATTTTACTGGTCATCGCTTCCGTTAAAAAAAACCTGATTTGTTTTTAGAGCCGACTAATAATAATCCTCGGTTGAATTGAATTTAACTTTTTTTTTACAGAGCAAGGATATGGACCTCGTCGAGTGCTTAACTTTTCTTTTTCAGCTCAACTTTTTAACTTTTGGCAGAGTAAGATTTCTTAAATATATTTTTCTCTGTTAATAAGTTTTGAATTTTAATTATTGTAGTTAATTTCATTTTATTAATTTTTAAAAATTATTTAAATATTCATTTAGGATTACACTACAGAAAAATTGTCTGAAGGGCAGCTGAAGTTTCTTCAACTCTTGAGGGTTGTTGGACTGGTTTACCAAAGAACTGTAATTATTTCTTTTTTTTCATTTTTTTTAAATAATTTGTTTTTAATCCTATTGTATCTATTCTCTACAAATATATGTTGAAACCATCTTCAACAATTATTATTATTATGCATTAAAAATAGTTATGAATTGATTTTTTATATTTAAGCTAGCGGGGTACCCGGCATTGCCTGGGGTTTTAAGAGGTTTTTCTAATGCATGTCTCTTTCGCTCCCGTTTCCTTCCCGCTTGCGCTCCCGCTTTCGGTCGTTATCCGTTTCCTGTCGCTTTCCCGCTCACCCTTTCGCTCTCAGTTGCCCCCTCTAGATCCGATTCTGCATACATACATACATACATACATACTTACATACATACATAACATACATACATCCTACATACTCCCGCTCATGCTCATTTTCTCCTTTCCACTATTTCCTAACTTCTTTTAGCCCATAAAACGTAAAATAGATTTGCTAAAAGTTTTTTGAAGCCTTCAAACGTTGATAAGTCAATTTGTGCCCGATTTCATTTTTTTCACAAATTTCTTTTCCTGTATGAGAACTGCCTATTTGCCAAATTTCATCAAGATCGCTCCAGCGGTTTGGAATTCCTACAAGAGAAAAACTCACAGACAGTCATTTTTATATATATAGAGAATTCATTCGATGATTCAGAGAAAAGCTCAACGATTCTATCCGACACGACTTGCAATCAACTTGACGGGAAATAAGTCTCAAGAAGTCAAACCCGATTTCCACAAACAAGGCTTTCTTGTTGTTGACACGATGTTCAGGGTGACTGCTTACACAAGTTAGCTTTTAATTAATTAATATATATTTATATACTAGCTGGGTTATCTTTACTTGACAGGATTCTGTTTTAGTGCATACAGCTGAATTAACTGCGGCTTACGGATTTATTTTAATGGGAAACTTATGAGGTTGAGGTTTAATTAAATTAAAAGCGAATAAGATACAATTAACTACTTGAAATTAATTGTGAATTTGATCATTTCTAAACATTGTATTTAATAAGATAATAAATAGATTTAATCGATAAGATAATTAATAGATATAATCGAGTGGGTAAACAAAACATTTATCTTTTTCTTTTTAAATCTACCTAGCAATAGTTATGATGAAACATCTTGCTTCGATATTCATTAAAAAATGTTTGTTATATTTGATTCAACAGCTTCATCACTCCAATTAAATCTTCTCTTCCTATTCTCAAATCTCATCTGTCGGTAAGTCAGCAGGAAGTAAAAAAGTGTTTTTTTTATTATTTGAAGGTTTTTTATTCATGTTAATATGAGATTATTGTGTTACTATATTCCTGGATAGAATATTTGCAACACTCTTTTTCATGCAATTGTTTTCTCATTTGTGGGGGCCATTTTAGGTAACACCGTCCGCCACACCGATTATCGATTTGTTATCGTGTCGGCCTTTTGCCGATAATCGGTACTGGCCGATTATAGGCAAAAAAATTATAATGCAGAGACAATTCAGTCCATACACGCTGATAAATAAATTGTTAAACACATTTTTAATCCAACCTAGAGATGAAATTAAATGCAGTAAAGCTGAATTACATTAAGTTCAACGTACATTAAAATTAGAATGCTGCCATTTTAATGCGTATAAACATATGATTTTCAGTCTTTGTCCAACCAAACACGAGTGACTATCACTTAAGGGACACTCGCTTAGTAGGATACTATAACAAACATGGAGTGGGTGTAAGTGTAAAACATTTGTGGTGCAATCATTCCATATCTGCCGATATTCATGTGAATTTGTTAAAAACTAGACCACCCGGGCACTGATTAATAATATTAGGAAATTAACTCAGCACAGTGAGCAGCTATGAACATGTCAATAGAATGTAGTTGAATTTATTGTCGAGACATTATTATTACACAGAGGATTAGTTTGGGTGGCAATGGAATTTATATAGTGTTTAACTTTATCATATGGATATAAATCTTATTTCGATTTTTGTAGTGTGATGGGTGGCAGCTAAAACTGTGTGGTCGTATATTATGAACAAGTTGCTTCTGGTTAAGCAATTCTGCTGATCTATAGCACTATCATATCTAAGGTCTATTCATTATCGTGCATTTCAAATGATAATTTTTAATTTTCTAGACTTGGAAAGATGACAACCACTATCATTTCAAGAGAGACATGCATGAAGGCATTTGACATGGGCATCACGGCTGATCAAGTATGTGATATTCGTCTTGTTCCGGTTCTTAATGTTTCCGGTTTTTTATTTTTTAACAAATAAAATTATTTTTTTTTTACAGATCATCAGTTTTCTAAGATTCCACACTCATCCAGCTACACTTAGCGAGGTTTTGATAATTTTTTAATGTATTTTGTTTTTTTTTTCAGTAATGATGCTTTTAAGAACGTGTTACGTTAGCCATTTTGTGAAGTTCTATGCTGTATTCTATTGAAATTATTGAAACTTCTGTGTTTCATTTTATTGAAATTATTGAAACTTCTGGTGGTAATCCGTCGTAAATATACAAAACAGTAATGATGATAAAAATTCTTGCTGTCAGTCATTTTTATTTATTTAATTTAAAAGTTAGTTAATTAATAATAAATAATTAATTAATTAATAGGTTTTAGCCCGTGAATTTTAAATATATTCCAGAGCATTTACAATTATAATGCTCAGTGTTTTATAGAAAGGCATTTGGCAATGTAGACTAAGTATAACAATAAAAAAAATGCTACAGCCACCTGTTGAATAAAGTAAAGTAAAATAATATATATATATATATATATATATATATATATATATATATATATATATATATATACTGTTAATACAAATGTTTTTTATTTTATACATATTTTTTATAGGAAGGATTTTTATTAGGTTAAACTGTCACTAATTAGTTAATAGTGTCAGAGTGATATAATTTTTCATTACATTGCTGGAGCTGTTTGCTTATAGGGCTTATAGCACGACTGCCGTACAGACATATGGAATTATTAGGCTAGATTTTGTACGGTTTAAATAGCTAATTGCTAGTAGTTTTTGCGTTTAGAAATTTAGTGTTAAACGTTTTATTTCTTCAGCATTGATTTGTTTGTTAAAAACTTCATATTTTGTAAAAAAAAAAAATACAAATTAAGTATATTTGTTATTGCTCATCAGAAACACCCGATTCCAATGAAGGTGACGGACGACATAATGTTGTGGGAGCTGGAAAAGAGCCGAGTGAAATTTGCGGAAGGAGTCTTGTACAATCAGTTCAATTCTCAGCTGGATTTTGAGAATGTTCGAAATTTCGCTAAAGTTGGTTGATCACAACATTTGCTGTGTTTTCAAAGCAATTATAGTAAAAGATTAACTTGTTGTTTAATTACATCGTTTTGTTACCTTTCAGAATTTAGACTTACTCGTTTGGGAGAATCCACAGAATCGGGTCCTGGTGGTTGCAAGAAGTGGTCACGATGAAGTTAAAAAGTATTGGAGGAGATTGAAAAAAGACAAAGATTAATTAATTAATTATAAAACAGTTTTTTCTATTGTTTTGTTTTCAATTTGTTTTTCCTCTCTCAAGCTATCTAGTTTTTGTAATTGTACGATGGCGAGCGTACGCTGATAACGAGGCTACATCTCACTCACTCTCTCTTGACTCCTGATTGATTCTAACTAAACCTCTCTCTCTCGCCTCGCTTGACTGCCTCGGTTATCGAAACTTGCCTTTGTCCGCCGGCGATGCGAGCACATGCACGTTGTTGCGGCTTGTCATGTGTCGAGAGTTGTCTGCAATCAATTCCCTCGTTGTCCGACCGACAGACAGCTGCACGCGTCTGCAATATAAATTCCGTTCTCGCTCGCTGATGATGATGGGTCTAATGAGTTTCTTAGTTTCTCAATTGAGTCGTTCACGGGGTTGTGCTAATAATAATAATAATATGCGAGTTTCCTTTCTTTTAATTTTTTTTTGCTCACCGACTCGTAAAAAATTATCGCTTTCTCGCACCAGGTGCGCGTCGGGTTTTATGGAAGGAAAAGGTTTTCTGGAGTTTTATTAAGATCGACGAGGGTTTTTTCTTAATTAATAATTAAGTGCGTTCTTTATGTTTAATCGTCGTTTGAAATTGTATTAAATTGGCGTGATTGGAAAGTTGTTTAATGGCCATCTATTCATTAAACACTTGGAAGTATTTCACTTGCAATCTAAATAGTTCTTCATGTCAGTTGTCTGATTTGCTTCTAATTCTTTTTGTGGAGAAATTTCTCTTGTATCGGCAGCTGATGAAGGTGTAGCGAATGTTTTAGAAGAGACGTGATAGAATTTTGTTTTGAAACACAAGATGTAGTGAAATAGGAATGCTTATTATATTATTAACAAGGTTCTCTTGCGGGACTAACAAGTTCGTTGAACATGATACTACGAAGAAGAAGATGATGTTGCACTGCAAATAAAGTTTGGCATTCACTGCGAGGAACAAACATTTGCCCACAAGCAGTGGTTGTGCACGTGTTCTTCTTTGTTGCTTGTGAGTGCACGTGAAGAAGAAAACTTTTTTGGCAATTTTGACGCGCTTTGCAACTTTTTCCCTACTGACGGATATTCATATTCAATTCAATGAATTCAACTTTGCTGTCTGGCCAAACAACGTTGTTTTAAAGCAGTGTTTCGTCAAGACTTTTTGGAGAGAGTGTCAAAATTAGGGCGGAAATTTCAGCAAAACGTCGGGGGCAAAATGTTTCAGAAGCTCACAGATTCTAAAATCTTATACACTTTTCGCTTCAAAAATAGCTGATGACTGGGGGTGGTGCTCAGAGGTACTTTTTCTAAAATGTTCTTAAACCTTACCGTTTTTCCAACAACCAAGCGGACAAGAAAGTGACCTAATAAAAACGTTATAATGTAAAATAAAATATTAAAAAAAACTTTTTTAAATATCACGTTTTTGTGAACTTGAAAGAAGAAAATTTTTTTTCTCTGGGCTGTGTAAGAAATGTCTTAATGGAGGCATGCATTAATTGTGGACATTCGTATAACGAACAAGCTATAATTTTTTAAAACTTAAAACGTGGGGCGCCTTTTACCCAAACTAACCATCTGCTATTTTTCAAACAGGATAAAATGTTTTTTTAATAAGCTTCTCTCTCTCTCTCTCTCTCTCTGTCTCTCTCTCTCTCTCTCTCTCTCTCTCTCTCTCTCTCTCTATATATATATATATATATATATATATATATATATATATATATATATATATATATATATATATATATATATATATATATATATATATATATATATATATATATATATATATATATATATATATATATATATATATATATATATATATATATATATATATATATATATATATATATATAGGTAAAGTTCTAGTATAGCGTCCCGAACCGATTTCTATAAAAACACGGTTTAAAAAACTGTTTAATAGAATAAGCATAGAACATTATCAGAACATATTAAGAAAAAGTTTAAAAATTTAAAAAAAAATCAGAGCACTTAGTGGAAATTTATCTATGACTAGGGGGGATCAAGCGTTGCCCAGGGTTTTTCTGTCGTTTTTCTCTCGCTCCCGTTTTCTTCCCCGCTTGCTTTCTCACTCCCGATCGCTTTCCCGCTCCCGATCGCCTTTCCGCTCCCGGCCGCATTCCCGCTCCCGATCGCTTTCCCGCTTCCAGTCGCTTTCCCGCTTGCTCTCCTTTTCCTGGTCGCTTTTTCGCTCGCTCTCCAAATGATTCTGGTAACCACATGACTTCTAAAACTCAGAATTTCTGCTCCAAGAAATATGATCGAAACCGTGCCAAAGACAGCCAAGTCGCCAAGTACTTTTACTTTGATATTATTTTATTTTTTTCTTGGTGTTCTGTTGCTAATTTATTGTTTTCAATGGGTTTTTTATTTGTCTCAAGGCATATTGACAAAACTGCCGCATTTAAAGAAACTGTTTTAGACATTGAGCGGGTTACGCAACTTGTACTTCTAGAACAAGCCATTATTTTTCAATTTCTAACTTCCATAATTTAGTTTTTTATTTCTCTTCCTAAATTGTCTATTTCTATTCAAAATTTGTTTAATTTTAATTTTCTTTTTTTCTACTGTTCACTTCTATCGCTATTGACAAATAGATCTTCGTCGGGAACTATACCTACATTAGCTTCGGGAGCAACTTTTAAATGTTCTTTTTTTTTTTTATAATAGTTTATAGTCCTTTACACCAGGTGTTTTAAGACTGAAATGGCTGTATGTAGGAAGCAGTTAAGTACTTCCTGTCGTGGATCAGAATTTGATCTTTTTTACTT
>OZ022247.1:5047265-5154765 GCA_963978895.1 Erpobdella octoculata
CATGGAGACATTTAATACTTAATGGGAAATTCTCATGAGAGATAGAGTAGGGCTGTCAATTTTTTAAATAAATAAAAATAAATAATTCCTTTTTAACGTTCCCCGTTGCCAACCCGAATGAAAGGGTTTGATCACTCCGCCCACTTATTGATTTTCTCAAAAGCTTTTCCACGTTTCACTTCCGATTGGTCGCCCAGTGGAACTGGGACCGCCCATTCAAGAAGTGCTTGTTTGAATGAAACGATGAATCGTTTATTAAGAAGGCTGCCGACCAATTGAATCTGTTAAATCTTCAATCGTGCTAGTAGACTGAGTGTTTATATAATTTTTTAGCTAAAAAGTTTCTCCAAGTTGTTGTTTACTGTCAATCGGAGTAGAAGTTTTTTTCAGTTGCGCAATCGGTTATTAATAAGTCTGGTTTTGCCAACGAGGTTAGTTTTCAGGTTCATTGGAAAAAATTAAATTTTGTTAATATTATGACAGTGGCGTAATTTAACCAAATGTTTGGGGGAAAGGGAGCAAATTTTAAAAGTTTTCATAATACGCTTATTTATTATATCAAAAATTTTATTTTAAAGATTCATTTTAAGTAGATAATGACTCAAGCAAAATATAAAACTAAAACTTAGTATGCAATCACAACAAACTAAAAATTGAATAAAGTAAAAAACTTCAATAAATTCATTTTTTCTTATTGAAACAATCATGAAAAGCTTTTTTATTTTAGTTTTTTAAATAATAAAATCACGAATTAATTCCTTTTCGGTATCGGTTCCTTAACGTTGCTGTATGTCCGCCATCAATAATGAAAGTCTTCCCTTTCCACAGGCTGCTTCTAGTGGTATTGCGGTAAATCGTTCGTCAGTTGGCCTAAGGACGGCGAATCGAACCTAACCAGCGCCACCAGTGTCCGTACGCGGGGTGGGGGGAGGCATGCGCCATAAACAACTGTCTCTGATTGTTTTAGTGGTTCTCACACAGGCTTCTGAACCACTCTAAACCATGTCAATTTAATTATGACTCTGAAATAAAAGACTTTGTTTTTTCAAGATAGGCAGATAGCACAGATGTTGAGTTTGGATAAAAAGGGCAACAGAACAATCATTCCCGGACTAAATTTTGTCTTTTTGGGTTTTGACTTTTTTTGGAAAAGCTGCTTAATATTGATAGAAAGCATGAAATTTTTTCCCAGCACCCTTGATCTCTGACTTTTCTCCCTGTGGCGTTTGGCTACAAGGTATTAAATAATAACTTTTCTCGAAACAAACCGTTGACCGGGACAGGAGGTGTGAGGTAAACGCTATTCAACGTTTCCTCCAAAAAAATTGACGACGAGGGGATGAACACGAGTCTATTTTCGCATAATTTGCGTCAATTTTTTTTCGGCCTTTCTTATTGGCATCAGCTCCCTCGACAAGCTGCTATCATTTAATCCGCTCCATTTATGAAGATTTTTGGCAAACGTTTAGATTATATTTGCCCAGCGTAACTTTCAAACTTTTCTATATATTATAACTAGCATTGTGGTGAAAAAATTTTTGGAGAAAAGCAAAAACAATAACAAAACAAAAAATTAACTTCATTTTAGGCATGAGATTAGAGTTGTGACTTTTAAAATGATATGATCGTGGCATTGTTCCTGAAATTTGAAATTCATTTACTTGTATTTTATTTTAAAATATTTGTTTAACGTACGAATTCAGACTATTACAAAATTATTGAATATTTTCAATGAAATTACATCCACGACAAAATACCACACGATATTGATGATACACTTGTCATGATATAGTGATAATCTGGTATTATCGGTCAATCTGTATTATCTTTCAAACAAATAAAAATTAATAAATGTTTTTAATGCACAGTAATAACCTATAAATATATAAATAGCCATCTATTATTCTAATTATATGTTAATTAATGCATTCCAGTTAATATTCATCTGATGATGAGTCGACGTTTAATTATTGTACTTATATACACGTTGAAAATATGGCAAATTAACCGCATTCGCGACCCCGCTTTTTTTTTTTTTTTTTTTTTTTTTTTTTTTTTTTTTTTATAATAGTTTATAGTCCTTTACACTAGGTGTTTTAAGACTGAAATGGCTGTGTAGAAAGCACCTAAGTACTTCCTGTCGTAGATCATATTTGATCTTTTCAACTGTCCCTCCTCCTTTATCCAGGCTTGGGACTGGCTCGCATATAGCGAGGCGGAGTTGCGACCCCGCTTTCAATGCGATCCGATTTTATGGATACCGTTCATCGCTTCATAGCGGTGTTCCACTGTACCGAGTTGTCTTGAACAGAGTATTCATACATACATACATACATACATACATACATACATACATACATACATACATACATACATACATACATACATACATACATACATACATACATACATACATACATACATACATACATACATACATACATACATACATACATACATACATACATACATACATACATACATACATACATACATACATACATACATACATACATACATACATACATACATACATACATACATACATACATACATACATACATACATACATACATACATACATACATACATACATACATACATACATACATACATACATACATACATACATACATACATACATACATACATACATACATACATACATACATACATACATACATACATACATACATACATACATACATACATACATACATACATACATACATACATACATACATACATACATACATACATACATACATACATACATACATACATACATACATACATACATACATACATACATACATACATACATACATACATACATACATACATACATACATACATACATACATACATACATACATACATACATACATACATACATACATACATACATACATACATACATACATACATACATACATACATACATACATACATACATACATACATACATACATACATACATACATACATACATACATACATACATACATACATACATACATACATACATACATACATACATACATACATACATACATACATACATACATACATACATACATACATACATACATACATACATACATACATACATACATACATACATACATACATACATACATACATACATACATACATACATACATACATACATACATACATACATACATACATACATACATACATACATACATACATACATACATACATACATACATACATACATACATACATACATACATACATACATACATACATACATACATACATACATACATACATACATACATACATACATACATACATACATACATACATACATACATACATACATACATACATACATACATACATACATACATACATACATACATACATACATACATACATACATACATACATACATACATACATAAGAAAGTATGCATGGTATTAAATAGAAATTGGAGAAAGATCTTTTATTATCGCTACCTGGAAAATTGTCAACCATCGGTTGCATAAGTTTTGTTTAACTTATAAGCATTAAGAACGAAAAATATTTGAAAAAAGTTTAGTCTATTTTATTCTCGAAGGAACGATGTAGGTGATTTTTGTCCCACAATTGACGCCACTGAATTTTTGTATACATTTGCTTTAAAGCAGCCCAGTTGAATTATGTTACTTTATTTCTTTGAATTTTTGTACAGTTGAAATTACTTCAATCATACAGAAAAAAAGAAAAAGTTTTCATGAAATAATAATAAAAATAACACCAATAAAATGACAAACAACGACGACTTCACTACAACGACATCTGACGACTCGTTCAGAATCGTCAACAACTGCACGAAGTTCACACAACAACAGCAGCAACAACAACAAATGGACAACAACGGCGAAATATCTCACAGAGCTGTTTGCGATTCCACACAGCGGATGGACTTCTTTCCTTCTTTTTGCTTCTCAAAACCAACCGACGAACATGCCATGAAGAGCATCAGCAGCAGTTTCAAGAAGAACAACTACGCTAAAGACAACGAACCTGGCGTTGAAAGTCAACGCTCAGTTCATCATTCAAAGTCACGTCAGCTCTATCAGCCACTCGACAACCTGTCAAAGTTGGTCAGAGAAGCGAACGCTAAAGACGATGCCGTCCAAATGTGCCCAGGTGTTGATTTCAAAGATCTTAACGTGACAATGTCGAGGAGTACGCCGAACAAAAACTCCCATTCTTTTCAAGAGACATGTTCCGATGTTCCAGGCAATAGAAGGATAATGAATTCTCCCATGGACAGTCCCAAGCCTGAGGAAATTTCATCGGAAGATGAAGATGAACTTAAGAGGAAGAAACCGACCAGACGAAACTTTTTCTCAATCGCCGACATCCTGGATCCACGTTTTGGCCCAAAAGCTCAAGAAGTCGAGCGATCCAAGTCGGACGCGGCCGACCATGGTGGGTCGTCACAAAAAATGTTTCCACTACCTTGTTACCAGGGTGGATTTCCGTTTTATCTGCACCCTCATTCCTTGAACTCTCAAATCGAAACTTCAAATCTGAGTTTGTCCACGCCAAAGTTTTTTCCACTGGTTCCGTTCAAATTTTATACGAACGAACCACTGGCAAACATTGAAAAAGAAAACTTACTAAAATGTTACAATTCAAATTTATTCTCAACGTGCCAAGTCAACGGCTTATATTCGGATTTTATTCATCCGTCTAGTCAAACAGCTTTTCCAGTTCCAGCTTTTTTCTCACACGAGCAGCCGATTGTAAATTCAAATAAATTTTCATCTTCAAAATCAGCCGTTTTTTCAACTTTTAGAGAATCTCAGAATTCTCATGAAAATTTCTATCTGCAGCAAGATGTTTTCATTCACCTGAGAGATCATCCAGCGACCAGCGTTACTGCAACTAACAGCGAAACTATGAGAGGAAAACCTCCAAGGTCCTCCAATGCGAAGCAGTTCTGTAGCAGCACTTCCAACATCTCCAGCACTGCATCAACATCGACTCCGTCTTCAAATTTCTCCAAGCCTTGCCAAAACCAGAAGAACTTTACGATCAGTCACAAGAGCCAGTCACCAACAAGTGTACCATCTTCGCAGAATTGCTCCTCAGAAAATAACAGAAATCAACAGCTCTCTTCTCAACCAGGTTCTGAGACAACATCAAACGTCAAGTGCACCAGTCCTCAACAATCATCTAAACTGTGGCCTGCCTGGGTCTACTGCACCCGATATTCGGACAGACCATCATCCGGTCAGTGGAATTATTATTATTCTTATTTATTTATATATAAAATAAATCGATAATTACGATAACTCCTATTGATTTTCGAAGTGAACCGTGACATTTTATCATAATAACTTGACAGCCGTTTAACTGGTAGGAAGTTAATAAATCTTTTATTGTGCAGGCAAGGATCGCCATTAACCTTTTTGAGATGGAAATCAAATTATTGATATTTCGTGTGTTGTGTGACCTTTCTAAGGCTTAATTAGTCAATTAAGTCAAACTGACTCAAATATTTCACACACTCATTCACACACAAGCTTACAATTGAGTAAAAAATGAGGGATAGAAAGGGAGAAAGAGCAAAAGAAAGAGAGATAGAGAGAGAAAGAGAGAGAGAGAAAGACAGAGAGAGACAGAGACAGAGACAGACAGACAGACAGACAGAGAGAAAGAAAGAAAGAAAGAAAGAGAGAGATAGAAAGAGAGAGAGAGATACAGAAAACCTGATGTAAATGACAATAAAAAGGTTATATCAAACGACACAGCATTCATAGAAATTCACGCGTGGAATATTATTATCAGCTGTTTTTCAATGGTTCTTAAATTAAACTTGTAGTTATTTTAACGAGCGTTTTATGAGCGCCAATCGAACGAACGGGTGTCGCGTAAGCTTACATCTCGCATGAAATACAAGGCTATAAAAACTATAGAAATTTGGAAAGACGGAGAAGAAGAAATAGAAAAAAATGAGTCAGAGAGATATATGAGAGAGAGAGAGAGAATATTAAATGAATTTAATAGAGAGATATATCGCCCATATAGAATAAGTTTATTATGGTATCGCTACGCCACACACAAGTTCACGTTTTCATCAATCAAGATAGACATGACAGTCGTGAGTTCGAGAAGCGGTAATTATCAGTGAATTCTTTTCGTAGCAGAACTAACTAACTCATTGCTGTTGTGGCCTCTGCTGCTCACTATATTGGGACGTAACCAGATGAACACGTAACTATTGACGACGATGACGATGACAGTCAGGATGACGACGACGTCTACAACGACGATGATGACGGTGACGGTGATGATGATGATGATGATGATGATGATGACGATGATGATGATGATGATGACGATGATGATGATGATGATGATGATGATGATGATGATGATGATGATGATGACGGTGATGATGATGATGATGATGATGATGATGATGATGATGATGATGATGATGATGATGATGATGATGATGATGATGATAATGATGGTGGTGGTGGTGATGGTGGTGATGACGATGACGATGATGTAGACAGGCATTGTTAAGAAAAGAAATTGCCATGATAGGACTGAGAGAACGTTTTATTGATAAATCGTAATATTCACAATGGTATATTGGCGATGATGTCGCCATGCTGCCCATCATCTTAACAGAAGTCACAATTATTCAAATGATTGAAGATCAGTCAAGTTGACTGACACTTTAACCACGGCAGATGTGCCCCATCAAAGGACAGCTAAGAAAGTGTGCAGTCGAGAAAGTCAAGTCATAAAGTCGAATTTACATCTATCCTGTATGGGGTTTATATACATAGTATATATACATTATATATATATATATATATATATATTACTTACATGTGCAGTAAGTTGTTTTGCCTCCTTTTTGCAAGCCTGGATAAAAGAAGAGGGAAAAAGTAAACAGTTGAAAAAATGATTCTCCACACAAAGTACTTCGGTATTTCTTACATATTGTTATATCATTATTAACTTTTAAAACACGTTATATAAGAGGATCTAAACTATTCTTTAAAAAAAGTAAGTTAATTTTTGTTCATTAAAAAATCATCATATCATACACTAAACACGGATATATCGACGAGAGAAACATTTCTATTGTGAAGCTCGTTCCTTTGTAGTTGCGCAAATCGGTCTCATACATATTTTTGACTTTGTGATATTTTAGCCTATCAATTCACCCGATGTTTCTCAAATACCACTGAACTGTCGTGACTTAACTTTACGACGTAAGCATGATAGACCACATCCAGGTCTTCTTTAGAAACAGAACTTGACTTCTTTCGCCTTTTTATGCTTTCAACTGGTCACAGAAATCTTGTAAACAATTTCCCAAATCAGAAAAAAAATTTCCCAACAGCTCAATCTACAACAGCTCATTTCGTTCATTCTGTTGGCGTCGCGTCGCCAGAGCTTAACTCTAATTGAGTTTACAGAAAAAGAGAACCGACCTTTGATGAAAGACAAAGATAATATCGCTTGCCAAAAACAGATTAGAAGCATCTTAATCTGCTGGCCATCATCGTGAAGGAACTTAGTCGTTAGACTGCGCGTCTCAGACGATCCCAGCGGTGTGATAAATGCCGGTGAGAATGGCGAGGTACACCGACCGAGGATTGAGTGAGTGGAGGATCGTTCAGAATAAACGATGTTATTCGCTTGAAGACATTTCAATATGCCACACAAGCAGTCCGATCTCATTGAGAAGTTGATCTCACTGCTTGATAGCTTCATTATTATAATGGCAAAGAACTGTACGAAACTTCTCGTGTACGGCCGATTGTTACGTTGGCATAGAGAGCAGACAAAAATGGGCTTAAGAGGCGTCGTGATTGCCGTCTAGTTTGGTGGTCTCAAATACCTCGAATGAATTTCTTTTAATAAATCTTAATTTTCACAATAAATTCTTTGTAGCAAGCAATCATTCTTAGATGTTGAGTTTTTTTGTTGAAATCTTATGTCGATGTGGCAGATATACATTGCTACGATAAATTTAGTTTTGTCGTAACAAGGAGACGCATTCAAAACGACAAATAGTTACAGTCACCAAAACAATCGTTGTGGCACCAACGTTGTGAAGTTTTGATGTTTCAATATAGCTATTATAACATCATTCCTCGATTTACTACTTGCACGTCATTTTTTTATATTCTGAGATTTTTTTCAATTCGAAATTTATTACGCTTTAAAAATGTTAGTTTTATATATTAATTAAATCGATATATTAATTAGTAATCAATATAGTCTTATCCATAAATCTCACGGGTTTTTTGGCAACGACATCTCCGTAAATGGAGCCGATTGTAGATTGTAGGTTAACCTGGTTCAAATTTACTCAGAGCCTCCCTCAGGGTATGAGTTTGTAGGTTTGTAGGGCACTATCCTGTTCACCAACAACATCCAGCAGTTTTTCACACATGGATGGCGTTTCATTCATACACATTTTAAAACGCAACCAGCCATAAGTATATTTATTTTTACCGACCCCATGCCCCCCAGTTGACATCCCTGCCCGTGGAAGGTTCTAATTCCGACAATTGAAATGAAATAAGTTCAAACGTTGGGTGAGACAGAGGTTAACATGGGTCCATATTTAGCGACTCAACCACCAATCTCCCAACCCATCCCAACCAGACCCACTAGAAAAGTTAAATTTTCTGACCCGACCCAACCTAACCCACAATTAAGAAAAACAATTTAATTAATTATTTTAAAATCGTTTTTAGCCCAACCCAAAGTTGAAATTTTTTAAACAGTTTTTTTTTATATATTTCTTCTTGAACCAAACCCACGCATGCATCAAAACAATTGAACCAATCCCAACCCAATTCATCCCAACCCACGGGTCAAACCAACCCATGTCCACCTCTGGGGTGAAATAAGAAATTATTAAGACCACACAGATCGACGAGCGCAGGTGTCCCACGATGTACGAAAAATATAAGTTAGTCATAAATGAGCCGCACATGACTGACAATGAATACAAACCATTCAAATCTCTATCGCACGCCTGTTGTCGTCCTTGTCGCCAGTTATCGTCGTCGGCAAGGATTAAGCGAAACGAGACAAGAATACAACATATAGTAGTGTAGTATTCGTGAGTTTGGTTGCAATGAATATATATATATTTATATATATATATATATATATATATATATATATATATATATATATATATTGACATGTTGAGAAAACTTCTAAGTTTAAGTCAAACAAAAGGCAGGAATACAGCTGGAGAATTTTGTTACGCTACGACGTCGTTTGACGCAGGTGACGCAACGATGTGTCAAGTGAAATAATATGTAGTCAAATGTCATGGTGAAAGAAGTCATCCAGGCCATGAAAGTAAATCATTTAATATTTCATCGGGGAATTTACATGTCTACTAAGTGGATACAAATGATAGTTTAAGAAAAAAAACCCGATTGTCTGTAATATATATGTATATATATATATATATATATATATATATATATATATATATATATATATATATATATATATATATATAACATATTTTTTCCATCGCTGGCTTCTTCGTATTTTAAGTCGATCTGCCGTTACATAATCATTGTTCATCTATATATTGTTCATCCATATCACAGTGTTCACCGATTCCCAAAACATGAATTGATGAAAAATGCCAAGTTACATAAATCCCTGGCTATAATACGCCAAGAGTGAGAATCACAGTAATAAGGACTCTCTTTGTGCCACAATACAAGAAAGAACTAGCTATATACAACAATATTCTTCCTTTAATGCGGACCACACGAGTTCTCTTCAATTGTTCACTTCGAGATTTTTGATTCACGAACACCATCCCCGAACCGAGGCGAGTTCATTCATTGTTAATAATGAGGAATCATTCTCTATCAGGGTGTTATAACTGTCAGTACTGCTATCGTATGTCATCGTTTTCGTAACTCATAGTTACGATTGTTTTCAGCTTTATTACAAACACCTTGTACGACAGAACCTCTTATATAGATGTACACTTATCTACGTTTTACATTACAGGTCATCCGACATCAGCTCGTCTTGATACGAGCTATATATATATATATATATATATATATATATATATATATATATATATATATATATATATATATATATATATATATATATATATATATATATATATATATATATATATATATATAATAACATTTTTCGTTAATTTACAATGTCTCGTTCGCTTGACAACGAATTCTTTGTTGTCGTCGTCGTCAAGTCATTCGTTATCTTTCTTCTGCATAATCTTTCTTTTTTTGATATTATAGAATATATTCAGTAAATTTGTATTTATAAGTTGAACTTTTGTCAGAAAAACATGAAATTACTAAAATGAAGGATAAATATAAACACAATAAGCCAATACTCATAAATAGTTGCAGCAATAATACCGTATTATTAAAGATGTTATATATAACAATGTTTAAAAATTAACTAATTTACTTCTATTGAAATAATTAAAAATATTCCAAGAGTCCCACTTTCACAAATTTTAGCTTTCAATTTGATTTTCAATCACGTCATTTAAAATTGAAATGTCGGTTTCAAGCGAAAAAATCATAAATGAAATCTATCATTCACTTAATGAAAATTGAAACATCAAATGATATTCAATTAATAAATAATTGTATGGAGTTATAGCTATTTGGATTTTTTCTTTTTCATAAAAGTAAATAAATATTCCATATTTTGATCCTTTTTTTTATCATCGTTCCATTTATTAACTAGTTAATGCCGGTTAATTTGTTTTTGGATACCCTAACTTTTTAAACGCTAGAGAGGTATTTTCAATTCAAGTTGAAAAAACGGAAGTGGCTGCATGCTGCTTATTGAGTCTTTATCCAAGTCATCGCTACGTTAATTAAGTAATTAAAGCAGGCTTTATTGCTCTTGGAAGCCGATAACTTCTTAATCGCTAGGCTACAACTATCAAGGCTTATTTCTGTCGTTCACTTAATTAAAATTAAAACATCAAATGAATCTCAATTAATAACCAATAACATTTCTTTTTCTTTTAGATTGGAGTTAATAAAGATTTCATATTTTGACCCTTTTAATCATCCTTCCATTTATTAACTAGTTAATGCGGGTTGGTTAATTTTCTCTTGGATACGCCTAACTTTTTAATCTTTAGAATACAGCCATCAAGCCTTATTTACGTCGTTTACTTATTTGAAATTAAAGATTTAAGCAATCTCAAATTAGTAACCAATTGTATTTTCCTATTATAGTTATCTCATCTCATCTGTCATTTTCTTTTCTTCTTGCTGAAACAGTTTAGGTACAGTACTCCGATCCATACTCATCTGGTTGCCATTTGAGTTAGGGGTATCAAAGAGGAAATTAACATTGCATTTACTATTGTTAACGTTTTATTTGTGCTCATTTCGTGAAACACAAAATATTTGATCATTTAAAAACTAAACTAAAATTAAAAGTTACTATCGTGAACATTTTATCTGTGAACAGTTTGTCTGTGAACATTTTGTCTGTGAACATTTTGTCTGTGAACATTTTGTCTGGGAACATTTTGTCTGTGAGCATCTTGTCTGTGAACATTTTGTCGTGGAACATTTTATCGTTGAACATTTTGTGTGTGAACATTTTATCGTTGAACATTTTGTCTGTGAACATTTTGTCTGTGAACGTTTTGTTGTGACACCTTTTGAAACAAGATGCCAAATTTTAGTTATAGTTGAAAATAAAAATGTATGCGCTAAAATGATAAAAGCGTTTCAATAAAAATTTCGTTTTTTCTCTCATAGGACCCAGAACACGAAAACCACGTCGAAAACTTCAAAAATCTCCGGCAAACTCGTCCAAACAACCGATATCATCTTCTTCTTCTTCGTCCTCTTCTTCGAACACAACCACCGACGACAAGAGACCGAGGACGGCTTTCAATCAGGAACAACTAGCCGTACTAAGAAAAGAATTTTCAGCGAATCAATATTTGACAGAAGAGAGAAGAATGACACTGTCTGCCAGTTTGGGATTGAACGAGTCTCAGATAAAGATCTGGTTTCAAAACAAGCGAGCCAAGTTGAAGAAATCATCTGGAGTACAAAACAGATTAGCAGCAGAGTTGATGGCTCAGGGATTGTACAACCACTCCACAGTCCAGAAAGATCAACAACAACAAAAACAGTCATCTTCTCCGTCATCAAGGTCGCCTATAGTCTACTGATTTCTAAAACTTTTTGTATGAAAACGACATCATCATATTCTTCATCATAAAACGTCACATATGGATCTTTCCGACTGATTACTAAGTGGCAGACTCCGATCGTCTGGGCTTGTCTGGCCAGACAAATGGAGGACTTGCTTAAGAAAGCGACAATATGGTTACTTTAACACAATTGTTACTTTTCTCTCTTTTTTTCTTTCTCAACCTTTCTCTCTCTCTTCTCTCTCTCTCTCTCTCTCTCTCTCTCTCTCTCTCTCTCTCTCTCTCTCTCTCTCTCTCTCTCTCTCTCTCGCTAACATCTTGCGATAAGTGCCTCGTGCTATTGAAACGTGTCCTTCATCATCATCTTCTTCTTATGTCAGACATTTAATCTGTAGTAATTTATAGCTGGAAAGCTGCTTCGTGTAAATATGCAGTATTTGTGCCTAACTGTTAATATTTGTTGATTAATTATATATTTAGCAAGATGGCTTCATTGCTTGCCTTGAATGAATCAATAAATTTTTCCAACACAAATCAAATTTGTCTGTCTGTGTGTGCGTGTGCAGTGTGTGCGTATGAACGCCTCTAGTTAGATAACAGATGTAACGACTAATCATTAAGTCCGGTGATGTTCTGTGAAAAATCTGGACCAACAAAAATACTCCGATTTTAAACACAAGAATACAGCAGATAAAGACTTTTTTGATTTCCTCAGGCCATGTTCACCTCTTAGTAGATAGTCGTTGGTAGAACCTTTGAGCCTCAACCAGCAACTGCGTAGCTCTAGTGCTTAACTTCATTTTACGGAATAAGTATAAATATTTTTAAAAAGTTTGTGATCTTATAAGTATTTTATAGGTATAGTTATATTAACGATCTTCTATTTTAGCTTAACCATTATTTAATAATATTAACTACTCATCATGTATGAAAACATATAATCCACATCTAAATTTAATTCAAAATTATCTACGGCTATTTTTAGATTTAATTTACAACCAATCGGGTTCAATTCGGTTCGCCGTCGTTCAAAACGTTTATTAGATTCACTCACCAGGTACAAACGAACGAATACGAATACGAAGATGATGAATGAATTCGATTCGAATTTAACTTTTCGAGCGAAACTCATCGATCATTCCAAACGAGATGTTATTAATTTATTATTAAATGCTTAACTCCGAGCAGCGCCACCGAAGAAAATAAATCACATTCGTGTGTCTTCTTGTTCGTGCACATCACTGCAACGTGTTCTCGTTCACTTTTAAACATCTACCGTTTGTTATCTTCTGCAGAAGATGGATAGACTGCCTGAGAAATTAAAGAAAACCTTTGCAACCAAAATTTATGTCACATGCTAACAATAATAAACATACACAAAAATTAATCAAATGTTTCGGCTGTTACATTTATATTACGTTACTTTAATTACACTATTTTCAGTTTACATTACATTTAATTACCAATGGTTTCAATGCTCCCTCCAATAACGTGACTTTTTAAGGACGACCTCATTAATATGATGACCTCATGAACATGACCTCATGAACATGACCTCATGAACATGACCTCATGAACATGACCTCATAAACATGACCTCATGAACATGACCTCATAAACATGACCTCACGAACATGACCTCATGAACATGACCTCATAAACATGACCTCATGAACATGACCTCGTGAACATGACCTCATGAACACATGACCTCATGAACACATGACCTCATGAACACATGACCTCATGAACACATGACCTCATGAACACATGACCTCATGAACACATGACCTCATGAACACATGACCTCATGAACACATGACCACGTTCAAATGTTTTCTTCTACCCCCGATGCCTTCACACCGCCTCTGACTCCGCTAAATAGATGCCCATTCATCGTCGGTTAATGATGCTCCACCATGCAGAACAAATGTATTAATTTCTGTTCAGTTAATTACATAACATCAATCACATCTTTCTAAGGAAGCCAATCATGCTCACTCCAGCATCAATCACTTGACATGACATTTGTTTCGACAAGCTAATTAAGATATAAGTTGCTATCTATCTCAACCTTTTCTTTTTGAATCAGCACGATTTTTACACCTGGTAGAGATGACTGCAATTTATTTATCAGATGAAACTTGAGCTGCTTAAAGCAGGAATGCATATATTTTTACATTTTTGCACAAATGCATTGCACGTTTGAAAAACCTTTTTCGATGAAGATATGAGTTTCACTTGATGAGATGAAAACAATGTTAAGACTTCTTTATATCTTCAGCTGCCCGTTTCTTATATATCCTTCAAGATATCACCAACTGAACAGTTTTTGTTGGGTTGCTGCTTAACCCTCATATACAAATTACTTCAAATTAGTACACTTTTCAATTACCTGCTGAAAATTCAAAAACTAAATTAATTCTAAAAATTAATTCAATTTATATGAGTAAAATTTTAGAAAAAAGATCATGGATAGAATAGTGAAAGATTTGTTTAACTTATCTTGACGATATTTGCCACGACTTTTGGTTAGGGTTAATTGTGAAATGGCTAATAATTGCAACATCTTTCTATTATAATAATTTGTAAGTTTTCGCGACAGATAACTTTAAAAATTCGGTATCTTTTCTCAGCATAACGCTGCATCGATTTTCAATTTGATATCAAAGGTCTAGCAAAATCCGTTTCGATAGAGATGATCGCGTGAGTTGAGCGGCGGTCGTTATCCATTGATTGTTGAGCGGGAACGCTGCGATATTAAGTGAACAATTTGACTTTTGAATCCAAATAAATCTTGTACAAATAGCTGTGGAATAATTTCAAGTTGAAATGGTTTTCTTTTGCTTTATTTCAGAACCGGTTTCTATATGGGTGCAAGTAAACAGTAAACATAAAACACTTGGACGATATTTAAATACTTTCAATTTACATGACGTTAAAGATACAATAATAATGACTCTATCGGAAGCATCGTTATTATTTAAGTTGGTTCATTTATTGGTAACTGAAACAGTCTAGAGTAAGAGATTCACTAGAGATGGTTTGGGTCGGATGGGTAAAGCCGGGTAAAGCTGGGTTGACCCATTGGTCGGGTTGGATTGGGTTGGGTCTGTTTTTTTGACACATGCGTGGGCTAGGTTGGGTGGGAAAAAAATTTAAAGACATTTTTATAATTAACAAAAAATTTATAACTGTGGGTATTGTTGGGTTGGTTTAGAAAATTTAACTTTTCAGGTGGGTCGTATTGGGTTGAGAAAGTGGTAGGTTGGGTTGGGTTTGGTCGCCAAAAATGAACCCATGTTCACCTCTGAATCATCACAGTAAAAACTTTTTTGGTGGTTTTCATTTTATAAAAACGTAAAATATATAAAAAAAACTTAAATTATTTTTTTTCTCCATTCAATAAGATGATTTTAACAAGTTAAAAGCAGTGCCAGAGCTATGTTATGAGTGGCCTCATCCACATTAGTGCATAAGTGGGTCCCTGTGCCTGCACCCCTCATCGTTACATGTCTATTACATGGGTGTCGATAGCGGTGGTTGTCGTACTGCATTTTCAGATTATAAATTTTTTTTTTAATAATCAATGACGTGGTGGTGAAGAAATGATTGACATAAATCCTCATTAAAATCAAGTCACCATAACTTTGAAGCCCTTCAAATCCCGAAACCTTCGGGGTGCGCTAACTACGGCACTACTCCCCCCCCCACAGTAGGATCAGTAGGAAAACATCTGTTTAATGTTTAATTTCGAAATTTTGCATATGCCCTTTTTGAGCGACAGAGCCACACATGATCATTGAACTGGCCTTGTATCGTTATATATCTAATCTATATAGGTACCTTGCCTCTAAAACAGCCTGATGTGCAGGGCCGTAACCAGGAATTTGGAAGTGGGGGGGCCGAACAACTTTTTGGGGGGGGCACTGTATAAATTTTCTAATCACATAAATTGCACATTCCAGTGATTTAACCCCCAAAATGTGCTTCACGCAAAAAACAGGTTTAGCGATTGAAATTTGAATCTTAATCTACCATATTTAATTGAATTTGAAAATATTCTGAATCAACATGTAAAAAAAACACATCACATGGATCATAATGTCAGAGAACAATACGGCGCGATTTTTGGGCAAACTTTTCTATGAAAGTGTTCAAATCTACTTTTAGCGTAAAATCCTTTACGCTCAAAGCCCATTGGTTGGCGATAAGGCCGCAGAATCCGCGTGAGAGTGGAGAAACCGCTGGTGATTGCTTAGGCATACAGCTGATACACATTTGGAAATGCATCGCGGTACTGCAGCATTGCATATGTTGCATCTTCCTACGACGAATTTGGCTGGAATTTGTTACGGCACAGTTGCATTGCACTAGGCAATTCGCTAGGAAGGGCAACTTGGTCGAGGCAAAGGAAGTTGCTGAGTGGTGGTTCCAAGCACAACCATTTGACAACCATTGCAGATTTATAAGAGCCAGTCCATCTTTGAGCAAGTAACCGCTTTATTGTGTCACCTACATACAATTGCTCATATAAGTTTAAAAAGTTGTTTATCTTCTCTGATTCCATAGCGTGCGCAACCACATGATGGAGTTGGCGATGCAGTGCACGTACGGAATTCGGCGGCCCAGAGTGTCTTGCAATATTTTCTAGACACCTCTCTTTCTGCCGTTCATTACACTGGCGTCGTCATAACATTGACTCAAAATTCGAGCGGGGTCCAGCTGCTGAGCCTGAAGCTCTGTAAGCAGCGAATGTGTCAGGCTTTTAGAATCTAACTCACTAGCCTTGATCATTGAGGTCATGTGCTCTATTGCCTTTCCACGACGCACATAGCGAATGACAATTGACATATCCTCAACATTGCACTGATCTTGACTTTCGTGGCACTTGATCGAATACCAGTTAATGTAAGAATCTTTGCATTCTTCGACAATCAAAACTTGTACCATCTGTGCCATCAATTCGGTTACCTCGTTTTGGATAAAAGAAGACATGTACTTGGCATTTTGAGGCATGTTTTTTAAATCATACACAATTTATCATCCTTTGCCTACATTTGCTTTGTTGAACTAGACAGCAATACAAAAAACTGGGGGGGCCTGATTGAGCTGGGGGCCCGACCAAAACTAGGGGGGCCTGAACAAAACTGGGGGGGCCCAGGCCCCCCCGGCCCCATAGCTGGTTACGGCCCTGCTGATGTGATTGATTGATTTGCATCTATCAAGAAAATTTACATCCTCACATCGTAGATTTTATATTTTTTGCTTTATGTGGTCAACATTTTTAAAGTCTCTGGTCATAAAAAATAATAAATTGGCTTAGGTCATTTTTTCTGAAAAGAAAGTTCTTAACTTAGTTGTTATACTTGAATCATTCCTTTTTGATATGTCTAAGAATTACGCTTGCGGGCTGCAAAAAAAAACTTTCAAGTTGACGAATAGTGTAACTTGCAAATCTGCAGAAACTATCTATAAAAAAAAATTAGAAACAATTTTCGTTTGTTTCTCCAGGTTTTGAGTAATTGAAACATGCACACAATTTTTTGAGAGGATCCCCCTAAATATCGAACCGCAACTCAACTTCAAACGATAAATTCAGACGTGATAAATTCTTAATTGTTATTTCAGCCTCGAGACAATTTATTAAACTTCAACACCTGTCTTTTATGCAGTCCTACGATTTCTCGATTTATCGGCAAATTCTTCGGCCACGATCAGTAAAAGTGTATTAAGCTTATCCACACCGTAGAATAATCACAATTATCTGTTAACAAGCGATCGTTACAGCGCTCATATGCGGGTAAGTAAAAATATGTAAAAAAAGTGGATTAAATGTGAGCAACATGTGGTGCGCCAAGAGCGAGGTGTATGAATTATTACTTTTTTTTAAACACTTTTATTATACGCTTTTACTTAACTTCGCTGTAGAGTCTGTTAGTTGTTATTATAATGTAGTAATCAATTTTAACTCACTTCACGTTTTCAGATTGAGCTGAAATTTTTCAGGCGAATGGTATGGTGATGGCGATGATGATAGTTAAATTTTATAATTATTTTGGTTTGGGTTGCAAATTTGTGACCACCAGCATTGAAATAGGTGTTTGCTCGAAAGCTTAACATTTTTCTGGGCTAAAGTAATTGATTTCAGTGAGAAAAGACGTTAAATCAAACAGCAGCAAAAACAACCTAATAGTAGGTACTGCGGTTGGGCATTCGCCTGTAGACCTGAGAGAGTCGGTGGTTCGAATCCAGCCGGCGTCACAGGCGTCTGCAAAGGATGTGGAGTGGATAAGTGCATCTAGTTCCGTCAAATGGGCCCACGAGTTGGTAAAGTTGGATAAGTTATTTGTGGTCTAGAGCTCTAATGACCAGGGCCACGTTGAACCAGTCAAACTTTATATAAACTTAGAATCTGAGAGTCCCATATTTTTATTTTTATAAAATGATCTACGAAATAATTTCCGCTTAAAGAAAACAAATATTTTTTTCTTTTTTAGTGCTTTTTGAAAAGTTTGTTTTTTGAAAAGTTTGATATAATATTTTCCTGCCGTTTCGTCAGAAAGAAAAAAGAATGAAATTTTATGTTCGCTAGAGGGACAGAATATTTTTTACTCTAGGGTTGATTTTCCATATAAAGTCAACCGCAACTACAAGTTGATTTGAACGTGAACATGGTTTTGTTTATGACACCATATCACAGGTGTTCTTAACTGGTGGGATGCACCCCTTAAAGGGGGGTGCCATTCTAGTTTAGGGGGTGCGAAAAATACAACTTTAAAAAAATTAAAATGTTAAATTTGAAACAAATATTCTAAACAATTTTAATTTTTGCGGAGAATAATTAAAATTTAAAAAAAATCTTTAAGTATAACAATGTTTGTATTTTTAAATCCTTTATTTTAACTTCACCGTGTTTGCTTGCTTGAACCATAATAGTTGGAACCCTTTACCACTAAAAAATTGGGGATGGGGGTTATTTAAATAAATTGAAAGATTCCCACTTTCTTTTCCAAAAAACCTAATGAATGTGGGGTGGTCGTAGGTATTTTTTAGTTATTTTACTTTCAACAATAGTCATTTTCCAAAATCTAGGTATTCTACCCAAAAAATTTCAATTGATATTTTGGGGATGCATCCCCCCATCCCCTGGACTTGGGCCTGCTACACATGTTAACCATGCAACACAGTAAAGATAAAAAGTTTGTCGCTTATCTGATTTTTGTTTTGTAGAATGTAAAACCAAGCAATTCCAAAGTTTAAAAATGTTGTTTCAACCACATTTGCCGCCTATTTTTTATGAAAAGCACAAAACTAATCAAGCTTAATTCCTCCTACGTTTTTAGCAACTACACTTTTTGAATAAAAAGTTATATCAGTTACCAATTTTATTTTTTGTATATCTGCTAAATCCTTATGAGACTCAGCCACACAGTATAAAGCTACCAAAATGTGCAGCTAACACACACAGCAGGTTTAATTAACGTAAGTTTAACTTGGGTATATTAAGTGACAGCGTTTTAATGCTGTTGTGAAGTCACATTAATGGTGGATTTCAATATTGCTCGAAAAACAATTTCTCTTTAAAAAAAAAGTGACTGAGGTTGTGCTGCTTAAAAAAATAAAATTTTATCCAGGTATTGTAATTTTTTTCGAAATTCGTTTCGTCGTCCAAAAGTTATTCTAGCTAACTTGTTGGAGATTGAAAATTCTTGAGTTACGCGATGACTGAACAAATAAAACAGCATAATAAACCACCAAGATGAAAATTTTCAGTCGTTTATTAAATTAATAGTTAAGCGAAATTAAAATGTATGAAAAAGTTTATATTAAACTCAAAGAGTCCTTCGGTTTAATTTTCGCTTTTCTCGCAAAGAAATTGACAATAAATATTAAAAATCAAAACCTGAAAAACTCTATAGAATAAAAAAAAATTTCTTTAATCCATCGATATATTGGAACAAAAAATGATAGCGAGAACAAATTTGCGAGAACAAATTTGCGAGAACAAATATTTAAAACGTCGTTCAGTAGTTGCTGAAGCAGCTGAAAAACGTAGGAACGAAGCGACGGTTTTATAGAAGACATATACAAGCAGCTCTCATAGGGGACAACGTTCACGTTATCATTTGTTGTCTTGAGACAGTTAAGATATGCTCTGAAATAAGAGAGATTTTCTCAGAGGGAAGTGAGGAAAGAGAGAGAGAGACGTTGAGAGAGAGAGAGAGAGAGTGACGGGAGAGGGGACGGGAAAGGAAGTCTGAGAGATTTGATGACATAGTGTAAAGCTGTTATTGCTTAGTCTGATAGCGTAGTCTGTGCGCGTGTGCAGCGTGAATCGTATTTGGCGTGTTAGCGTTACCGTCGCCGTCAACCTAACATCTTACTATCCGAACCTAAGCAAAGCCGGGACTATTGGATTTTGTGGTTCGGATGGATTAGGGAGTTGCTGGTACCTGCCCGCCAAAAGCGAAATCGAAACCCCATTAAAAGTAAATTGACCACCGGCTGTTGCCTTGGATTGTAAGGTCGTTGCGAAAGAAGGTCACTTCTGGACGGCGACTGAAAATCGTTATGGGTCGCTTGCAGATCACCCTAGTCGGTCTGCTGTGGCTCGGAGTGGTTGCGTACGCAGACCCCGAAGAAAAACGTGAGTCAATCATTAACAAATCTCATTTTTAATTATTAAAAAAAAGATTACATTCATTACCAATGTACGAATGATATTTGCTTGTCTCCTTTGAAAATAAAAAAAAATCTATTTTTCAAGTGTTTCAAGTAAGATTATTCAGGAAATACGACAATTGTATTTTTTAACAAAATGCTTGCAAATCAACTTCATTTTAAATATTATTCATGAAATTTAAAGCTATTTGCTTTTTTAAAATTTTATTATTCCGACAAAAGTTTAAATGTAAATTTCTTTTTTTTTATATTCTTTTATTTAAATTTATACGTCTATTTATTTTGCAATGTTTAAAGTGGCATAAGGCGTTAGACTTCTAGACCACAAAAATCCAGCGAGATTCAAACCACCGACCTTCAGGTCTACAGGACATGTCATCGGTTAACTAGCTGCTAAAATCGTTTCTCCTAGGTATAAGTACTGGACCAGTGGCGCTGAACTCTGTGTTTATAAATATCATCATTGATTAATTGTTATTGATTGACCACAAGCAGAATTCAAAGTTTTTAGTTTGTAGGTTATTATTGATCAGTTGTGATGAAAAAGGACATAAGAGAATTTCATTTTTTATAAACTCTTATTTTGCTTTATCCGTTTTTCGTATGTTTAATGGTTCGTATTTTCAAATGGAATTTTAGACCTCAAGCCTTTATCTAATTGAACTGAAACTTGGAATATAAATATATTATCGGTGACAATGCAATGTTTTACTAAATTCAAGTCACAAAAATATTTAATAAAAATATAATTAAGAATAAAATTTTTAATATGGGTGATATAATCCAACGTCATTTAAGAAAATTAAATAAAATGTACTTTAAAAATGTATAACTGTTAAAATTTGCTAAATTGATATGATTTTTTACTTATCTAAAAAAATGTATAAGAAATCTGTATTTTTCATATTTCTCTTTTACAAAAAGTTTTGGTTCTTAAAAATCGATTGCAAAAATCAAAGACTAAACAGTTGAAAATAATACTATTAAAAAAATACACGCTTTTATTCAAATGCACTAAAAAAGATAAATTAAATGGTAAACATAAAAGCGTGGGACGCAATTGTTACGACTGTATGAGTGCAAAGAAAACCGCCCCACGCTTTTATTTTTACAATTTATTTCATCATTTTTAGTGCATTTAAATGAAAGCGTGTTTTTAAAAATCTTTTTTAATAGTATTATTTTAGCTTTATTTCTAATGTTTGCTAATTTATATTATTCCATCCAACTACTGATAAAATGAATAAAGCAAACCATCAAAAATTTCGTTAAACTTTCAAGCCAACCATTTAAATACAGCCTGCAGTTACAACGGGGGCTTTTACAAGCACGGAGAAACATGGAGACCATATGGCACGCTAGATCCGTGCTTCTACTGCGTATGTGAAAATGGAAAATTCACTTGCTTTTCCGAAACGTGTCCACCATTATCGGAAGACTGCGATGATGTTTCAACAGATTCAACGGAATGCTGTCCCAGGTGTGGCGGTGAGTGGGTGTTAGTGATTGCAGGAACGATCTATGTTTTTGTTTCAGCTACTTGAGTGTAATGGTAATTTGTGTCTCTTATATTTTTGCTTGTGTTTTGATTTCTGAGGCACCTATACAACTGAAAATTGTGTAACGTATGGCCCAAAAATAGCTTGGATGATTATCAAACGAGACATTTTTCTGGTGTGACTGGTTTTATATAAAATAAGAGTATATACAAGAAATTATAATTTAAAAAATTAAAAACATGCTCTTAATAAATGCTCTGTGACAAACTTTTATAGCAAAATCTTAAAATTATTATCCCGGCAAATAGTAAACAAAGGATGTTCATATTTACTACGACGTTAAAGGTGTTCGTCGTCATTATCACCGCGGACATCCTAAGACATCCGGAAAAATGTGAACGTTAACACTAGCCTATGCAAAATAGAGTTGTTTTGCACTGTTTTTAAGGAAAATGTTAAAATTCCATAAATTGTTACATAATTAAAAAAAAAACCGCAAAAAATAATATGGTTAATTTAATTATTGTTTATGATATCGCCTAGCGAGCATTTCATCATTAACGAAAAAAAATGTTACTTGTATCGCATTAGTTACCAGTGCCGGCTCGACTATGGATTACAATCCAGAGATTTAGCTGTTTTTGCCGGGATCGTAATCCCGGGATTAGGTGTCGGGATCCTGGAATTTACTCCATTTTTTTGATATACTATATATGTATATATATATATATATATATATATATATATATATATATATATATATATATATATATATATAGGGGAAAGTGGGGTATTATGGGGTACTTAACAAAAAAATATAATTTAAACCATATTATAGTGGCAGAAATTTAATTTTTTTCTCTCTGTATACCAAGCAGACATATTACTATGAGTTAATAAAACATTTAGGCAAATATATATATTGCAAATAATTTATTAAAAGTTTTCTATTGAACATAAAAACCGATATTATATGTTGCCCAAGTGATTCTGCTATAATTATAAAAAAAAATTAGTGAATTAGTAGCACCTGAACTCCAACTTTAGCCGGTTTATGATCTTTTCTATAGTAACAAGCTTGTTGCACAAGTGAATTCGCTTCAGTTCTAGTAAAATGTTGTTGCATTAATGCTATTCCAATACCAGCGTTTGGTCAGTTATAGCAAAAAAAAATTAACGTTATTTCTATTGCAAAAACTGAACGAAAATCACTAGGTTGCTGGTGGTATTGCGGTAAAGCGTTTGCCTGATGGCCTAAAAGACGGCGGTAGGAATATAATCGGCGCCCATGTGGGCAGTCATATTAACTAATACCTCTAGTTGCTGTAGTGGTTCTCAAACAGGCTTCTGAACCACTCTAAATTATGTTAACACACCGCGGTCCTCAACTTGCAGTATATTGCTTGCAACACTGATACGCTTTGTAGTAAAAATCATAGGCATTAAAAAAACAAACTGAGTTATGTTTTTGTGAAAGAGTTTTGGGGTCCCCTTGTCACTGGGGCCTTAGGCAACTTCCTAGTACCGCCTTGGGAAAGAGCCAGCCCTGTTAGTTACTTCAGAGTTACTATTACAAATCTATTTATTATTTTTTTTCAAAGTGCCCTCAAACAGCCAGCATTATTTTCAACCATAATAATCTTCTTATCAAATATCACTTTGAGAGCTACTGTTACTTAAATAAGCTGAAAATTATAGATATAGGTAAAAATAATCCAAAAACTGCATGCATTCACAACTTATTTTTGCTTTAGAGAAGCGATAAGTTGGTTGTTCGATTTGTTAATAGATCGATTTCGTTCAAACTAACTAAACCCAGGACCGCCGAGAGGGGGAAATCGGGGATAATTTCCCAGGGCGTCCTTTTTGGAGGGCCCAGTATGAAGTAAATTCAGAATTTTTTAAATTGATTACAAAATGATCTACGTAAGTGTTAAAAAAATGTCTTAACAATAACCTACGACTATCCCCCGGTTATCAGGTACTTTAGAAAAACAAATTTTAGAATAAGGCTTGGGTTAATTATTTCTTCGGGGCCTAAGTATTATCTCGGCGGCCCTGACTAAAACGGAATCGATCCGTTAGACGGCTTTTCGCAAATGCCTACTTACAGATAAAATAACTTGACAGGCTCAAGAGGGGGAAGTGGACCAGGTGGACCAAATACACCTTCAAGGGTGAATTCTAGTTTTTTTTCTACCATACTAACCTGTTCTTTTGCTTGAATACTTCTTTTACCTGCTAAGTAATAAATTCAAATTTTTCTTGTGTTTCAGCCAATTCGTCCAACTCCAAACGTTAGCTTTGTATATTTGGTTTTTGAAAATAACTTTTGAAATAAAAAAAACTGACGGAACGTTGATGGTAGAAATACTTGTACCGACTGAACATGTTTAAAATTTCAGAATAACGAGCGTTCGTCTAGACCAGCAGAATTGGTGAGTTGAGTCTGACAAAAAAATTTTTTTATCTCGTTTTAAAATAATGATGTCAATAACGAGGTGTTAAAATTTTTTTAGCCAGCCCAGGTGCCCGGATTCTCGTGGTCATATCATGGCGAGCAGTCATCAAATCAAAATAAAGCTCGAACACATGTTTCGGTCCCACAAGGATCAACGGTGAGTGTTGTAGGTATGTAGTAGTGAAGCACCTACTAAAGTATTGCAATTTTTAACAACAATAATGTGACTTAAAGTTGTACTCAAATTTGTAACAATGCAATATTTCTTTCACAATAAAACTATTACCATAAACATTTGAAATTAATTAAATATATGCACTATACAGGTGAATGCTATTCCAGGACCAAGGGGACCTCCAGGACCCGCTGGACCGCCAGTTGGTTTTATTTTTTTGAATTGCTAAGCATTCGCTTGTAGATAATAACAATACATTAAATAGACTTTGCCTTCATTTAGGGCCCACCCGGTTTCCAGGGTGCTAGAGGAGACGCTGGAGAGCCAGGCCAGAATGTAAGGATCTTTGTTTAGTTTGATGAATAGATTTAGCAATATAAAATTTTTTGAGAGAATAAAATTTTTTTTTAGGGATTTCAAGGTGGTAGGGGACCACCAGGAGCCACAGGTCCTCCTGGAAAAGACGTGAGTTTATTAAAAAATTATCCTTGGCTTTTTGTGCCACTTATTTTTGCTGCTATTAAATTTAGTTTTTTTACTCTTTATTTTTTCCTTTTAAATGACCGATAATTTCAATGTCCTTCGTGTTTTAACAAATGTTTTAGGGAGAACCGGGCCATGATGGTGAACAGGGTCTTCCAGGTCAAATTGGAAACGCCGTAAGTGATAATTAAATTATAATAAGTGATAATTAAATTATAATAACTGATAATTAAATTATAATAAGTGATAATTAAATTATAATAAGTGATAATTAAATTATAATAAGTGATAATTAAATTATAATAAGTGATAATTAAATTATAATAAGTGATAATTAAATTATAATAAGTGATAATTAAATTATAATAAGTGATAATTAAATTATCTAATTCGTTAAAATTTATATTAAATTCTTATTTTGTAGCACAACAATGTTTTGTTAATTCACAGGGTCCACCTGGTGGTCCTGGTACTGGTGGATTTCCCGGAGCAAAAGGACACAGGGTAGGTGCAGTTTAACATCAAATTTTTATATAAAAATTTGTATTACCGCTAAGAATATTATAATGCTTTAGAATGTTGCCTGCTTTTTGAATGTGAACATTAAAAGATGGCATTTGACAAGAGCTGAATAGTTTCAAAATACTTACGTTTCTAACCTAGGGATTCTCTGGAGCTCCTGGACCTAAGGGAGAGCAAGGAAGACAAGGAGATAGAGTAAGTATGATCATGCTAATGATGTCTGCTTGTTATATATTACATTCAAACGCCAGTTCGCTGACTGGGAATGCTTGATTTTGTTATTTAGATTGATAATATTATTGATAGACACATATATTCGCACTAAAGATGTGTAAAAATGTAGTTACATTTCACCTATTCACACTCCGCTATTGCAATCCGTAAAAACTGCTTCTTTGGCTGAAACTTGAAAAAAATCTGCTCTAATATTTCAAAAAAGATTTGTGCACTAAAACCTGCAAACAGGTTTATTGTGGTATTTCTGTTTCACTAAAGAATTTGTCTTTTGGCCTAAAGGATGGTGATTCGAATTTCCCCGGCGTCATCGGAGGCGTGAAGGCAAGCAGGCACCTTAAACGACTGTATCCAGTCGCTCTGACTGTGACATGTTGGTGTAGCAATAAAGTGATCATCTTTCACGTTGATGTTTGAACTTGAAGTAGTTAGTTGTTCACAGACAAAAAATGTTCAATGCCACTATAATAAGTTACATACGATGAGATCGTAGCAAGCGCCTGTTTTTTAAACATCTAGTCTTAGGCCATAGAAGCAGCCCTTACTACTTTGAGCTATTCATATACATAAGAAGAACGAGTAAAGGAAAAAATGAGTTTTTCAACACAAACTTTTGTTTCATATACACTCGATTTAGAAATATGAAAGATGTTCAAATTAAGTTTTTCTTTTTTTAAATTGAATCATGTATTGTCATCCAATTTAAGCTATGCTGAAAGTTTCATCTTCCTAGCTAGTCAAAAAGCTGGTTAAATTTTACTTGCAAGCTTTGCGTACAGAGAAAGCCACATACACACAAACAGAGATTGTAACCTAAATAAAAGTTTTTAAAGACCAATTTCTCCAGCAAATTTTTATTTTATATATATATATATATATATATTTTTTTTATTTTTTTATTTATTTTTATTTGTTTATTTGTCAACATATCTGCATAATAAAATGAAATGTCAACAGGGAGACTACTAATAAGCAATGCTTGTAGTGTAGCCACCCTTTACAAAAAGAAACAAAAATCACATACACACACAAAATCAAATATAAACACAATGCTCAGTTTTTCATAGAAACGATTGTAAATTATGTTCACAAATAAATTTCTTGATAAGAATTTTAAAAATGTGAACTGAAGATGCACATCTGATGTCTTCTGGTAAAATGTTCCATAATTTTGGTCCAATGAGGTAAATACTTGTAGAAAGTATTTTCAATCTGCAGTAAGGTAAATGAAAGATACCTGTATGTCTTGTTTGTCTATTCTTTATATCTGATGATAACATAAAATTATCAAAGACAGGGCAATGCATAATATTATTAATTAGCTTAAACATGAAAACCAAAATGCTATAGCAGTGAACTTGTCTTGGTGTTAACATATTTAGTGTATTGATATATTTATCAACATTGTCCGTTCTTCCAAGTCCGTAGAGCATTCTAACAAAACGATTCTGGATTACTGAAAGGGTACGCATAGAGGAAACAGGACTGTTTCCCCAAATCAAATTACAATAAGTAATATGTGGGTAGATCAAAGAGTAATAAAGATGACATATAATATCATGATTCAAACGATTTCTGAACCTTGATAATAATCCAACAGATTTGCTCATTTTTCTTCTAACAGCATTTATATGATCTGTCCAAGACAGACTTTCCGTAATGGTAACACCAAGAAACTTTGTGAATCCCACTCTAGGCAGTGAAGTTCCACCATATTCAATACGAAATAGAGGAAGAGCATTCAATTTAATTTTTGGTCCAAATATCATGTAGTTTGTTTTGCTGATATTAATTTTGAGACGATTGGCAGAGAACCAATGAGAAAATTTCACTAATTCAATGTTCATCACAGCTGTAACTTCATCTATAGAATTTCCAGAATAAAACAAATTGGTGTCATCAGCATATAATATTGTAGAGAGCAGTTTAGAAGTTTCAAATATGTCATTAACAAAGATGTTGAAAAGTAGTGGGCCTAGGATTGAACCTTGTGGAACTCCTATGGATATGCCCCTCAAAGCAGAGTTTGTGTCGCCAAGAGAAACTAGTTGACTTCTATCTTTCAAATAGTTAACAAACCATAAATGTGCAGTCCCACGAATACCATAGTGTGAGATCTTATTCAGCAGAATGTCGTGATTGATAGTATCAAAAGCTTTGCTAAGATCAATGAAAACACCCACTGTGAGATGCTTGTTGTTCATTTGCTGTAGTAGTTGCTGGGTGAGATTAATGAGAGCAAGATCAGTGGAACTATTTGCTTTAAATCCAAATTGGTTGCTGTGAATGACGTGGTGCTTGTTGAAAAAAGACGTGATTCTATTGAACATAAGTTTTTCCAGGAGTTTTGAGATTGGAGACAAGAGTGATATAGGTCTGTAATTATCAAGGGATTCCTTGTCACCCTTTTTAAAAATTGGAATAATTTTTGATGTCTTTAATGGCTCGGGAAATATGCCTTTCTTGAATGAGAGATTAAAAATATGACAAAGAGGACTGGATATGGAGTTTATTATCGACTTGAGCAAAAAATTACTTAAATCATCTATTGCAGTACTTCTTGAATTTTTGAAACTGTTGACTGTTCTCACTATTTCAGTTTCAGTAATTTCTTCAAGAAAAATTGAATCTGAAACAGGTTTGACCAGGTAATCACTATAATTGTTAGTAGTTATAGATGGAATGGTGTTAGCCGTATTGGTACCAATAGATGTGAAATATTCATTGAAGATATTGGATAATAATAATTTGTCTTCAACTAGCTGACCATTGTGAAAAATTCTTTCAATAGATTCAGGACGAGATTTATTTAAGGCTTTCCTAATAATTGTCCAAGTCTTTTTGATGTCATTCTTTGCCTGTTGAAACAATGTGTTGTAGTAGCTCTTTTCGGCCTCACGTTTGATCGATGTAAACATATTCCTAAATTTTTTGTATTTTTCTATATTTTCAGTTGTCGGATGCTTGATTGATTTCACGTAAAGTTTATGTTTGGTTTTAGATGATTTGAGAATTTCTTCCGTGATCCACTCCTGACGTCGTTCTTTACGATCGACAGTATGATAAGGACAGGTTGAGTTTAGCACCCTGGTAAGATGATCCTGGAAAATCCTAAAAGCCTCGTCAGTATCATTGCTGGACAAGATATTGGACCAATCTACTTGCTGAAGTCCGAGAGTCAAAGACAATACATTCATAGGTTTTAAGTTTCTTTTGGAAGCAATAGTTTTATCTAGATTTAACCTGCTTTGGAAAATAGTGAAGATAGGAAAGTGGTCGGATAAGTCATCCAGCAAGATGCCACTCACGTTGTTACTATACCTGTTTGTAAAAATGTTATCAATGAGTGTAGCTGAGTGTTTGGTCATTCTAGTAGGTCTAGTTATTGTAGGTAGTAAATTGTGTTCCAGTAGTGTATTCTCAAAGTTTGTTCTTAATTGTCCACAATTTAGCAAATTGATATTAAAATCTCCTCCAATGTAGATGTCAGACTTGTGGTTTATTGATGCTAAAAATTCATTTAGATTGCCAAGAAAAACATCCGCATCAGAGTCAGGAGGTCTGTAGATGTTCAATATTATAGTTTTTTTACCATTTTTATTTATCATTTCAATTGCCAGCCAGTCAAAAACAGGATTGGCAATACATAAATCATCTCTCACTCTGTAATGTATGTCATTTCTAATAAAAATAGCCACACCACCACCTTTACCACTTATTCTGTTTCTGTATACAAATGAGTATCCAGGGAGAATTATTAATGGAGCAGTATCTTCCGAAAGCCATGTTTCAGTTATCAGTAGCATTGAAAAAAAGTTTCTTGTGTTGTAACATAAAATTTCAAGGACTGGAACTTTATGAAACAGACTACGTGAATTTATATGTAAAATAGCAAATGAGTTATTGGGTGAAGTTTCAATTAATTTGGACAATTCTTTGTTATTATAATATTTGGAAGTAATCTTAAGAGATCTAAAAAAGTTGACATCAGGATCATGAGCTTCAAGAAAAAACTGGTTTTTGTTTTCTTTTTCGAATAAGTCAAAAATATTTACATCTGTGGCAGCCTCCATTATTGCTTGTTGTTTTGTTTAAAAGTCCATTCACGGACAACGACATAGCGAGGCCAGTTATCAGGGTTGAACATGTTGGTCGTTGCTTCAGATGTAATGCATAATCTGAAAGAAGAGCTCATATCGGTTGGTGAAAAGGCTTCATCTTTGTTCCTTGCTTTATCCATTGGGTCCGTTTTGACATTTTCATCATTGGGTTCCAAGTTAGTGTTAGAGTTGCCAGAGGATTTTGTTTTTTTAAAAACTGGGTAGCAAGTTATGAAGTTGACATTTATTTTGCTTAGATGTTCTTTAATAGTGTCTACCGAGCAAGGAGAAATATTTCCCAGGTAGCAGACTTTCTTCTTAATAAATTCTTTTGAGGCTTTTATTAAAGTGTCTTTTTGTTCCATTTTACCTATTATTTTTTTTGTTATCTTATCAGTTTTTTTCTTACGGGATTGTACAACTTCAAAATCAGGAACAATTTCATCCATGAATTCTTTTTTATTTTCTTTTACTCTATCAGCCCAGGAAACCTGGGGTTTGCTTTTCTGATTCGAGGTCCTATTGATTTTGTTCTGGTCTGGTATGGTAGCTTGCATACTTTCTAGTAAAAGATCTTCAGACAGAGTCTCAGTGGGTTCAAATTTAGTTCCATTAATTTCCAGATTTGTGTTTGCCTTTTTGGAGAGCATGTCAATTTTATCCAATAAAATTTTTTCTCTTGCATCTGCCTGCAGTTTGAATGCCTTTAATGCAGAGAAGAGAGCTGATTCTATCATTTGGCTCACAGGGGATCGGTAGGTGCTAACAAATGTTCCACTGGTGGAGGTACATTGGTTTACGGCATATAGTGCTGCATCTTTTGCTATTTGCTCAAGATTCTTACTATCCTCAGCTGATAGCATTTTTATCGCTTGTTAAAGTTAAAACCAAAAGATATAACTAACACGTGCAAGGATTAATCTAGTATTGTAATAGGATTAAGCAATAATCACTAGAGCAAAGTATAATGCTAAAAATTATTGTCTTATGTAATAGGATTAGTAATAAAGTATTGAAATAGGATTAAGTAAAAAACACTAGAAAAAAGTTATAGAGCTAAAAATTATTCTCTTATGTAATAGGATTAGTAATAATGAAACACGTGATAGTGTAGGCAATTAACCACGTGGTTTCGGACAAAAAAATCTACAAACCAGCAAAAAAAGTAACTATAATCAAGAGAGAGAAAACTTCTAGTGCAATAAGAAAACAAGAAGCAACTTAACTCAACTTTATCAAATGAAGTCCTCCTGAGAATATAACTTTTTAAGAAAATTATCAAAGAGTTTCTAAGTTGAACTTTTTAAGAAAATTATCAAAATTTTTCTAAGTTGAACTACGGAGCCGGCCACCTCCAACGCAATAATCAATTAAATAAATATATATATATATATATATATGTATTAGTATCTGACATCAAATTTGACGGATTTTTTTAAATCTCATTATATATTATTTTTGGATTGCAGCACCACCTCTTTTGACTTTTAGGACTGGTAGTGTACAATTGCGTAATAACTTTTAATTCACCCCTGCGCGCTCTAATTTTAGCAACTGGAGACCAAGCGTCCGTCGCGTTATGTAAAATTGCTAGCATACATACATACATACTTATATACAGACATATGAAATTATGAATGTTTATTATATATATATATATATATATATATATATATATATATATATATATATATATATATATATATATATATATATATATATATATATATATATATATATATATATATATATATATATATATATATATATATATATATATATATATTGTTAACGTTTTCGTAATATTTTATTAGGGTAACGAAGGATCAGCAGGAGCTATCGGCGGACCCGGACCCCAGGTAAAAATGTTAATTGAAAAGCAAATCCTCAACAAAATAACTTTCAAGCTGAAAAACTGAAATGAAATTATAGGGTGCAAGAGGAAACCCGGGTGAACGTGGTCCTGATGGCAAGCAAGGAGGGGCTGTGAGTTGGTTTTTGTTTTATTTTTATCTTCTTAAATTTGCTTTTTGTATGAAAAAATTCTTACAAAAAGCAGCATAAAAAACATACTAGTGTTCTATTACTTTTTTAATTATAGGGCCAACGTGGACCCGATGGTAACCCGGGACCTTCTGGACCACCAGGTCCTCTTGGACCTGCTGGCGTTCCTGGTCTTCCTGGAGTATCTGGTGCTAAGGTTTTTTGGCATCTTGTATTCCTTTTTTCAAATTTAAACATGCTATTTACTTTTCTTATGAAAATTAACTAAATAACAAAACTGTATAAATTATTTTTAGGGTGAACAAGGTTCAATTGGACAAAAAGGAGCCCAAGGAACCATGGGAGCAGCTGGTGCTCCAGGTCAGGCTGGAGAACTGGGAATTAGCGGAAGACCAGTAAAGATTTTTTTAAATTATTATTTTATTTGAAAAATTTAAAACTCCTTAGTTATAGTCATAATTTAGTATTCATAAGTTTAAATTTTTGTTTAAATTTTTGTTTAAATTACCTTTTAGGGAGATCCTGGTTTAAATGGTCATCCAGGAGAAAAAGGAGCCAGAGTAAGTAGCAATTGATGTTAACCGACTGTTTATTAGTGTTTATGATTAATTGATTATTATTTAAAATTAAATTTTGATGTATAGGGAGAAGCTGGTGGAATGGGAGCACCCGGTTTCCCAGGTGGCGTAGGTGGACCTGGTATCAATGGAGCACAAGGACAAATAGGAACCAAAGGAGAAACTGTGAGATTATTTTTTAGATTTGGTTGACTCAGAATATTCACAATATTACGTAAAAATTTAAAAAATGTTATTATTGATAGGGTACACCTGGTGCACAAGGACCACCAGGAGAAAGAGGAAATGCTGGAGAGCCTGGAAATCCAGGTGAGAGAGGAGAAGAAGGTCCTTCTGGAGACAGTGGAAGAAGGGTTGGTTGTATATCTGAAATCATCTTTTGGTTCAAATATTTTTATTTTATATTTTGTTTATTTATGTTTTTAGAACATTTATGTTGCATATTTTTGTAATGTATGCATAAATTTAATATTTTCGCGTTACAAGTTTATACTACAATGCTAATATTAGAGTGCTTTATTTAGCTCACTAAATGTGTATCATCAAGGCATAATTACTCAATTTTGAACCTCTTCCCATTATTCAATCTTTTCCAAAGTTTGCACACAAGTTCAGTTTTCATGACATGATCTAGAATAAAAATTGTGACTTATATAGAAAAATGTGTCTTGACTAAAGCAACTTATAATTCTCCAAAAGTTCCTTGAATAATTTTCCAAAGCAACTGTTTAAATTTGAAAAATTTTAAATAAAGCACTGTTTTTAAAAAGTGTTTTCAATTGATTTACTTGTTTATAGCTTTTTTTAGTTTGGTGTTCCTGCATAAACATAGTGGTTCTTTGGCATTATGGAATTTGTTTAATAAAATAATTTTTTTATTAGGGAGTTCCAGGACCACCTGGACCAACCGGGCCTGGAGGTTCTCGTGGTGATGTTGTAAGTAAAACTTGTTATTTAATTTTATAAAAAAAAATCAATACATAATTTTCTATAATTTTTATAATGAAGTACCCAAATATAAATAACGGTGGATATATATATATATATATATATATATATATATATATATATATATATATATATATATATATATATATATATATATATAAATATATATATATATAAATAAAATATATAAAGGGTCCACCAGGAGATAGAGGTGATCCAGGAGTTGATGGAATCATGGGACCAGCAGGTGTTATGGGACCCCAGGGACCAATTGGTGATCATGGGCCAAAAGGAATTCAGGTAGTTTTGTTGTTTATGTAATTTATTTGTGATTTTCTATATTTATTTATACCATGCTTAAAAAGATTCAGTGGCAAATTTAAATTTTTATGCCTCTGGGCAGAAAATATACTTCTGCCTTTTATATAATCAAGCAAAATATTCAACTTCCAATAAGCAATAGAATTCTAATCAGACAGGTTCCATAAATGTATTACAAATCAAATGGCACAGATAATGTAATTCGAAGGCTTTTTGCTTAGAGTTCTGGTTAGCAAAATTATTGATGAAATGCACACATGCATTTTATTTATGTTTATGCTTATATGAGAACTTTCTTCAGAGCTTGGCGGCGCTGATTTCTTACCTGCACCACAGAGAAACGATTTTGCCCGCAAAATTTTCCGATAACATGGGCTACTAGGCAGCGAGTGTGAAGCTTCCTATTAAAGGCTAACACTTTACGGTCTCGGCTAACCTATACTGCTTCTATTTTAATTCTACCACTTTTTAGATTGATTGATTTGAAAAAAATAATTAGATTTATCCTGGGTCGACTAGGTTCATTCAATTTGTTTAAAACTGCATTACATATAATTTAAATTTTCAAATCATCGTTCTGTCGACAGGGAGACCACGGCATACCCGGAGAATCGGGAGATCCGGGACTCAATGTTAGTTTACTTACAAAATGTTCTCAATCGTGGGTTAATCAATAAATAAATAAACGGACATGTCTTATTTTTTACTTTTCATCTTTATATTTTTTATAGGGCCCCGAGGGTCGCCAAGGACCTGCTGGGAGAGATGGCAGAACAGGCAGCAATGTAGGTTTTCACTGTTGCTGATGGTATAACTAAGAGCATTTTTATAATTGAAATCTAATAAAACAATTGAAAATTTACTTCAGTGACACGGCACTGCTAAACTATGGATGCATTCTTAAATATCAAACATTAGATGCAGACTACCGACTACAGACTATGCAGATAATATTTAATACAAATGATCATATACTTAATTATGTGTAAACTTTATTCTAGGGACCCCAAGGACCTGAAGGAAAGGCTGGAGATGTAGGAGCTCCAGGACTTGGTGGAATCCCAGGACCCCAAGGACCTCATGGACTTATGGGAGCTCAAGTAAGTTGATTTGTTTAGAAAATATTATTCAGGGTTTTGCTTATTGAGAACGCTTTAAGATGACACGTACGAGTGCAGCCGTAACATAAGTATTCACAAGTTGATGTAATTGTAAATTTAATTTGACAGGGTGAACCAGGAAGGGACGGGACACCGGGAAACCCCGGCGAACCAGGAGCTCGTGGAGAAAAAGGACCAGCAGGAAACAAGGGCTTCGCTGGAGCCGCTGGACCACTTGTATGATTGTTAATTGTAATTCTCAGCAATCAGTTATAATATTAACTAATTAATTTGAAAAAAATGGCAGTGCTTGAGCATGTGCTTCATGTTTTGTAGGGGCCTAGAGGGGAGAGAGGCTCTCAAGGAAGCAGAGGACCACAAGGAAAGGATGTGGGTATTTTTATATTAAACATTCCAATGATAAAATCGTACATGCAAAATTTTTCAAATGATAACATCTAAAACACAAACTTATTATTTCATTAGGGTGGTATAGGGCAAGACGGTCTTAAGGGACCACAGGGACGTGTTGGTGATCAGGGAGCAGCAGGCCCAGCAGGACCAAATGGAATTCAAGGACCTGTGGTAAGAAACAACGCAGTTAAATTTTTTTTATAATTATTAGAACACGCCAGTTTATAAGTCAATTTTCATTAAATATGGAAAAGAAATGAATATATCTTAAGTTTAAAATTATGCTTTAGGGATCTGCTGGACCAAGAGGGTACAGGGGTGTAGCCGGTAACAGGGGAGGTCCTGGAGAGAAAGGCGGAGCGGGTGCGCCAGGGGATGATGGCCATCAAGTTGGTGAAATCATATTTTTTTATTGTTTTGTACATCTTCCATTTTATTGATTAAACTGAGTATTGGCTCTTGTTTCTAAAAAAAACTGTGCCAATGTACCGGATATAAAAAAAACTAGATTTCCAGGCAATAGATCCATATTTCTGATTTATTTACCAGATCTATAAATGATAGATTGTTCTCTTCGGTACTTTTCATCATATATAATTTTTCCCGTTATGCACTTTTCAAATCATTTTTTCGATTGAAATTTTGTTCAATTCTCAACAAGGCAGCAGTTTTATCTGTTGAAAACTGTAGGTTATAAACTGCACATTGAAGCAATAATGAAATCAAAATTAATTTTTCTGAATCAGGTGACTATGAGTAGTTGATTGGAATTTTCTAGAGAGAAAAGCATAGATGATGTAGCAAAATAAAAACCTCAGTTTCATTAATCGATGATAGAAAAGTTAAAAATTTAAAAAAAAAAATCTTTTAATTTTGTTGCTTAAAATTTTTTTCTATGTATAAATATCTTCTTTAAAAAAATTATACAAATAGTATTTCAACTTTTTATTTTGTATTTTCAAATTATTGATTTAAAGTGCATAGGGTTAAGTTTAAGTTATTCAGAGGTTTGCTGGATCCTGTTTTTATTGATGAAAATGTAAGTTTACCAAAAGTTTATAAAGTTAAATTTCTAATATATAATTATATTATATTTTATGATATATTATAATAATAAATAAATCATCCAGCTAAAAATTTTATAAAATGTTTTAAGATAAAAAAAACCTGGATTAAAAGCGTGATTTGGTAAGCAGGCTAGCTTAAAGTAGCTTACGAGCAAACGTGTCGGAGATGTTATAATTCTTTATAAGCCCCATCGAGTTGATTACTATTGACGACTTGTTGTCCAATTTTTTTTAGGAAATTTCATAGTTTTAAATGTTTCGATTTACGAGTCAATAAGATTATTTGTAAAAGTATTTACAAATTTAAAAGTCTCTTTTGAACTACAAGTTTGTTTATTGATGAAGTCTCTTGGACTGGTGACAAAATGCTCTCATGGTTTAACCTAAAAGAAACAGAAAGTAAATTTAATAACATAAGTGTGCATATACTTCTAAAGATACATACACAATAACATCGATATTAGTTACTGCGAATAACAGTTTTTAATTTAAGAATAGTTCAAGGTTAAAAATCAAATTAAAAAATTTGAGTTCAAACAACTTAGTTTAGGTTCGTTCGGTTCATTAGGAGTGAAATAGAGTTCGGGTTTGGTTTGGTCAACGGCTAAGTTCGGGTACATTTCGGTAAAAAGTAGGGTTTGAGTTTGGTGTGTTCAGTTTGATTTTCATAACTATTTGAGTTACAGAGGTTTGAAATTCACGTTTAAAAAACTTCAAAATTTTAGTTGGTATACAGATCTAGAAGTTCCAAATTACAGAATTGCATAAATAAACTTAGATTTTAACTTTTTAAGGGTCCAACGGGTCCTAGGGGTGAACCTGGCCCAGCTGGTCCAGATGGTGTACCAGTAAGTATTCATGATATTACTTAATCATTGATATTCCAATTTTTTTATTATTTGTTATTGTAATGTACACCAAAAACGTTTTTCAATAATTTATTAAAATTAAATTGTATACATTTTATGTCACGGCTGTTTATAATTGTTCTAGGGTACGGTTGGTGATAACGGCGAGAAAGGACCGAAAGGACCCAAAGGAGAGCCTGTAAGTTTTTCAAAATATTTGTACCAACCTTTCACACGCCAGTTGTGCATAATAATGGTTTGTAAATTTATTTTATAAAAGGGAGCAGCAGGAGCTAAAGGAGAACAAGGAGATCCAGGAAAGGATGGAGCTGAGGTTAGTTGTTTTTTAATACTTCATCATAATATTATCTACATTAATTTGAATATTAACTTTCTACTATCTCTCACTAAAGACATTTTTTATTATTTTTTAAACTATTCAATTAAACTAGTTATTCAATATAAAAATATATGATACAAATTAGGGAAAAAAAGGTCCACAAGGACTCATGGGACCCTCAGGACTTGCAGGCGCTAAAGGAGTTAAAGGACCATCTGGGGAACCAGGCGATTCTGGCCCCAGGGGAAGAGCTGGTGATCGTGGAACGGCAGGACCAGCCGGGCCAATGGGTGAACCAGGAGATCCAGTAATTTTTTTTATAAAATTTTTATTTTGCTGATAAAAATCACAATTTCAACATGTTAACAAAAAGGCAAATTTTTAGGGAGCGAAAGGTCCACCAGGCATTAATGGAGATGTGGGATATCCTGGTGTACGAGTGAGTAAGATTTTTCTTTAAAAAAAAATATGACTTATCAACATTAAAAACATTTTTTTTATAAATAGGGCCCAATTGGATCTCCAGGTGCTGGTGGCGTTGATGGTGACCCTGGTCCGCCAGGTAGAGATGGAAACCCTGGTAGACAAGGACCAAGAGGAGAACCTGGGCCTCGTGGTCGTAGAGGAGGCGATGGTAAGACAGGTTCTCCAGGTATCATGGGACCTTCTGGACCTGCTGGACCTGCTGGCATTCCTGGGGATCCAGGACCTGATGGAAACAAGGTTAACCAGTTTTTTTTAGAAACGTTTAAAAAAAACTCCATATCTTATAGATTAAATAAATGTTTAATTTCAGGGGGCTCATGGGGATCCAGGCTTTGTAGGAAAAACCGGTTCTCCCGGTGAAGCTGGTGAGGCTGGTAAAGATGGTCAGAAGGGTGACAAAGGTCCAGTTGGAGCTACTGTAAGTAATCCAATATTTGAGTATGGTCATTGCCGGTGAGATTTTTTATTTTATGCCTGCGTTTGTTTATACATAGGGGCCAACAGGACCAAATGGACCAGTTGGGCCTCAAGGTGATAGAGGACAACAGGGTGTTCCCGGCACTAGAGGTGGTCCAGGACCATCTGGACCATCTGGATTGAGAGTATGTATAACATTAGTATAGCTGCTTATTCGTTTTTTTTTTCAATATGAATTGCTTCTGAAATGCTTTATAATTTCTCGTAAAGTTTGAAATTTTTCTAAAACAGTGAATAATAGAGTAAATAATTATTGTGAGATTCAAAGAAGCGATCAATAGATTAACGCAATTTTTTTACCTCAGCATCCATATGCCCAGTATTTTTTATAGTAATTTTTAACCGCAGTTAACATCTGGGCTACATCTAAGATGTGATTTATAGAAAACTTGAATAACTGATTATTGCTTGACTCATGGTTTGAGGTTCTAATGAAGAATTAAAGTTGAATTGTTATTAAGGGAGAAAGAGGTCTTCCAGGAGCCGCCGGTGAAAAGGGAGAAAGAGGTGAGCCGGGATCAGAAGGGCCAGTAGGTGTTCCAGGACCAGCTGGTGAACATGGACCCGAAGGTAACACTGGTAAAGACGGCGTTGCTGGACTTCCTGGTCGCAATGGAGAAAGAGGCCCGGCTGGACTTGTTGGTCAGCCAGGTCCTCAAGGACATGCCGGACCTGCAGTAATTATTTACCTTATTTACCTTAATTATAAATCTTTTGTATATATATATATATATATATATATATATATATATATATATATATATATATATATATATATATATATATATATATATATATATATATATATATATATATATATATATATATATATTAAAGTTATCTTTTTAATTAGACATGAAATATTTTAAGTATGATAAATAAACTCAATGTTATGGAAAGTCGTTATTGAACCGTGTTCAGTTGTTTCAATTTTTTATTTGTCATCCAACAGGGCTCAGCTGGACATCCAGGGCCATCCGGAGGTCCTGGGGCACGTGGTCCAAGGGTAAGCAATTTGTCTTCATTTTTGTGAAAGATATTTGTACAGATACTTAATGTTTCGTCTACTGGGGTGATACGACTATTGAATCTGACACTCACCCGTTACATTTAGCTCTTTCAGCATTCTTGTCACATTTATATGTCTATTTTACCTTTTGTAGGTTTGAAACTGGTATAAAAACTTTTGTACTTTTAAATACTTTTTTATATACTTTTATACTGGTAGAATACATTTTAAAATGATGTTAATTTTAAAACTTAATTTTTGCCATCCTAGGGAGAGACGGGTCAGATTGGAGACGCTGGAGCCCCCGGACCATTTGGTCCTGCTGTAAGTTTTAATTCAGTGTAAAAATTAATTACATCAAAGTATGATGTTTTCTTAGTAATATACTTTTATTATTATCCTTATTATTATTGTCATCATCATCATCATCTAACTTTGGTATGTTTTTATTTCAGGGAAATGCAGGTACAGCTGGTGCTGATGGTGATAAAGGAGATGGTGGAGACAAGGTTTGCTTATTTGATCGATCTTGAATGTTTTTTTTATTAGAGATTAAATTAAAAATTAAAATTTTTTAGGGTGACAAAGGATGGATGGGCATGATGGGTCTTCCAGGAGTGCCTGGCATCGTGGTAAATTTTGAAAATTAAAACATAGTTTGTTTTAATTAAATTATAAAACTTGGCCGGATGATTGTTCAAACAGTGTTTTTTTTTTCGTAACCTCGTAAACCTTTCTATCATAATAGGGAGACAGAGGTGAAAACGGAGGCCCAGGACTTCCAGGTCTTCGTGGAAACAGAGTTAGCTGACGTTTAATTCTACTTTTGTACTAGATCAAAAACATTGATGGTTATGATGGCAATTTCTTTAGGGTGAGCAAGGATCAAGGGGACAGGGTGGAAATGCTGGACAAGATGGTCACTCTGGAGTAGCTGGTGTTCCTGTTAGTTTTTGAATATTATCTCAGGTTTTTCTGTTATTTTTTTTTTCAAAAGTGTTGTGTGGTTATTTATAAGGCGTTTTTGTTTTAAATTTTCAGGGACCTAATGGACCCGATGGTGATGATGGTAGACCAGTGAGTTTTTTTTGAAGAATAATGGAATGTGATCTGTACAGTTTTTGCGATTTAATAATCTAGAGTAGCTATAATTTAGCAGCGATTTACTAATTCATATTTACACCTATACAGTTTGCCATGTTGTTAAAGCCCTATATTGTGGATTTAAGCGCAGTACACGTTTAGTGATTCGATCAGTCTTCTATCCTTTTTGGAATGACGAAATGAGTACTAGCACTAGTGGTAAGGCTCAGCACATTCCGATCTCGGACAAACGTTCGGCTGGCAAATGGAACTGTGCTATCCTATAATTCTCGAGTTCTTAGTGCCACTGAGGTGGTTCAGAAGAGTGGTCCATAAATTTCATGGTTTTCAATTTTGATTTGTTATGATATATACTAATTCATTTTCAAATAATTTTAGGGGGCTCAAGGACCACCTGGACCTCCCGGACCACCAGTAAGCTATGATTTAACTTGAGAAATTATATCTTTTTTAGTTAACAGAAATTGAACTTAACATTTGGAACTATTTTAGGGTCCTCCAGGAGTTCAAAGGTATAATAGAGGTCCTCAATTTACTGGAAATGGAAGACCGAAGGGACCATCGCCCTATGTATGTAGTAGTTTAGTAACTTTTGTGTATAGCTTCAAAATTGATAATCAATCAATCAATCAATGCTTGAAACCATCAATACTGTTAAAAATAATTTTTGATTTTCAGCATGATGATCCCAATGCAGTGCCGACGGTTGTAAGTTTTCTTGGGTATTTGGTATTTACTAAAAAACAAGCTCATTATCGATATGTTTCAATTTCTATAACTGTTAACCGGATGACGTCGTATTTTTAAGGTCACTTTTGCTGACCGCTCCCTGCTTGAGGAAGCCATTCAGAAGTTGAGAATTCCAAAAGGAACTAAAGAGTCTCCAGCCAGGACTTGCAAAGAGCTTATTCTCTCAAATCCGAAACTATCCAGCGGTTTGTTTTATTACTTTTATTCGTGTCACTCAGTCTGAAAGAACGGTAGAACGTGAAACTGCTATGAGTTGATTTTATCGATCAGCTGGATTCATCGATGTTCGAAAAACTATTAATACATTAATCGCGTTTTTGGTTTTTATATATCGAAAAATCGGTACGTCGATAATAAAAAACCGACAGGCAACTTGGACTGAAAGTTAACATTTTCACAAACAGGTCTTTACTGGATAGATCCTAATGATGATGATCATGAAGATGCATTTGAAGTTTATTGTAACTTCCAAACTCAACAAACCTGTGTCGAACCTCAGAACCAGGCGAGTTCATATATTATATTTCGCCTTCGAATTGTTGATAATATATCAATATATGTATGTATATGCGTTGGTAATATTTTATATTTTAAATTGTTTTTCTCTATCAGGTTGACAAAGGTCATTGGTATGAGGGGGCCAGAAGAAAGCTCTGGTTCTCTGAAGATGTTCCTAAAGGATTCACTGTAAAAAATAAATTATTTCATTTTTTATTTAACCGAATAATCATAAAATAGAACTTTGGTACAACCAGTAGACCTGTTTAGGGGGAAAATATACGCTGTCGTAAAGTTTTACAGGTCAATGTTCTATGCTGTAATATTAATTATAAATGGAATATTCAGGTGGGAATAATTTATAGATTTATTATTGTATAGAATTAATTGCCTGATGATTTAAAAACTTATTCAGCTTGTTAGCAAATAAATAGCTTCAATAGTATAAATAACGTATTTAATATGGATTTATTGTGTAGAGAAATATTGTCCTGATAACGACCCTTAATAATGTAAAAGTTTTACATCTTGATATCACTAATTGGGAAAATAATTTTAATAATATAATACAAACCAAATTATAAAGTTATGGAGATATATGTTTCTGTTTTTATACGTTTTCCATCTATAACAATGTTATTGTTTTTTTACCTAGTTCACATACAAAGCCAGCAGGAACCAACTGAGATTCTTGCAACTGCTGAGCTCCAGGGCCAGTCAGAACGTCACCTATCACTGCCGAAACTCCATCGCCTTCTTCGACCAAGAGTCAAAGAGTCACGACAAAGCAGTCACCTTCTTAGCTTCCAATGAGAAAGAACTGGTTGCTGAGAGGCCAATCAAGTTCAGATATTCAGTATCCCTTGATGAGTGTCAGGTAAGCTGATTTCAGGGTTAAAGTTCATTTGATTAATTTCCTCAATTATGAAAGATTTCATGGTAGGGTACAACAGCAACATTAGGTTAATATATTAAAGAGGAGAATGATGAACCATAAACTTTAAAATATTCTGAAACATTTGGTTTTCCTTAAATATTAACTAGAATGATTGTATATCTTTAGTTCCCCACCTTGGAAAATTTTTTAAAATCTTTTCTCATGGATTTACTCACACATACATTGAAATTTTGTATAATCTTTTTGGAAACCGCACGGCTTAAAAGGTAATAATTATAAAATTACTTCCATTCCACAGTTCCGCCAAAACAAGTGGACGAGGACGGTTTTCGAGATCAACACAGAAAAACCGAAGCGTCTGCCGGTCATTGATGTCGCAGCCACGGACATCGGTGATAAGGACCAGGCGTTTGGCCTTGAAATCGGCCCAGTCTGTTTCTCATAAATATTTTCAAATTACAAACCCTCCTCCTCCCACTTTTCCTCTACTTTTGTTTTCTATAAATAGTCAATTCCGCTGAGGCTTAACGAACAGTTGATTTAATTAAAATAATTGAAAAAAGAAAGAGAGAATGCTTATGTTATTGAGGAAGTATGGTAAACACCGGGTGATGATTAATTTTATAAAAAAAAACAATTTGACTGCTGATTTAATAGTTCAAATAGAATTTTTCTTGTAAGAAAAGGTGTTGAGAAAATTTAAAATCGTCTTAATACATATCTTGTCTTCTGATGGAAAAAATGTTTTTTAAAACAGAAACCATTCGAGAAAAACTGTGTTTATAAATGTTGATGACAATTATGATAAAACGGCATCTATTGGGAAAATACTGGTGATCTCATTGTTGTTCAGATGACATTAGAAAAAAACATTCAATAGCAGATTGGGGATATAATGTAACATTTTCAATCAAATAACGAGTAATTGATTTATATATTGGTCTGGAATGGAATAGCAGTAGAAAACAAAGATAATTTAATGCTTCTAGAAACCAAAGAAATGAAACAAGCTAACAAACAATAAATAATCAAAGCAGATATTTCTATGCTCAAATATTTTTCAGATGAACGAAACTTAAATTGAAAATAAATAAATACGATGAGCCAAACCAGACTCGCTGGAAAACCGATCGAGCATCGGCTTATGTACACATTCAATGAGAGCGGAAAAATGCAGAAATGGTTGAAACAATACGAAATCATACAAAATATCAACGATATATGATAAGCTTTTGTCGAACAAGCAAATAATGAATTTCATTACAAAAATCTTAAATGATGAACTTGAGATGATGATCATGAGGGTGAAGAAAATTCGCAATAGGAAAACTTATTTGTCTTTATAAACCATATTCAAACCGTAAAAACCGAAAATGAAGATGAACCGGTCTAATCTATGATTGGGATGTAAAAAGAAAACTTTCTGACACGCAGAGTTCACAAAAACTCATGAACGACATGGCTGACTAGTTTAAAAATTCTCAAGAAGTTTCTAGGTGGACTGGTTGTTTCTGTAAAAAATTATAAAAACAATATTAAATCAATTAACAAAAAATATGTTAATAAATAATATCATATAAACAATTAAATATAATATAATATAAACAATATGAAATCAATTAACAAAAAATATGTTAATAAATAATATCATATAAACAATTAAATATAATATAACTAGCGGGGTTACCCGGCGTTGCCCGGGGTTTTTAGAGGTTTTTCTAATGTTTGTCTCTCTCGCTCCCGTTTCCTTCTCCACTTTCCCGTTTTCGTCGCGTTCCCGGTCGCTTTTCCGCTCTCGGTCGATTTCCAGCTCCTGGTCGCTTTCCAGCTCCTGGTCGCTTTCCAGCTCCCGGTCGCTTTCCCGCTCAGAAGTTTTGTTATCGATTTTCTCTCTTGCTCGCGTTTCCTTCCAAGCTTGCTCTCCCAATTCCAGTCGCTTTCCGCGTTCCCGGTCGCTTTCCCGTTCCCGGTCGCTTTCATGTTCCCGGTTGCTTTCCCGTTCCCGGTCGCTTTCCCGTTCCCGGTTGCTTTCCCGTTCCCGCTCACGCTTGTTCTCCCGTTCCCGGTCACGTAGTGTTTGTCTGGATTGAGCATTGCTTACTCTTATTGTTTCCAGTTTTGCTTCCCGTTGCTCAGCTGTTTCAGATGAACGGTATTGAGCAGCGTTTAATCGAAGGCTTTCCAGTCTTGCTTCCCGTTGCTCAGCTGTTTCAGATGAACGGTATTGAGCAGCGTTTAATCGAAGGCTTTCCAGTCTTGCTTCCCGTTGCTCAGCTGTTTCAGATGAACGGTATTGAGCAGCGTTTAATCGAAGGCTTTCCAGTCTTGCTTCCCGTTGCTCAGCTGTTTCAGATGAACGGTATTGAGCAGCGTTTAATCGAAGGCTTTCTTTTTTTTGAGCATTGTATAATCGAAGGCTTTCAAGTCTTGCTTCCCGCTGTTCTTCTGTTTCTGAACTTCGTAATGCCTTTTTCTTTCTTGCTTGGAGCGTAAGTTGACCAATAGCTTTTCGTTTAGGTGGCATAATTAATTCGATAGAAAAATTTGAAATTTGAAATTGTAATTTTTCAGCCAATTTTCAATTTATGACGATGTTTTAAAGGAAATAGTTTTGAACTTTATAGATATATATATATATATATATATATATATATATATATATATATATATATATATATATATATATATATGTATACATAAACACAGACACAGACACACATACATGCACATACACATACATACATACACACATACATACGCACATACATATATATATAGTTCCCGCTCGCTCACCCGCTCCGCTCCGCTCATTTTGTGACGGATTTCAAAATTTTTTTTTTTTTTTGATTTTCATTGACTCTCAAGGTTGTGTGAAAATTTCATTACGATCGGATGAAGGGTGTAGCAATGCATAAAGGACATTAACATACATAAATACATATATACAAACATTCATTTTTATATATATAGATGAATGTTTGTGGGTTAGTTTGTCTATTATAGAAACGGGAAAGCACCCGGAACGGACAGCGAGCGGGAACAGAAAAGCAAGCGTGAGCGGGAATGGGAGAGCAAACGTGAGCGGGAACGGGGCAGCGACCGGGACGGGAAAACGACCGGGAGCGGGAAAGCGACCGGCAGTGGGAAAACGACCGAAAACGGAAAAGCTAACAGGAGTGGGAAAGCAGGTGGGAAAGGAAACGGGAGAGAAAGAGACAAACATTAGAAAAACCTCTAAAAAACCTGGGCAACGCCGGGTATCTCCGCTAGTACATACATAAACACACACACACAGACACACATACATGCACATACACATACATACATACACACATACATACGCACATACATATATATATAGTTCCCGCTCGCTCACCCGCTCCGCTCCGCTCATTTTGTGACGGATTTCAAAAATTTTTTTTTTCTTTTTGATTTTCATTGACTCTCAAGGTTGTGTGAAAATTTCATTACGATCGGATGAATGGTGTAGCAATGCATAAAGGACATTAACATACATAAATACATATATACAAACATTCATTTTTATATATATAGATATACAAACAATTAAATATAATATAATATATAAACAATTAAATATAATATAATATATAAACAATTAAATATAATATAATATAAACAATATGAAATCAATTAACAAAAAACAAGATAATATACAATATCATATAAACAATTAAATATAATATAAACAATATTAAATCAATGAACAAGGAATATTTTAATATATAATATCATATAACAGAACCAAAAAATGTCTTGTAAATAACTTATTATAATTTAAACTAGTTTCTTAGAACATAGATGAAGCAATTTTTTAATTAAAATAGTTTTTGTTCAGAAAATTTTTGAAATCTATTATAATGCATTGTCACGAGGAGCAAGTCTATATTCCAGGTTTCAGCTTGATTGGATGACAGAAAGCTTGTTAATTTCTACTTCCAAGATTCGTCCACAAACAAGCAAGACCAGCAGTGAGTATAAGAGATTTTAAAAATACCTAACATTGCATAGCGTTTAAAAAAATAATATTATCCTAAATGTATATAAATCATAGAGTCAAATCAAAAAAAATAATATTATCCTAAATGTATATAAATCATAGAGTCAAATCAAATAAAAAGCGCAAAGAAAAATGTCTGGCTTCTCATTTTTGAAACAAAAATTGAGTTTCGTTTAGAAACATTTTTAACTAGAGGTTTGCCCATTCAAGGACAGATGTTTTAACATTACAATGAACATATATTCAAGTTATTTAAACATATTATCTATTTATTTCATTTATTAGATTAATTTGCCATAGAAAAATAGATACCAAAACTCTTATAAAATTGATAAATAATGGAAATATTTATATATATATATATAAAACAAATTTAAAAAAATAAAAACACGCTTTTATAAAAGTACGAAATAAATTACAAAACATAAAAGCATGGTGGGCTTTCTTTTGCACTCTTGAGATCGCATAGATTTTATGTTTTAATTTATTTTGTAAGTTTCGGGCATATCAAAAAAGATGTTTCGTGGTTTTGTTATTTGTACTTTCAAACAGAAGTGGAACTTTACTTCGATTTGGAAATGTCAATGATAAAGTTATTTTTAACTAGCAAAAAAACCTAAAGTTATCTCCAAATATTAGTTATTATTTTCATTATATAATTACAAATTTTCAACAATAAATTAATTGTATAACGAGCCGATATATATCAGCAATGAAGTTTGGTCATTTATTCTAATCAAAATTTTGCGTAAATTTAATCATTTTAAATCACTGGTCTACTGTCTGTGTTCAGATCCAATTTATTTTGTACTAGTTAGAGCTCTTTTTGAACAAGAATTGTATTCTCCACTGCTCATACAAAAAATACACAATTTTAAAACTTGTTTCCTTTCCACGTAGCTCCCTAAATGCCTTTGAAAGGGGGCACCAAAATCCTTTTCGAAAGGACTCACAATTTTTTTTTGAAAAATTAAGTATCTAAGGCTACACGTGGTCAGCTATATTTGGAGGAAAATTTCACAAATGAGAATTTGTAGAGGTTGTTAGACTTTATCTTCGGGCACCAAATTCCCAAGCTACGTTTCTACCATGCAGACATGCAACTCAAATGAATCTTAAATTTGAAATTAATTTAATTTAATATAATTATAAAATCATTAATACACCAAACAATTGCACAAAAAATCATTATTACAACAAACAATCATACCTTAAAAATTCTGTACTTAATGCTTCACAGAAACTACAATGATGATGATCAAGATAAGCAAAAGGACCAGAGCAACTACAAACAGACACAACTTCTTTCGTCTGACTTTTGACTGGAAATGTATTTTAAAAAATATTAATTAATTAACAACTAAATAAATAAAAATCCCATTAAAAATTAGCACATAAAAAAAAAACATTTTGTTTCGTAAACATTTTCAAAATTATTAAATGGAATTGTCATGAAAAACAAAACCTTGTAGAAACGAGCTTTCTGAAGCTGTTCCGATCCATGTTCAACATTTATTGCAGCAGTTTCAACATTAGCTTCAATACTATCTGCAAATGTTCATAAATTATTTATCAATCAATCATCACTCAAAATCCTCAACACATCTCAACTGAAGAAATAAATAACTAAATAAATAAATAGATAAAACCAATGACAGTGCTCTCATCCCACCTATAGCGTCATTCTGTTCGTGAACTAAGAGTGCAAGATCTTTGAATATCTGGTTGACATCCATAATATCTGCCTGAAACAAACAAAATTCAACGAAATTAGTTTATTAAAAATTTAATTGCATATAAATTTTAATAACTTTATAAATAAAGAAGACATTCAATGTATTATTTATGTTAGAATGTTGTTATAAAAATATATTGAATTCTATCAAATGCATATAAACTAATCTCACACCTCCAATTGGCACATTGACTTTTCTCTTTCCTCAAGCAATTTCATGTCCACCTCTTCTTCCTCAGCTTGCATCAGTCCAGGACTGACATGACGCAATTGAGACATTATTTAATTTAAATAACTATTAATGCTTAAAACAAATCATAAACATAAAGGCTCGTGGTTGTGATCGTGGTGGCGGTTTCCCTGAATTCGACTTAGAATAATTTCGAAGTTAGAATAATTTCGAAGTTAGAACAATTTTGAAGTTAGAAGATTTTCGATAGAGTGGATCTTCTCAGATACAAAGATAAGTGTTATTTTTATTCTTACAATTAATGCAACGATTCTTGTTAAGAAAAAAACTAACTTTGCTTAAACACGTTTTGTAAAAGGCTCGTGGGCAATAAGCCTGGTATTATCGGTCACAAATTATATTAGTGTAGGTTATTTCCAATTAAAGTTGTTTAAATTATGCCTCCTAAAAATAAAAAAGAAATTTGTTTAGAAAACCCATCTCCTGCTGAGGTGCTTGGTCTTCGGCTTTGTGATTGCTGTTTAAAATCGAATGAGGACAGTTTGAAGATCCTGGTAGAAATAAAAGAGTTACAGCCAACACATAATGAGCTTAAAGAAACTGCTCATGAAATAAGAGAGATGAAGCACGTTTTTAAAAAAAATGAGAACATGGCATTAGCAATAGAAAAGCAGGCTATTGAAATTAAAGAATTAATTTTGAAAATTGATAATCTCACGAGCAGCACGACGAAAAGTTTGGATGAAAACAAAAAGACTACAAAGGAGTGGTCTAGTTTGTTTAAAGAAAAGGTTGAAGGTTTGGTTTCAGGTGGATCGGCACAGAAATCTGTGATGGAGTCATGGGCAGGAGTTGTTGGGGAAGTGGTTAAGAAAAACGTGCAGGAGGTAAACAAAGAGGTGCATCTTGTTTGTAAAGCTATCGAGAAAACTAATAATAAAATTAAAATTAGCAACGATTTAGAAGATAGGGCAAATAACATTTTATTATACAGGGTAGCTGAATTAAAAGATCAAGATGTTACGAAATGCGTGTCTTATGATAAGACGCAAGTTCTTAAGCTATGTTCCCAATTATCAGGGGGGCATATTGGCGAATTTGCTATAAAATCTATATTTAGACTAGGGGCTAAGAGTGATAAAATACGACCAATATTGGTAAAATTCAATGATAAAATTGCTAAAAATATTATAATGGTGGCAGAGCGGTAGAGCGCTCGCCTGTTGATCGTTAGGTCGGCAGTTCAAGCCTCACCTGCGTCACCAGCGTAACTCCCTTAGGCAAGGAGTTCACTCGCATTGCTTTCTCATGTCTATGAAAATAGCGTGTTCTTCGAAGTTTCCGATCCAAAGGAACCTTCGTAAGCGCCTCTGACTTATCTGGCGCTATATAAATTCATCATTATTATTATTTAGTTAAGATTAGACAGTTAGATGAAAATCTAAAAAACGTTGGTATTAGTCACGATCTAAATGTCGAACAAAGATCCGAAAGAAATAGATTGGTGGAAGAAGCTAAAAAACTGCAAAGTGAAAATACGGGGGAATTCATGTTTCGGGTAAGGGGTCCACCAGAAAATATGAAGGTAATAAAAATAAAAAAGAATGCAATCAGGTAAACGTTTTGAACATTATGTATTCAAATGTAGATTGCATTACTAATAAAATGAGTGAGATAAGATTATTAGTAGATACAGATGACGTAACAAAAGATATCTTAATTTTTACTGAGGTAAATGCAAAATATTATGTAAATGAATTTATTGAATCCGAATTCTGGATAAACAATTTTAATTTGCATTCATATAATTTTATGAAAAAAGGATTTAGAGGTATATTTTGTTATGTTAGATATGATATTAAGTGCCAAATTATAAATTTAGGAATAGATTTCAATGAATATATGTGTATTAAAATAAATGAAAATCCTGATATTTTTATTCTTATTATCTATAGGAGTCCGAATTCAGGTAGAGAAAATAATAATAATTTATTTTTACTGTTAGAAGCTTTCCAATCTAAAATAGGAGTAAAATTAATAATTGGAGATTTTAACTTTCCAAACGTTGACTGGAAAAATAATACTTACAAATCAAATTTTAAGTCATCTGAAGATAAACTGATCAACTTTTTAAATGATAATTTTTTAACTCAACTAATTAAGGAATCTACAAGGTGTCGCGGATCTCAAAAGCAGTCCATTCTAGACTTGCTTCTAGTCGAGGACGTCGATTTAATCAAAAATTTAGTATATAACTCCCCACTAGGTAAAAGTGATCATTGTGTGTTAAATTTCTCCTTTATTAGAAACTTTTATAAATCAAAAACCATTAACAATATATCCAAATTTGATTTTAACAGTGGAAAATATAATTTGATGAACGATTATTTGATTGAGAATCTGTACTGTGATGAGTCGGAAATAAATAACAATGTTGCAAGTAAAGACTCGGTTAACAATATGTGGCATTACTTTTGTCAAGTAATGAATGAAGCTATTAGGAATTATATTCCTGTCATTGATGCTGATAGAATTTTAAGATTTAAGTGCCATAAAAGAAAATTACCTAAAAATGTGGTTGAGCAATGCAGGACAAAAAATAAACTATGGAAAAAGTATATCCGAACTAGAGATAATAATATTTTTGCAGAATTTAAAAATATCAGAAACAAATTAAGGAAATCAATTAATAAAATTAAAGAAGCTGAGACACTGAAATTGGCCAAAAAAATTAAGACCAATCCTAAGGTTTTTTGGCAACATATAAATAAAAACAGAAACTGTCAAACTAAGTTAGAATATATGATAAAAACTGATATAAACGGGTCTGCAACAACTATAACTTGTGACGTTGATATGGCAAATTGTTTAGCTGAATTTTTTAAAAGCGTTTATATAAGCAATGATAGTCTAGAAATAAGTCCCACAATTGACAATAATATTATTGTCCACATAATGGAGGAAGTAATAATAAACAAATACGCGGTCGAAAATAAAATTAATAAATTAAATAAATACAAATCAGCAGGACCAGATAATATTTTTTCAAGGGTTCTGATAGAATGTAAAAATTCTATTTCTAGCTATTTAAGCAATTTATACAACAAATCACTGCAAGCTCAAATGGTCCCTGATGATTGGAAGTATACCATCATTACCCCAGTTTATAAGAAAGGTGATAAAAATACTGCAAGTAATTATAGGCCAGTCTCTTTAAGTTGTATCTGCTGTAAACTGTTAGAATCATTGATTAAGGATGAATTAATAATACATTTTGATAGAAATAAGCTTCTAGATTATAGGCAATACGGCTTTACGAGAGGAAAGTCAACTACAATTCAGTTGTTAAAATTGATGGATATGTGGAGCAGTGCATTAGATAAAGGAGAAACAATAGACGTGGTATATACAGATTTTGAAAAAGCGTTTGATCGTGTATCTCATGCAAAGTTAATTGATAAACTAGAAAATTATGGCGTCAATGGAGGCTTAATTAATTGGATTAAAGATTATTTAACAAACAGAACAAGTAGTGTTAGGGTTAATAATAGCACATCTAATAGATTTAAAGTTACAAGTGGGGTACCTCAAGGTAGTGTTTTAGGGCCACTACTTTACATAATTTATGTCAATGATATGTTTGAAATAGTTAAGAATAACTCGGCGGAGCTGTTTATGTACGCAGACGACGCCAAAATATTTAAAACTATAAAAAGCAGTGATGATCGATTGATATTGCAGAGCTGTTTAAATTCATTAGGAGATTGGAGTAAAAAATGGGAAATTAAGCTAAATGCTGGTAAATGTGTTGCGGTGAGATATGGACGCCAATTAGATGATCGTCGGCTATATAATATAGAAGGAGTGGAACTTAATTTTCTTGACAAAATAAAAGATTTAGGTGTTACATTCCAGAGTTCACTAACATTTGTAGATCACATTTATGAAATAATTAAAAAATGTTTTTCACTGTTAGGTATAATTTCACGAAATTTTAAAGATTTGACAAAAGATTCTTTTATATTGATTTATAAAGCTTTGGTTAGATCCAGATTGGAGTATGCAGTCAGTGTGTGGTCACCATGGAAGAAAAAAGACATAGAAGCCATTGAAAGAGTCCAGAAGAGAGCAACAAAAATGGTCAAGGCATGCAAGGGATTGAAATATGAAGACAGGTTGAGAATTTTGAAGCTTCCTTGTTTAAAGTACAGAAGACTGAGAGGGGACCTGATCATGCTCTACAATTTTATTCAAGACAAAGAAGGACGTTTGTGTTTTCCTAATATAAAGATATCAGAAGAAAGAAGAACAAGAGGTCACAAGTTCAAACTGGAAACACAAAGATTCAATGGCAACTGCAGAAAATATTTCTTCCTGATCAGATCGACTGCAATTTGGAACAACCTCCCTTCGAAAATCATAGAAGCCGAACACGTTAACGAATTTAAAAGATTAATCGACTGTCATTTCGAAATAAGCGACATTATGTACAACTATAAAAAGGATTTTTAATAATATATACATACATTTATTTATAGAACATATATATGAACAATATTTTATATAATTCTAGATATGAGCATAGAGACATGTAGTTTGCGCCCATCATTTCCTTTATGTTATGTTATGTTATGTTATGTTATAAAATTTTAGGATAGCACATTATATTATGAACTTTTTTAATCTAACATAATAGGTTTGTTTTTCCATGTTGGAATTGGTTAATTAAACTAATCAAAAAATTCTTAAGATCAAATGTGGCACAATAAGATAATTATCCCCTTATAATAATAATAAGAAGGATGATGATGATGATAATGAAGTTGTTGATGTGTCATATGCCATCTTATCCATATAAATATAGGCAGCTGAATTGCAGACCTGGGCACAATTAAGAACACGTTACTAACTGACAGTGCTGGTAATTTTGAAGGAATTCAATCGAAACAATCACATGAATATTCAAGTTATGAAATACTAAAAATAAACTAAACAACCTGTCTATGGAGACCAATTGATCTTCTGCTTTCTTCTCCTCAAGAAATGGATCCTGAAATTGCCAATTTGATTTGTTTTTAAAATTTATACATATATCAAGATAACCAGCTGGTCATAACTTTTATATAAAGATGTCACTTAATAACAAAATGTAATTATTCATTTGTGTGATTTCCATACAAGCAGTTTCGAGATGATTACCTTTTGGGTTTCTAGAAAATTAAAAACAAAATATCATCGTGTGGAAACATTTGACCACACATGACAACCTTAAAATAGAAATATCTAATATCGAAAAATATTTTATAGTACTACTCATCCATAGAACAACTGCACTGACGTAGTTAAGCGGACGAGATCTCGTACTGGCTTCTTTATCTTTCTCTTGCCTTTGTGCTAACTGGAAGTTACTGAGAGCAGCCGTAAAGTCATTCATCAATCTATCCTTGTGCATCTTCCGCATTCTCTGATTGAAAATTTAACCAAAAATAAATCCAGAGCGCAAAACAACAAATGTTGTTACGATATAAGGTTACTCTGCAATGTTCTATCTGAATAAATGTACAGACGAAAAATCACTCTGTCAGGGCAATAAACCAGTCTGAAACTACGGCCGTGCAAAATGTTAAAATTATTTTAAATAATCTAGCAAATCTTTGTTTATTTAACTCAACAAGAAGCAGTAAAAAAATAAAAAAACAGGATAATTTAAAAAAACATCTTTGCCAACAATTGGAAAAAAATTGAACAAACTTGTTCAGAGGAAGATGATACATTAGGAAGATTGACAAGTTCAGCGAGCTTCTGTGAAGTCTCTTTAGATAGCTGATTGGTATAGTGTTGAAGTTGATGTCTGATTGGAATTATATGAATAAACTGTTGTGATTGCAAGTTAAAAATAAGCAAGCCGTAAAAAAATTACGTTTATTCACAAATATTTCAGGATTCCGTGGTTTTTCATTTAATGCAAATTTGTCTTTTAAAACGACATTTTTTTTCAAATATATAAATGTAAATATTTATATAGTTAGATTTGATCTGTTGTTTTTCCCACGCCTAGATAAGTAATTTTTAAAATTGAAAAGTAAAATTAATTTATTTTAGAAGTCATTAATTCCAAACCAACCATCCTTTAGAAATAAGAATTTAAAAAAAAAATGAATACTCCAACATTACGTACAACTTATCTCTCAATTCCGGAGTGTCATGACTTGTCCCGATCAGAGATATCATTCTCTGCAGCTGAGAAACTGTTATAAATGTTCAAATATTTGTAACTGAAAGTTTGATGGTTAGAAATTTTTTTTGATAATTATTTTTTTCTCAAACTACAGCTGGCACTATTTAATCAGATTAATGGTTATTAGAATCAGCCTCACCTTCGAGTAAAATCTGATTCGAAAAGTGAAATCAATTACGATGAAACCAAAATAATTTTTTTATTATTAGATTTAGATTATGATAAAAACAATTTTTGATTGTTAGAAACACTGCTTAATAGAATAAATGTTCACTGGACAAATGTGACCAAAATAGGTGACATATTGAAAATTTGTACTCAGTAGGAGTAGATATTTATTTAAAACAATCTTACCATTTTGGGTGATTTTTTGGATATTGTTGGCAATTTGCTGGGAGCTTCTATTAAAGTCCCAACTGCTGGATCCAGACCTTTCATTGACTTTGAAAAAGAATAAAATTTTAATTACTACAATTGACATTAAAAAAATTTCCAGCTATATAAATCTTCTTTTAATTATTCAACCCTGCAATCATGATGATCATATTCCCTCCCCCATAATCATAAAATCTCCATTATTAATAAAACTGAATTCATGCAATGCAACATCTTTTAAACTACTATTTAAAATCTGCAAAACTAAAGAATTGTTTTTTAACATAAAATAAATAACTTTTATTTATTAAACTTTAATTTAAAATTGCAAGTAAGTAATAACAAGACATACTGCTCCTGTATTCCTTCATCATATAGATAGTGTAGTAATTTCTTTTTGATGTTCTGAACACCTAATGTCTGTAAAGTTGTATAAGAATAAGTTTGAGAAGGTTAATAAATAATAAATATAATAAGCAAAACTAATAATATATAATAGTAATTATAACAGATACTTTAGGTCTCTAGGTTAGTCGTGGATAGTGACTGACTAAAGTGAAATGGCTAGTTATGTAATTATAGTACTATCTATAGTATAGATATATTATAAACTATATATTCTATAGTAATAGTTATATAATTCTATAGTTAGTTTTTTAGTTAGTAAGTAGAAGTAGGTGGTCGTCATATGATCAAAAATAATGATTCAAAATCTATCAGAATAACAATTAAAATATTTCATTAAACAAATTACACTTTAAATGCTAAATTTTAGTGGCAATATTGTGTTGACTGTTGATGTATAAACTCTTCACGGGTAGAAAAAAGAACCAACAAAAAGAAAAATATTTACAAATGCAACTAAGATAAAAATAGATAAAAACACGAATACAACATGACTTCAAAAAATAATTCATATTGGCATATCATATTGGTTTTGTTTTTCAAGCATGTTTGAGAACTTTATTATTTAATCTGTTAATAACTACCGATAATTAACGGTATTATAGTGCAAAAAAACGTTCAATCCGTTCCTCTTATATTGTAGGTAGGTTTTAAATCATTTGGTCAGTGATCTTAATTGAGCTTTATTTTCTTTGAAACTTTTGTTTTTTGAGAATAAAGTAATACTATTTTTCAGGGTCTAAGTTTCAGTCCTGACTACTTTGTATTATTAAATAATCATTTTCATGAGAAAATTGAATATTCCAGATTGTCGTACAGTTACAGTTACATACTCACGCTGCTTGCGTGGGTACTTAGTACACTCAAAGAATGTTTAAAGGTATTTGCCATAGCTATGAATGAAGGAGTTCATGATAATTATTACAGTGAATACTTATCTATACAACGGCGTTCTGCAGACGCACAACATAACAGCAGAAGTCTAAAAACAGGCTCGGCCAAAATAGCGTAGGCTCGGTTCTGTTTCTCGTTCGAGGGATGAAAACTTGCTAGAGGTGTTTAGTGTTTTGTTATCTTTGAATATTCACCGTTAAAGTACTCGATTTTTGATGTTTATCGATTTTTTTATTCTGTTCAGAGATTCAATAATGAGCGTACTTTTTTGAACGTTATTTTGTTCACGAGTATCATCAATCAGTGGTACCAGGTAATTGCTACGATAATAATGCTGCAGAAATTGGTTCTGCTTTGCTAAAAGGAAATATCTCAGTGGTGAATAGTGTCAGAAACGCAAGACTCTGGCGCTGGGACTATTATCACTATTTGTCAACTAAAACGTTAAATAAAATAGCTCGATATTAAGCCTGTATTTCTTCATGCTTATTAGATGTTTATTGGCAAAATTGTTATTTTAGTTGGCGCTGTCGACAATGACGAGAATTTTTCAATTGGTGTTGGTGGTTGTCATTTTTGTGACATATGGATCAGGACTGGAATTTCCAAATAATGCTGTGGTGTGTAACACTATGATTCCAGTACCAAAAACTGTGGAACCACAATCAAAACCACCTCCTTTTGTTATAAATGTTAATAAAGAAAGCTACAGGGCTGGAGACAGTCTCAAAGGTAACAAATGTCCTTGTCTCATCTTTTTATTGACATTTCGATGCTATATTCTTGGTCACTATCTTCTGTGGTTGATTTTTTGTCCATATTCCTCTATGGTATAGTCATAGTCAAAACCATTTTAGATAATTATCACAATGTATACGATGTATACTTATTTCGATTGTCATTCGTCCCACAACAAGAAACAATCATATACTCTGCCTTCTAATTTTAAAATTAGCACAGCATAGTGCGTTCAAGTAATATTTAAAGCATTAAATATTCATAGAATGTTTTCTTTTTTTTCAATTTGTTTTACTTATATTTAAGCATTAATAATCTATTAGAACAAGTTGTGTTTTCTTTAATGTTTTAAGTCAAGATGACTGCACATATCTATCTAGGCATTACTGGTATTAATTCAATTTAGATAAATCATGGTTTGTAAACAACAGCAGATATAGCTCAGAGGACAACAACACATGGCTTTGTGGCTATTAGTAAAATGTGTCCCATGTGGGTGAATCTGGATGAGATTAGCTATGAGAAACACCACTGCAGATGGTTGTCATCAAGGATATCTTGATATAACAACTGGATCCACAACCTACTCTAAGAGGCCTAAACATTACAACCAATTACATCATAGTTACATCAAGATTGGTATTACCACTGATGCTTTTGTAGTTTGTTGCATCAATTCATTCATAAACATGATATAATAAGCAACAAAACATTAGACCTCTTAGAGTAGGTTGTGGATCCAGTAGTTATACCAAGACACCTTGATTGTCATATGTCAAAAACATGAAATATTTATTTAAAAGTAGAGCAGAAAGATGCCACAGCTATTTTACAGATTGTACAGCGGTATGTTTTACCATATAAAATACTATCATTACAACAATGTAAGAACAACAATTTTGAGTGACAAATTTGCAGCTTACCAGCAGTTGAAGTCAGTCATTGATAATCTCGTGCAATTGTGAATCATTTTGTTTGGCTTGAAGTAGGGAAAAGTGTCGGCACAACAAAAACTTTAAAATGAAAGAGGATTTGATTTAGTTTAAAATTGAATAAAAAAAAATTTGTTGAATTAATATTTTTTTATTGTTTAAGTTGTTTGAAAACAAAACTAAAATTAACGGACTTGCAATATAAATAAAATGAATTAAATAATAAAATGTTTTAGGTCAGATTCTGCAATAATTATACTTTGATAGTCAGTGAAACAAGGCATATTTTTTTAATTTTATGCTATATAAAATGTATTTTTCATTTTTTATAGTTATTAAAAATGTTTTTGTTAGATTTCATTTTATGGTACTGTTTGTAATTCTATTTTGATATTATTGGTCTACACGTCAACAGTTTTTGTTCATTTTGTATTTTAAACTTTCTTCTAACTTGTTTGTTTTAAATAATTTAATTTACAATGAACAACTTTTGAAACTTGTTCAAGATTAGTGATTTTTTAAATTTAATATATATACATATAAAACTCAAATTTGCAGTCACAATCCAGAGCAAAACAGATAAAGATATAAAAGGTTTTATGATAGCGGCAAGAGCGGCAGATAAAAGCCAGGATCAAACGGGGAGAAATTTTGGGACATTCACTACATCGGAAGTGTCACATGAATATATTTGTACCAGTCCATTTGGTGTTAGTTATAGCAAAAAAGAAAATTGTTGTTTACTTCTTTTAGTATTGTATACTCATTACTCATTTCTGCGAGTTGGTCGTTAAATATTAAAATTAAATTTTAATAATGTAGATGAAATCAGTCTATGGTCTTATAATTTATGTTTAAAATAATAGTCTGCAATGGTTCATGCCAACTCAAGCAATTATCAAGCACGTAAAACAATCAGCTTCAACTGGGCCTCTCTTATTTCAACTAAAGGTCATCTCGTTATAAGGTCAGTTTTGTTGTAATTTTAATTAAGTTTTTTAAAACGCTTATATTAACTTGCTTTGTTTGTTTCATCTCATTTTCTAAAGCTTTCTTAAGGCACTTCTAATGGTTGTAAAAAGTTCATTTTTTGTACGCAGGTGTATATCCGGTGACAATACATTATAAACCGTTTTTCGATTTTAAAAAATAAAAACAATTTTACATCATAAAAAAATACATTAAAATAAAAACAACATATTTCTTGCGCGCTAAAAAGTATAAAATAATATTCCCATGAGCCTGGCAGAATTTCTGAATAACTTGGTCAAATTATGGTAAGATACTTTATAACAGTTTTTAATTCATATACAACGAAAAACGTTGCGGGCGCATTATTTTTTATTACTATTTGTTTTACTAAAGTTTTGATGTTGTAGCCTATATGCGCCCAAAGTTTTTCATTGTATATGAATTAAAAACTGTTATAAAGTATGTTAAAACAATGCTTATATACAAATGTACTAAAAACTCAGAAATAATATTTAAATGTAAGTAATACAATTTTTTAACCAAACTTTACGTTCGAAGATAAAAGCGTTGGGCGAATGTCGAATGTATATATTTATATAGATAACACCCAGCGATTTTATCTTCCGAACGGAATGTCTGGTTCAAAAATTTTTATTACTTACATATAAATATTATTTTTACGTTTTTAGTACATTTGTATATAAATGTTCTTTAAACTTTTTAATTTTTTTTATTATTAGAAATAAGGTTTTTTGTATTGAACAAATAGCTTGGGTTTTACCTGTCGCTAGTACTTCACTCCTTGTTTAAGCCACTTCCTTCCAGTGTCTATAATAAGTTATATTATATCAGTAGATATCTAGATGATTATTGTTTAACTCCAGAATGTTGAAAGTAAATTTATTTGAAGCATTCTTTGAACTTTCCTAACAGGGCAAGCATTATTTATTCGGATGATGAATATTGGGTTGGCGAGCCTTCAAAGATGATCGTTGACGTAACTTCGGCTCCTCCCCCGAGACCTGTCGAGGTTAGTCAATTTAAAAACCAAATAAACAAATTCAACGACTAAATAAATCAATAAATCGCAATAACTTTAAAATAAATGGATTTAGTATATGAATAAATGAATTGAATAATTACTGAAAAACTATATGACTACCTAGTTGATCAAAATTTAGAATATCTTTTTCATTCAGTTTATATGCAATTGTTAATTATTTTGTTTACATTTTTTGATTGACAGCCATCAGCTCCACCCACTGCTGACTCAGTGAACACCCTGGAATGTGGTAAGTCGAAGGGCTGTTACAGATATCCTTCTGGTTGTACCAATGACTGTGACGTACTCATGACGTGGAGTGAAACGAAAGATTACTTGGAGATACAATTGACAGGAGACACAGAGGGCTGGGTAGCTGTGGCATTTTCAGAGGACACCAGATTGGTCAGTTGTATATATGTTTCATAAAGGGGGGCTGTTCAAGAATGATTTCATGCACTTAAGGGGTTTGGAAGTGCAGATGTCGGTGACAAACAGGAGTGTATATACACTCACCATGAGTGCTGCCAGTGATTTGCGGTTTAGGGGAATTTAGGAGATGAGATATTCAAAAAACTGAATTATGTTTTTCTTATTTTCAATATTAAATTTTGATTAGATAAAATTGCATCTTTAAAAATTGTGTATTATATTATAATTGTTTTTAATTTGAGTGTAATATAATTAGAAAAAATTAATTTCTATTTTTATCAAATTGCTTTTGATGTTATTTGAATAAAAATAATTATAATTAAATAATATTAATTATTTTTAATAAATTTTCCTTAAATCAGGGTAAGGACGAGGTGCTGGAGTGTGTGTGGAATGAAACTGCAAGACAGGTTGAAATAAGACACTTGAAGACCAGGGAGGATGGAAAGCTAGCCATGCTTCATCCAAATGTATGAAGTTGTTCTTTATATATCTGTTTTATTTTATTTTATTAATTTATTTATAACGGCCGCAGTTTAATAGTTTTTAAAGTCATAAAATGATGCTCAGATGAAAATTTGTCATACCAGGATTTGTTGATATTTTCTATGTATAGCCAACATTGTTAACAATCTATATAATAGTAGACCACGTCACTGCCTGTTTAATGATTCTGTAACGCTTATATATATATATATATATATATATATATATATATATATATATATATATATATATATATATATATATATATATATAAATATATATATATATATATATATATATATATATAAATATATATATATATATATATATATATATATATATATATATATATATATATATATATATATATATATATATATATATATATATATATATATATTAGTTTTGTTTTTCCAATTATTTAAGTCCAGCTTTTAATAATTGAAAAATAAAGTATATTTTTTTTAACAAAATGTCTCTTAATATGAATGACGACAAAGATCCTGTGTCGAGAAAACGGCGTCTAGCTAAAGAAAGGCAACAGAGATATCGCGCAAGACAAACTCCACAATCAAAAGCAAATATTCGTGTTTTAGATGCAGAAGCTCATCAACAACTCACTACACAAATGTCTGTTGAGGAATTGCAAATTTTTCATGCTTTTCATGCCGCATCACAACAACGTTATGTCTATCGACTAACTCCTCAACATCTAGAAGCTTTTCACACTTCCATTGCTGCCTCACAACGTTATCGAATTGAGCAAATGTCTCCCCATGAATTGCAGTTACATCGAGAAACCAATGCTGCCAAGGAACGCCATCGAGTTTTGCAAATGTCTCCCAATGAATTGCAACTACATCGAGAAACCAATGCTGCCTCGCAACCAATGCTGCCTTGCAACGCCATCGAGTTGAACAAATGTCTCCCAATGAATTGCAGCTACATCGAGCTGCTAATGCGATCTCCCAACTTTTAGCATGAAATCGTGTGAGTGAGGCAGTTTGTAACGAAGCAATTAACTTCAACGAAACTCAATTCGATCAACATGATTGTGGTGAATTTGATGTTTTATGTACTTCATGTCGATCAAGAAATTTTGCTGCAGAGCAACCATCAGATGGACTATTCACTTCATGTTGTCGAAAAGGCAAAGTAATGTTGCCAAACCAATTGACATTCACGGTAATACACTTGGATATCCCGATTTTCCTAAAAGCCTCATGTCAGACACGTCCAATCCTAATAGACAAAATTTTCGACAACATATTCGATCATACAACAGCGCAGTTTGTTTCGCTTCCATGGCCGCAAAATTTTTTAAAACTTCCGTCATTTTTGACGGGCTATCTCTAGTATCTAGATATATAAAAATGAGTTTATGTATGTCTTTATGTCTTATATGCATTGGGAGCGGGAAAGCAAGCGAAGAAGGAAGTGGGAGCGAGAGAAACACGATAGAAAAACCCCGGGCCACGCCGGGTACCCCGCTAGTAATAAATGAATGTTAGTTTCCTTACAAGTTTGTTGTAGCCATTTTTATTGATAGTGTTCATTAGTTTTTTTTGTGCATAAGAATGACTCATAAGCTGAAAATCCACATAAAATATGGAAATGTTTGCTGGCGAATGAACAGCATTTTAAACAATCTCAACAGCATTTGCACTGGTAACAAAAAACTGGCTGGCTCATCCATCATAGCATTCTCTACTCTGAGCGAGTTTATCAGGGAAGAACAGAATTCAGTTTTGTTATTGAATGATATTTAGTTTTTTACACTGTAGGAAATTGCGATCTGTATATTTAATTTTTCCCAGAGATTAGATTCAGCGTGTGGGGACCCGCATAGTTTATATTTATTCCAATTACCATGCATCGGGTAACGGTTAGCATTTATTAGTTTGCATCCAATCACCTGTTGTTACTATTATTATTAATGTCAGCATTAAAATGATTTTTCTTCAGTTCATCGTTGTTTTACAGCTGGGTGTGAGAAGCAAGATAGGATGGTTGAACCACAGAAGAGTATCGTGCTCGTTCAGGAGGGATAAAGTAGTTCCCAGTCAAAAGGATCAGTTCAATGAACGAAGATATTTACTTCTTTCAAAAGGCAAGGTTGATAACAAAGGTTGGTGAAATTAAAGCTTGTTTTTTTTGGGTTGATTTTATAGCATATTATTATGCTATTTATACTATTGATAGATATTATCATAGTCTATTTACAGTATAAATATCATAATAATTTACCATACTATAAATATATTATGGTGATATTTTATACTATAAATATATTATGATGATATTTATACTGTAAATGTATGATGGTGATATTTATACTGTAAATATATGATGATGATAATATTTTTACTATAAATATATTATGATGATATATATATATATATATATATATATATATATATATATATATATATATATATATATATATATATATATATATATATATATATATATATAAATCAGGATTTAATGATTAAATTATGATTACATTTATAAGGGATTGTTTTTTGTTTAATTATATACGTTTGTTAAAAATAGGCATTGACTGTAGATGACATAGAATTGCTTCCACTGTGGATGTGTAACATTATATATGAGAAATTTGAATTTATAATTGTACATTTTGATTAGGAAGGAAATTGATCCACGACCAAGAAGCCGAGAAATATCCTTATGTATCTCCCCAGATGGTTAAAATGTCAGAGAATCTTGATCTTTCTGACACCATCAGATATCCTCTAGTGAAAGCACATGGTTGGTGATTTATTAAATTTTATTAGATAAATTACGTGTGAACATATAATTACAGATGTTTTGAAGCGGGCGCTAGTGGTATAGTATTAAGGCTTTCACCTGTAGACCTGAGAATTGGCAGTTCGAATCCTGCCTGTGTAATCAGCATCTGCAAGGGGTGTGGGTGGTCCCCTATGACCAGCGTCTGCAAGGGGTGTAAGTGTGTGGGCCCCTATAGATGGCTGCTTCTGATCTATAAAATGAGTTAGATAAGTGACTCGTGGTCTAGAAGTTTTACGACTAATGCCACCTTAAACATTGTCAAGCTTTTTTCGAATGAAGTATCACTAACTAATGTTATCCCTTGATTGTTTATATTTTAAAGCTTGTCTTATGGTCATCGGTTGGATGGTGTGCTTCTTGACTGCGATGCTTCTCTCAAAATATTACCGACCTATGTGGCCGAATGAGCGCTGGTGTGGCAAGCGGGTGTGGTACAGTGTAAGTATTTTATCCTTTTTGATGCTCTCATTTTGCTTGATTGGTTTAGCATTAAATTAGATTGTTTATTTTATTATGTTGTTTTAGGGGAATGTGATGTGGATTGTTAATTAAGGTTAAATGAACTAGTCATCTTAAGTGGAAACATTAAAAAAATATTTGTATACAGTTGAATAAGTCAGGAATTAGTGAGATTATAAGATTTCACATACAAGTAAAAATATGTTTAATAATTGAGTATTTATTTAAAACATGATACATTAACATTCATTAATTACTACTTAAATACATGAATATTCATTAATTACTAATATTAAATATTCATTAAATTTGTATTTTATATTTCCAGGGTTATATGATGGGCATGATTCTCTGCATGATATTCACCATAATTGCTGTCATTCTCATCGTGGTACATGCATCTGGCTATGCACACGTTCGTTCCTGATGTCTTTATCTCTTGATAGGCATTCAATTAAATTCTATCCGCTGTGTTTAATTATCTTTTAAAAAGAATTTTCAAATTATTTATACGTCACCGCCTTTATAATTTCTAATTAAATTGAATTTTTGTGGTGATTATTTATTAAGTTAAGCAATTAAAATTGCACAGTACCCATCATATCCAAACAAGGCTCACCCTCCCATTGGTATCTGTGTAACCATCCTCATCATCTTGATTGTGAGTTGCTTTTATTTTACACCTAATGCACATTTTCTTTTCTTTTTCTGTCTGTCTGTCTCTCTTTCTCTCTCTCTCTCTCACTCTCTTTCTCTCTCTCTTGTTTTCTTTTTCTCCCAATTACTTGTAAATGTGTCTGTGAAGTGAAGCAATTATTTTAAAAGGACTGATCCTAACATGTCACAAATAATCTTTTAAAATAAACCATTGTTTGTCAGTATTCAATTATGAATCATTTTAATTCAGTAAAGTAATTAGCAATTTTTATTTAATTTTATTTTATTGTAAATAAATTTATTTTAACTGATTAATTTGTTTTAATTAATTTAAATAAATTAATTTATCTTAATTAACTAAACTTATTTTAATCGATTAAAATACAATAATATATTTCTTGTAATAAATTCAAAAGCTCTATTAATAAACTTAAAAAATATTAATGACAATTCAGCCTCTGTTTGCAATCTGTCGTCCCACGGAGCCCAACAAGCAGTCTCCATTCGGGGTTTGCATCAACTGGTTCTTGTGGCTTTTTGAGACTGCTGCAGCTTTCCTTGGAAGTGAGTACTTGGAGTTGTGGTTTGACTCGCATATCTCAATCAATCCTAGCTACTCTTAGCGTTTGGTGGAACTGATTTTTACACGTATCACGACTTTACACGTATCACGACTTTACACGTATCACGACTTTAGACACATATCATGACTTTACACATATCATGACTTCAAACGTATCATGATCTTATCGCTAGTTTCGGCTGAGTTGCTAGTGTTGGATTACAAGCTTATTGCGTTGAAGTCTGTTGCTCTACTGACTCAGTCATACTTATGAGTCATTATATCTGTGGTTAATTATTCTTATCTCTAAGTTGCTGCTTTCAATCTTAATAAAAAAATTAATTAAACGTTTTTGTGTTTTGTTTTTTAATTTTTTTATTATTTTAAAGATATTTTTTAAATTTTGTCATAATTTAGACTAACTTTGTTTTCTTTTTTCTCGATCAGCCATAAACTTATTTCTTGGCTTGAGTCTCCCGAAAGCCCACGTACCGTGGTGGACCACGTGGGTTGTCGTGGCCTTCTTCCTCTTCCATCTCATTGTTGAACTCATGCTTGAAATTCATGGATGCCTCAACTCTAGGAAACAAGAGTGTTTGTATACGTGTATTTATTTAGTTTACGTTGTAATATACTTTTTCATTTTCTGTACTTCATTCCACATAATAATAACAATGATGATAATGATAAGTTTAATTTTTATCGAAATACAGTTAGAAAGCAGGAATTTGAAAAACAGAAGAAAGGAGCTCTCGAGCCTGAACCAGTTGTAAGTTTTATTTTTGTTAAAATATTTATTTATATTCTGAACCAGTTTTAAGTTTTATGTTTATTAAAATATTGATTTATATTCTTAAAGACGATCACTTATAAAAAAAAAGATGGTTACATTAAATTCAAAATAATAATTTTTTGGAGTTATTTTGTATATTTTGTTTTTTATCGGTTTTCATTCAAAATATAATCAATTGAATTTAAATTGAAAATATTACAGGGCAAGCAATTCAAGAAGCGAACTCTCACGATTTACTTGTTTATCTCCGTCATTCTCGGATTGGTCATCGTCATCAGCATTGCTGCCGGATAAAAATCGACGAGAATGTTTCACCTTCACCTTCAACATCATGGACGACTCAGTTTTATTTTAGTTAAATTAATAAATATCAGTGTTTTGTCATCTTCTTTCAGCTTCAATGAATGAGTATCGTGGAAATATTACTCTTTTTTTAAATATTAGTTTATAATTGTTGACGCCAGGTGTTTTAAGACACAAAATATCACTCGGAACATGTGCTTTTTTTTTATTATATTCTCTGTCTGGAGGTTTCTGGTGCAATTTTAAGTTTCTTTTTATTCTATGTTTAGATTTTTCTTTGTTTGTTCTTTGTCAAGTTTTAAATATTGATTTTGATGAGTGTTAGGTTTTTTTTAGATGAAATTATAGTATTTGACCTTCATGAGCCAGCAACATTGTAAATATATTTGTTATAATTGATGATAATTTATTAATTTCTTATAATTACTTTTCTACTAAATCACATTTTATTAAGATCTGTTAATTTTTTTCTTTTTCGTTGCTTAGCCTGAACGTAGACGACTTCGTAGACAAGCATCAAGTTATGATATCATATCGAATGCCTTTCATTTATAAAATCCTGGTGAGCTCATTCATCTCTCTATCATGCTCTCCTTCCAATTGTGGTACTGAAAAATTGAATTGCTTTAAATTCGTTCACAGTAGTAGCTAATCTTCTACAGTAAGTTCAAAAGCTTTGACGAATGTGTTGTGTATTTGTTGCTTGCTAGGTTAGCCTAGTAATGAAATGTATGCTTCTTCGCTTATTTTGTCCATGTTGTCTGTCTGATGAAGATGTCTGTCTTCCACACGTTGAATGATTGGCCAGTTTACTTTTATGCTTTGTATGTATGTATATATATATATATATATATATATATATATATATATATATATATATATATATATATATATATATATATATATATATATATATATATATATATATATATATAGATAGATAGATAGATAATTACGTAGTGTCAAGCGCGTCATCATTTTGAAAAGTGGGGGGGACAACTTTCTAGAACGACCTTTTTATTTTTTAATCTCAAATAATAAAGTTTGTAACTTTATTATTCAAATGTGCATTTCTTCAATAATCAATCATCTATATGTATAAAAATGAGATTATGTATGTATGTATGTATGTATGTATGTCCTTAATGCATAGCTACACAATTCATCTGATCGTAATGACATTTTCATACAACCTTGAGAGTCAATGGGAAAAATTAATGTGAAAAAAAATTGAAATCGGTCACAAAAAGAGCGGAGCGGGAGAGCGAGCGGAAACGGGAAAGCAGCCGAGAGCGAAAGAGCCAGTGGGCCGGTAGTGGGAGAGGGAAAGCGAACGGGAGAGCAGGTGAGAGCGGGAAAGCGACCGCGGTAGAGAGAAAGAAAAACGATAGAAAAACCCCGGGCAACGCCGGGTACCCCGCTAATCAACTATAATTTTATTTGCATCACATTTGTAGATAAATATACGATACTAAAAGTTGCCAAAAATGTCAATCGTTTCCTGGTGCACATGCAACAGCGCGCCATGTCTTTAGGCGACGCAAAGTAGAAAGACTTCGCTCCTAAGTGGCATTTGAGGTTGGTATTATCAATAAAATCCTTAGACGACGATCGACTTCTGCAAAAAGTCATCGAGTCTGTTCTGGTAGCTTTGTTAATTTGGAAGCAACGCTTTGTAAGCTCCGGCAGTTGTGAAGAGCTTCTATTTCGCTTGCCACGAGCAGCTGTGATTCTAAACGACGTCTGTCAAATTTTGTATACACTTCAAGGCACGCTTCACAACCAGGGCGGCAAAGTGAGATCTCGGCTTTTTTTTCTGAAGCTAGTGAGTTTAGAAAAACTTCTTCCAAGATCGCCACTCCACTGTATCCACTTTGATCAAAGTGGCGTTCTAATTCAGAGACCACCGAGTCGATGGCTTTGAAGTAAATTATTTAAAAATGTTTCTCAGGAGTGAGCTCATGAGGCTCAGTGTGCTGTGCTGAAGCTTTTTTGGTGTGTTTCTCGAAGTCTCGAACGTGGAGCTGAAGGTTGATTGATTGGTTTTCAGCACATTTTTCCTGAGTACGCAGCCAAAGCCGACGAAACCTATCGTTTTTACGTAGAGTCAAGAATCTCTTCATAATTTCTTCAACATCAACTCGTGTTCCAGCCACTGTTCAGTTCATCCAGGCCCGCAACTACGGGGGCGAGAGGGGCCTAAAGTAAACAACCATGACATCGTAAAAGTGGGGGAACAAATACAGTGTTGCCCCATCTATAAAATTGTGAGGGGACATGTCCTCTGTCTCCCCCTATTGCGACGCCTATGCGTGGTGTAATAGCAAATTATTAATTTGACTGTTTTTGGTCGAGTAAAATATCTAAATTCTAAACAATTGATTCTGGCACGTGAGATTTTGTATAATAAACGCGATCGCTCGGATAACGAACTGGTTGGCATTTTCTCCATTACGGCTCAGCTAGCACACGTGTCTGTGATGAGTATTAAGGAAAGATGAATGAAGTATCATATACTAGTGTGTAGTTTTAAATGTCACCACCATCGTTCAACTTTGTACAGAGAGATAGAAAAAAGTCAAAGTTGTATTTGTTGTTTTAATACATGAAATGGAGTGGAGAGGTCGGTTTGATGTTGAGCACAAAAGAAACCGTTCAAGCGCACTGTCGGTTATTATCGCAACTTCGATAAAATTCGATAAACGAGCATTTAAAATGCACAATTAAAATTTTTTCCGACAAAACAACGAAGTTTAACTTTTTATAGATCGAGTTATTGGATTGATAATCAAGCAACCGCTGCAGTTAATTAAGCAATTAATTCGGTGTGGATGATCGATACACACGTATGGCCTCCCATATCTTATTGGTGGTATTAAGATGTATGTATGTAAGTATGTATGTATGTATGTATGTATGTATGTATGTATGTATGTATGTATGTATGTATGTATGTATGTATGTATGTATGTATGTATGTATGTATGTATGTATGTATGTATGTATGTATGTATGTATGTATGTATGTATGTATGTATGTATGTATGTACGTACGTACGTACGTACGTGTGTGTGTGTGTGTGTATGTATGTATGTATGTATGTATGTATGTATGTATGTATGTATGTATGTATGTATGTATGTACGTACGTACGTACGTACGTACGTGTGTGTGTGTGTGTGTATGTATGTATGTATGTATGTATGTATGTATGTATGTATGTATGTATGTATGTATGTATGTATGTATGTATGTATGTATGTATGTATGTATGTATGTATGTATGTATGTATGTATGTATGTATGTATGTATGTATGTATGTATGTATGTACGTACGTACGTACGTACGTGTGTGTGTGTGTGTGTATGTATGTATGTATGTATGTATGTATGTATGTATGTATGTATGTATGTATGTACGTACGTACGTACGTACGTGTGTGTGTGTGTGTGTGTATGTATGTATGTATGTATGTATGTATGTATGTATGTATGTATGTATGTATGTATGTATGTATGTATGTATGTATGTATGTATGTATGTATGTATGTATGTATGTATGTATGTATGTATGTATGTATGTATGTATGTATGTATGTATGTATGTATGTATGTATGTATGTATGTATGTATGTATGTATGTATGTATGTATGTATGTATGTATGTATGTATGTATGTATGTATGTATGTATGTATGTATGTATGTATGTATGTATGTATGTATGTATGTATGTATGTATGTATGTATGTATGTATGTATGTATGTATGTATGTATGTATGTATGTATGTATGTATGTATGTATGTATGTATGTATGTATGTATGTATGTATGTATGTATGTATGTATGTATGTATGTATGTATGTATGTATGTATGTATGTATGTATGTATGTATGTATGTATGTATGTATGTATGTATGTATGTATGTATGTATGTATGTATGTATGTATGTATGTATGTATGTATGTATGTATGTATGTATGTATGTATGTATGTATGTATGTATGTATGTATGTATGTATGTATGTATGTAGGTAAGACGAACAAAACCGCTGCTTTGTTTATCATCTTCTGATAAACGGTTTTTGCTCAAAATAAGTTTTAACATAGACTTATAACATAATATATTATATTATAAGTCTATGAGTTTTAACACGTGTGCATTGAGGGTTTCAGCATTTGTGTTTGCAGTCATAAAAAAAAACAGTCAAAATACAAAATTATATTCTTACACCTTAGATCTGATTTTTAAGCTTTTACGTGAAGAGAAGAAATGCGCCTCTAAATACTCTTTAAATATATTTGGTATTTATGTTTAATTTTAAATTTTAACCAATTTTCTGTGAAAACCATTTTTGTAATTTATATTTAAAAACTTCTTTAATAACAGGTTTAACCCGTTTATTATTTATTTTGTTAAAATAATAAAGCCCTTTTTTACATCTTGACGTCTGCCCCATTTAAATTTTAATCGTTTTAATCATTAAAGCATGATTTAGTTCGATTCTTCTTCTCTGGTCGGTTCGACCTCACTATCCACATAATATTTCCACTAGGTATTCTCTTTCCGTATTCAGAGATAAACATTAATTTAATATATATTTTTAATATCTATAAAAAGAGTGATATATAAATGGTCTATTGAATTAAATTAAATTAAAAGTGACCAATCCATAAGCATTATTGTTAACGGGCACTGGTGGTATGCGATAAAGTAATCGCCCATACTATGCGTTCGCCTGTCGGTCTAAGGACGGCGGTTCGAATCTCACCAACGTCCATGGAGGGTTCATGGAGGGTTCATGGAGGGTTCATGGAGGGTTCATGGAGGGTTTATGGAGGGTTCATGGAGGGATCATGGAGGGTTCATGGAGACAGGTACCTTAAACATCTGCCTCTAGTTAATCAGAAAAAACCATCGTTAAGAGATAGACTGTGGGGTGGTTCGTCCAAGCATCTTCCATAAGCAAGGAGTTTATTCGCATTGCTCAGGTTGAGTGTCTCGCGGAGTTAACTAACTTCTCTCACCAAACTTAAAAAAAAAATATTATTCAGCCATAACCTAGGAAAAAAAGACTCATACATAGCTAATGTTAATTTTATACTATATTATTAGAATAAGAGAAAGTTATTCATCTTAAAGCTGATTGTCTCCCAGCAATTTCGGTTAATTTGTATGTTTTTGTGCTCAATTGATTATAAAAGTAATTATTAAGTATACGACCTGAGGAATATTACAGCTTTCGATAGCAAGTGATGCTCTTCAGGCAATAATATTGATTCTAATTAAACAAGCGAGATGATTTCATTGGGCCGTTTATCGAGTCAAAAAGGGGATGGTGTGTGTGTGTGTGTGTGTGTGTGTGTGTGTGTGTGTGTGTGTGTGTGTGTGTGTGTGTGTGTGTGTGTGTGTGTGTCTGTATATATGTATGTATGAAAAAGTGAAAGTTTAGAAAACGGAAACTTAGATTATTGAGGCATAGTTTTGTGGTTTTCTCTTTTATAAGAGCGGTAGAGAATGACGAAAATGAATGAATGGATGGATGGATGGATGGATGGATGGATGGATGGACGGATGGACGGATGGACGGATGGACGGATGGACGGATGGACGGATGGACGGATGGACGGATGGACGGATGGACGGATGGACGGATGGACGGATGGACGGATGGACGGATGGACGGATGGACGGATGGACGGATGGACGGATGGACGGATGGACGGATGGACGGATGGACGGATGGACGGATGGACGGATGGACGGATGGACGGATGGACGGATGGACGGATGGACGGATGGACGGATGGACGGATGGACGGATGGACGGATGGACGGATGGACGGATGGACGGATGGACGGATGGACGGATGGACGGATGGACGGATGGACGGATGGACGGATGGACGGATGGACGGATGGACGGATGGACGGATGGACGGATGGACGGATGGACGGATGGACGGATGGATGGATGGATGGATGGATGGATGGATGGATGGATGAATGGATGGATGGATGATAACCAAATAAATGATAACATCTAAAAAACATCATCCAGCTTCCATCAGCAGATCGTGGTAGCACAAATCTAATGAATTAGCCTATTTGTCAATCTGAGCTTTTGATAGCAACAGATACTCCCTAGGCAAGTAAGGCGGTTCAATCAATAAGTCCACACTTAAAGCTATAAAGTGTAAACGTGTTACTGAGTAAAGAAGTGACTAGTAAGACAAATTGCCTTGAAATGGACATATAGGTTTTTTAGTCAGAAATACTTTTAAAAGAGTTCTCGTAATTATTTTTTTTGATAAATTGTTTACTTTTTTGCAAGCTTTTTAGTATTTGATATTTACATGAATAAATAGTTTGTCAAATTAATTTTTCCGGTAATTTTAGTTTTGACTAATATACAGATAATAAATAAATTATAAAAACTAAATACCGAATCTGATAGACATTATCCAAAAAAAAAACAGATTTGAGTGTAAAGAGGAGCAACTTTATGGAAACTCAGTCGACATTTAAGAGAAATCAGATTCACCAGTACATCTCGATTGATAACAAGAAGAAGCTTATCAAGAAGCTCGAGTCGATGTGAAATGCATTACATTGATTGATATGAACATTAACAGAAACATCAGATCGAGTGTCAGAAAAGTATCTTCATTGATTCGTATTGTCCAAAGCTCCTTGAAATCACAGCGATTAAATGGGTAACGCTTCCATATTCATGATAAACCTTTTTTGAATTGTCAGCTTTTCTCGGATTAGTGAATTTGCACCAAGCAAAGTGGCATAGCCATGGACAGTGGCGTCACAAGTGCTGTTGTCACCAAAAGCCGTCACTTAAGGTGTCACCCCTTCTAAAAAATTAATGCCAGGGGGACGGTAAAAACTCTAACTCTAATCTTCTTAAAAAAATTTTATGACCGGCAGAGGAGGAGGGGGTGAACCTTAGTACCCTAGGCCCTAGTACACTACAGAGGCGTGGATTCAGCAAAATGTTGAGGGGGGCGAAGATTTTTTAACTTAAACCCAGAAAATCTTCAAACAAAAATGACCATCCCAATGTACATTTGTATGTTGTATTTTTATGTAAATCAGCCTATTAGTTTAAAAAAACAGTTCAAAAAAGTTAACTTTTATTTAATATTGAATGCAGACAAAAAGCGTTTAAATTATGAATGTAACAAAGGGTATCGACGTTCTTTCATTTTTACAAAATTGTCCACTGAATCATCAAGATAAAATAGACTAAGGGTACTAAAAGATTGAAAAATACAACTAGCAGAGATTTAAGTAACTGGATATTAATCAACAAGTATGATAAATACTGTTTTCATCAACTAATCTAAATTCTCAATCGTGTGTGAGCTAATAAAATTAATTTAAAATGAATGAGAAAAATCTTGGTGAGAGAGCTCAAGCAACAGGGTAGTATAAAAATATGTTAATTGTTCCTCAAGCTAGGACAGATACTAAGGTTCTATAGCGCTATTTCCTTGGCGTTCAATAGCGCTCGGACACGAACTTATTAAACAGATACGTTTTAAACCCCGACGGAAAACAGTGAGAGAAGTAGATTTAGTAATAGAAGTAGGAAGAGAGTTCCAGAGAAAGGAACCAGAGTAGGAAAAAGAGCGTTCAGGAAAAGAATGCTTAACAGAAAAAAGAGTGGAGAAGAGCAATTTTCAATTTTAAACATTAGTAAGCAAATTTTAAAAATCACCCTATATCTAAGAGGAAGCCAGAGAAAAAGAAAAAGATATGGAGAGATATGAGAAAAATAAGAGGCGCGAGACACTAAGCACTAAAAGATAGAAAAATATTAGCTGTAGATTATAAGTAATATAATTCAAAAAGTATGATAAATACTGTTTTTATCAACTAATCTAAATACTCGTTCATGGGTTAGATAGAAAAGATATTTTTTTCTATTTGGTGGAAAAATCTTGAGGGGGGCCATGGCCCCCCTTAGCCCCCCCCCAATCCACGCCTCTGGTACACTACACTCGTCAACTTTACCATGTAAAAAATTGATGACCGAAGAATAAAATAATACATTTTTGTCGCTGGCCTGCATTAACGCATAAAAACAGTTTTATTTTACATAATAAATTACAATTAATTATTGTAATTGTCATTAACATAAAGCTGACGTTACTTCTATTTACGACGTCATCAGACAGGCCACAAAAATACTCTAAATATCACTCCATATAGTCATAGGCGGGGGGAGGGGGGCTGACGTTTGCCTGAAAAAATAGAAAAATTTTGCGGTCATGTATCAATTCACAGCTATAGTTTTGTAGCTAGTGACTGTAATATCTAAATTGAAATGAAATGAATTTATTTATATAGCGCCAGTTAAAATCAGAGGCGCTTACGAAGGTTCTTTTGGAATCGGAAACATCGAAGAACACGCTATTTACATAGACATGAGTTAACCCTAGATAACGCTGAGTTGACGTGAGCACATGTGAGTTAGTTTCTTGCTCAAGGAAATTATGTGCCCGGACCGGGAATCGAACCCGGGTCCTACGACTCTCAAAGCCGGTATCTATACCACTAGACCAACACGTCCCAAATTGTATCAATAGTATCAATAATATCACTATTTCTAAAACAGCCGTTTGACTGTGTTTATAATAAAGCAATACACATTGCACAGTACAAACTTTACAGAATTTCTATAGGGGTAGTATATTTCAAGTTTTAGTAAAATAACATTAATCGAAAAGATATTCATAAAACACAGCTATACAAATTTCTATGTAAGTCTCATAATATTCCATTTCAGTTTGACAATTTTAATGTGGCGTAAATCAGCAGACTTCTAGGCCACAAACAGGTGCGTCTTGAGTGTTTTTCTGAACTGTTCGATTGTAGATGCGGTTGTGACCTTTGGTGGAAGACGATTCCAGATCGTTGGGCCAGCAACCGCAAAGCGTCTGTCCCCAGCAGTCTTTAGACGGGCTGCAGGGATGAGAAGGAAAGACGAGGATGACAACCTGAGTCTTCGTCGAGGCAGAACGTCACACACGCGTTTGACGTCCGAGCGTAAATATGGAGGAGCCGACTCGTGGAGGCACTTAAAGACCAGAAGTGCGAGTTTAAAATCTATCCTGCAGTCGACCTTTAGCCAATGCAGTTCTTGGAGGATGGGGGATATACGGTCATGTTTTCTAGCTCGCATCGCCAGTCTAGCAGCTGCGTTTTAGTTGATTAGTTTAAAGTTATGATTATGTTCACTTGGAACCGCGCCATGGCCTAACTACTGATGATATTTCAGTTTTTTTTTGTCCAAACTGATTCAGTCCAAAAGATGTAAAGCAAAAAAAATTGACTTAAAACAGACAAAAGTTTCTGAGACGCTCTGGCTTCTTCAAGTTGTACATTCTCAATATAGGTCATAACTCTTGAAAAATTTACTCTTAAAACAAAAACTGCAGCATCTAACAATATTGTAAACTAGCCAACGATGACACTGGTCGTCTCTGTTGAACTGTTCGTGATCCCGACCTGTCACTATCTCAAGACTTTCATGTTTTGCAGGACTTACGGAACACTGTTGTCGTAAAATCTCAATGATAGTTTAGTTTGTTGGAAATTGTTGCACTTACATAAAAGCCCAAACATTAAAATTAACAATCGTTGTCTTGGTGACCAGCATGTCGTACTAAAGGCTTAGAAGCGCCCCAGTTCAATTCAAAGTATTCCAAGTACTTCAACTACACTATCGTCCCTATCAGCTGACATACTTGTAAATGAATTTAACTGGATACACGCAAACCGTTAAAAAATAATAATTCGCCTAGAGCCTGGTGCAATTTAAATAAAAAAAAAATTAAATTATGAAAATAAATTCAAATGACAGTTCCTCTATATTTAATCTTTTTATTATTTTTGTTTCCGCGGCCACGTTTATAATTTGATGACCGTTCTAATGTTATTCTCTATTTCACATCGTTTCTTTTGTGATTTGTGCTTCTTTGTTGTTGTTGGTGTTCATTATAGTAAACACTGATGATAAACTTCTCAATCAATCAATAGAGACACGGTTAATTAGCTCAAAGGCAATGAAATAATTAATTTATGCACAAAAACATGGAGGAATAAAAACCGATGTTGTGTATTTTGTATCATTAAGAGATCGTATCGGTACTTTCAGACACGACGCAATCTTCCTTCTAGCGTAAGAAATTGGTAGTCTCTTGCCAGTAAGGCTGTAATTAAGAAACAGGAAATACCTAGATTTCTTGAGAGAGAGAGAGAGAGGGGACAGGTGTCCTCCAGGTAAACAATTGGTTTAGCTCATTAAATAGTCTTGACGAATAAATTTATTACTTTTCTTTATTTAATTCTTTTTACTATTGCTTAGCCTCCTCGACTGTAGTATAGCAGACGTTGAATGGCTCGCATCAAGACTACGTAACGGTCACCGCTTAATAACGTTTTCGAGACCACGCCCACAATTAATTTCGTAAACCAATGATGGGTGAACAGAGCTTAATTATCCAGGTATTAAACGTTTTGATCTGTTGGCAAAAAACTTAGAAACCAACAACAGGTGGTGTGAATTTTCATGATTAAATGTTTTGGTGGTTTTCTCGCTTGGCAATAACTGTTGACTTCGGAAGTTTGTTCTTTTCAACGTAAGTTTGTTCTTTATTAATCTAAATATTATATTAATTAATGAATTATTATTATTATATCATTTTGTTTAAATGTTATTTTTATTTCACATGAATTATTGAAATACTTGTATAAAAACGGTAATCACGGTCTAAACCTGCAGTTGCAAGCTCAAGGAGCCATCCGACTAAATGTAGGTACCACGTTACGGAAGACAACTTACAACTTATAAATCAATTTATGCGCTTTTGTATATAGACTATTTGTAAACTTGAAAAAAATCAGTTAGTTTATTAGTTTCATACGTTTTATAACGTTTTTTGTTTCAATCAACAACAAACATTGCTTACCGAATTACCGAATATAGCGAAACTTCCTCTAAATTGCATCTCAACTTCTGTCACTATTAACAGAGGAGTGACTCCCTGAGGAACTCGTTTCTAATAATTGTAGGTACAATGTCGGGAATATTTCGAAAATCAAAATATCAATTAGTATAACTGCAGTCGCTCAAGTTTAAAAGACTTAAAATATCAAAAAGTAAATAATAAAAAATCTGTTATGTTAATTAATTACATGGTTTTATTTACTTGTGGAATCACAATCCACCACAAATTTGTTTGTCGTGTTGAGCCGTGAAGAAAGAATCAAGACGCAATTTCGATCCGAGGGCTTCCAAAGTCTGAGCTTTAGCAGAAAACTTCGAGTTCTTTTGAGTAATTCTTGGCGCGAATGATCGGCTGAGTTAGTTTTTTTTTAAAGCTGATCTCGAAATTTAAGCGAGTTAATCGTTTAACTTACGAAAAGACACCTATTTGGTCTTTGTTTGGGTTGAAAGAAGATGTTGTCAGAATGCCTACCGTGTACGTTTGACCAGATGTTTCGGAGATCAGGCATTTGTTCCTTGCTCGGATGTTTGTTCTTCAGCAGCTGTTCCGAATATCAACTTATCATCTACTTATCAAAAGTCAGATAACATGATTTGTTAAGAGTCGTCATTCTTTCTTAAGCTGTCAACTAGCTTCTTTAAGATGTGCTGTTCTCTTGATAAGCCATTTGCTAAAACTACAAATATTATATAATTACATCTTTATCTGATCGGAAAACTCGTAAATAAACGGTAAACTAGAAAATGTCTAATTTTAGCGATCATTGTCAGAGCTATTTTATTGAGATTAAACGTTAAAATGCAATTCAACCCGGAAATAATTATTTATTTATACAGCAAATGAAAACCTTGACGATCAAGTGCTCGGTTGTCAATGACAACTGCGTAGGCGTTAAAGGTGAGCAGGAGGTCAAATTAGTTACCTTGGAAGAAGACGATTGCTTTCAAGATGTCGTCCATTTGTGTCTGATGAAGCTCGAGTTTCCTACGGAGAAGTTGATGAGAGCGAGAGGTGTTGTTTATTGGTTGATGTCATGTTGATATGATTGTTTATTGGTTGTTGTTGTTGTTGGTATGGTTGTTTACCGTTGTTTATTGGTTGATGTTGTTGTGGTTGTTTGTTGGTTGATGTTGTAGTGGTTGCTTATTAGGTTGATGACGATATTGTGGTAAATTGTTTTAAGTGGAGTAAAATGTTGAACATGATCTTAAAAGTAATTGAGGACTATTTGTTAATTTATTTATAGTTAAAAAATCAATGAGCAGAAATGTAAAAAATTAAAATTTATTAATAAGTTAAGTGAAAATAATGAAATTGTACTATGAATGTTTTTCTTTGACGTATGAAATATTTATTTACATGTAAATACTTAATTAAAATTTATATTTCTTTCGTGTAAATGCCTAATCTGAATGCATAGCTATTTTACTTGTAAATACTAAACTGAGTTGCACAACTGTTTACATGTAAAAACTTTACTAGAGATGAATATTCGATTACTTGTAATTACCTAATCAGGATGGATCCAAGTAAAAAATTGGAATCCCATCGAATGCAACTCCATCACTGATGACATGAAGGCGACAGCCGGTGAAGTTCTGGGTGGTCTGATGTCATCGATTGTTTTGAAGATTAAAATTTTAGAGTAAGTCGTAACTTCTTTAACTTAATAATTTGTGTTTTTTGAAATATATTTAAATATTTTCACGGGAATTCGAAATTTAAAAATAATATTTAATAAATTTATAAGCAGTACGCATGGAGTCAGCGTTCCTACGTCGTATTCCAACATTCTGCCATCTCATCTAAACAATCAGTCAAATTATTTCGTGAGTTTACTTTTAGTTTTTGCTGTTTGTGTGTGTACGAAGAAATGGGAGATGACTAATAGCAATAATTCCTCAAACTACTACAATTATAAACAATTATAAATATTATTTAATTAAGTATCAAATCACTACAATTATTGAATTATTGATATTATTTTGTTTAGTATCAAATTACTACAATTATTAATGTTATTTAGTTAAGTATCAAATTACTACAATTAATAATATTATTTAATAATATTATTAAATTAAGTGTTTTGATACATGATGGTGGCTGCGTATGTGTGTTTTGTTACATGATAGTGTGGTTTGTTACGGTTAATTAAAATAATTAAATAAAACAAACATAGACTTATTTCCATTTTAGCCGTTGGAACAAAACCTGATGAAACTTCGTTTTCTACAAAATCTCAACAAGAACTTCTCAGTAACAACAAATTACAAAAATCTCGACAAGAAATTCATTTCCACCGAAAACCCAACCACCCCAAACCACAAACCAACCACCCCCACCCCCAACCACAAACCGACCACTCCCAACCACAACAACAGTGACATCACTTCTGACTCTTTTAACCATCACTTGCAATCAACGACAAACAACGAAAACCCAGCATCCATCGCACCCCTTCGATCGAAAAACATCCCACCCCTTTCAGTGACTTCAACGCGATGTGACGACGGGCCGATTACTGCCGAGGTGGACGTCTGTAACTTTGGAGATGCAGCGGGACAGAATGAGCAGTTTAGCAAAAAGGAAGAAAACGGAATGACAGAAGGACACGTGGAGATGAAGGAGAAGGAAAGTCAAACGATGGTTTTGATGAATAGAAAACGTAAAGGATGGTTGGCCGAGGAAGGATCTTCTAACCTCGAATTGCATAAAAAGTGTAAAATTCCCAGTTTCGCGCTAGCTGAGAGAGTTTACGATCAAAACATTGAAGATGACGAAGAGAAATGTGATGAAGACGACGAGGAGGAGGAGAGATGCGCTGATGTTGATGTAGTTGGATTTGATGGAGATCAGAAAGATGAAAGTGCTGACGTTGAGTTCAGTGTTCGGTCGAATTATAATTTAGATTTAGTTGGAGAAGACTCGTGGGATGGAAACGAAAACAAAATTGTTAATGAAATAAAAAGAAAACCTGACACAAACAATGATGAAGATAAACAAATTGAGAATAAAACCGTGTTTTCAAGCGACACTGTTCTCTCACAGGACTCGAAGCTTTTTGAATGTTCCAAGACTGGTCTTTTTGAGAGCCAGACCAACAGCGTTCAAGATTCCCCAACAGATCTCAGCACACGCCAAAGAGTGCGAAGCGAAAGTGGTTTTCACAAAGCGGAATCACCTGCTTTGGCACAAAAAGAACTTACAGATGAAACAACAGAAGAAACAATTCGCTCTCGACAAAAACTTCTTTTTCAGCAAACATGTACTCCTTACTTCGTAAGTTCACTTGAATCGGATTATTTCTTGCAGCAACAGAAGCAAGCCATTCAGATGGCAATCATGCAGAATATCATCAACTTCAAACAAACAGTTTCCGTCGCTTGCCAATCAGAAGACCGGTCAAATTACCCTTCGACATATCGCACATCTGCCTTGCAAAGTTCGCAAATGGATTTAAATCAAAACACAGAGAAATCATTTGCTTGCAATCGTGAAACGTCACCTTTCAATAAAAAAGCCACAATTTCTGAAAGTTTCGATTCTTCCCAAACTCCATCTGACACCGCAGAATCAAACGTATCCCCAGAAACGTTTTTTAAATACGCCATAATGGCTGCCTCTCGTTATTTGGTCCCGTATTTTTCGCGACAGTCTAACGACTATCAGAACATGTTCCAGGCTGATTCTAGCAATTACTTAAACTCTAAATTCGACTCTAGTTATTTCCCCGCTAAAAATTTCCTTCCACCACGCCCCTGGCATGCTTTTAAACGATACGAAAAAACGGAAGAAATTGCTGATTCTGCCAAAGGTCAGTTCTTCATGAACGAGCACGCGCAGTATAATGAAAGTTTTACAAAAAGAGCGAGTGATTTAAATGCAGAAGATATATGCCATACCTGTACTTCTGATGTAAAAAGTCTGAGCATAAGTTGCGAAAGTGCTGCTGACGACGATGACGACGGCAATGAAGAGGACAGTACAGGAAAGTTCAACCTGAAGAAACTGCAAACTTCTCTCAACTACAACTCAAATGCAGAAAGCACCAACGTCCACAAAAAACGAAGTAGGATCTTCATCGATCCGCTGACGGAGATTCCAAAGCTGGAGAAGTGGTTCTCAGAAGATACCCATCCGTCGTCCTATATGATCGAACGATTCACTGAAGACTTGAACAGTTGCACCTACAGGCAGCGTTTTCCGAAGCTCGAACCGAAGAACTTACAGCTTTGGTTTAAAAATCACCGGGCTAAAATCAAGCGAAATGGCGACGTCTCAATGCAGATGAACAAAGACCAGAAATTTCAGAAGCTTCACTTTCGAGGTGACAGAGGATGGTACAGACCTGAACTGCAACCATCAGGCATGCCACGTCAGGTTACCAACTACTTTTCCGCTCAAACAAATGCATCTGGACTGCTTTACGAAAACAGAAATTCCCAGTCAGACGAAACTCGCGAAATTAAAAATACAAATTAAGAGCAGTTACTGTAACATTAAAAGTTTTCTTTTCATTTTTATTCAATTAATTTTTTGTTAACTCTGGTTCGTTTATGCATTTGGTCTCATTTACAGTTTTTAAATTTCTTTCTTCTTCAATATTTTACGTTTTTATAAGCCGCTTTTGATGTTGGGTGTAAATGTTACTGCAATAAAGTTTTTCTTTTGAATTTCTTTTTTTTATTTTATCGAAACAATATCAACTAATTAAAGCAAATGTTTTGAAATATAATGTTTTTATGAAAATAAAAATTCAGCAAATTTCTTCCAAGTTAGTAATCGCCTCAAACGGCTCTTTCCTCCACTGTTCAAAAATAACTTGAGCTTTCTTCAAGGTCGAGTCTGACTGAAAAGTTTTAATTCATTGTTTGATTTTAATGTATTCATAAATAATTCTTTAGGTGGTTCCGTACCGATACTAAAATATCACAGCTCTCTCACTCAAATGCAAACAGATTTTCCAACATTGTTAACATTATTAAAACTTCAACTTAATATTTACAAGTTTACGATAACTTTCGATCCGGATGTCCTAGGATGTCCGCGGTTTTAATAAGGACGAACATTTTCAACGTCATAGTAAAATATAAATATTCTTTGTTTACTGTTGGCTGGGATAATATTTTAATGATGCGATTTTGCTACGAAATTTAGTCCCTATTAGAACATTTCTTAAAAGCGTTTTTAATTTGTTAAACTAAAACTTCTTGTTATAACTATTTTCAAACTATTTTGGCAATGTTGTAAACTTTTAGCACCTAACTGTCAGCCTTTTTATCTTAGCGGTCGGATTGTTTTAAAACTGGATTTGAACAGTTTTAAGAAAATTTATGATTGACATAATAATCTGTTTGCACTTGAAAAAGTAAAGTCAGTCAACTAAAGACATACATTTTCTTATTTTAAAACGCAAAATATAACAATTAAACATATATTTGTTAATATCAAATTAAACCGTTTCTACCAATTCTACCTTATAGAAACAAAATCTGATGTAATTTCCACCAATGTACCGACAGTCTCCAGCATAAAAGATACTCAGTGGCAGAGATGCAATTTTCTGAAAAATATACTTGATTTGAAAACATCTGAGAAATAAAATGATCAAATACTTAAATAATTTGCCTTATTATAAAGCATCCATTTGACAAACCGAACGTCTTTTGAGCCTTTAAAGCCGCATTCATCTGGAATATCTGAAAAAGAACTTTTATTTAAAAAAAAAGAAGCAGGCATGATATCTGGAAAATATTTCACCCATTTCAGAAATATCAGCAACAACAAAGTAGCCAGCTTGGGGTACGACTGGCTTCATTCCGACTGAAGTGATCAGACCAACTAGCACATCGGCTTTGCTTTGTACAAGCATCGGCAGTTGATTGAAGTAACTTTCTTTATCGCCACTCATTTCGTACTCTCTCTCAAGAGATATTGCAAGTGCTTCCTATAAACAAAATGTTCAACATTTAATTATATGGAAAACATTGCCCAGAGGTTTTTTAGCTAGAGTACTTTGTATAACGTGAAGAAATAAAATTCATAAACATAGGTGCACGAGGCTAAGTATCGGAGTATTCTATTAATCGCCAAATCAACCGTATCAAACATAGTAACTGCTTCTCCAATATTAGAACTTACTTTTACAATGCTTTTTACATGTAAGTTTACTGGTAACCCTAATTTTCCGTGGCTTATAGAAATCTAACTATTGACTAACGCCACGTTAAATATTGTCAAATTTTCATTTACGATCAAAGCAGTGTCATCAAAATCGGTTCGGGTGTGAATCTAGTCATACGTCAGGGGTAATGAATGTGAAAAAAATCTTCCTGGTAGAACAAAAATTTTTATTGATGAGGAGAACCGCCATATTTGTTTTACAACAAAAATTTATAATTTGTTTTTTTGTTGTTGTTTATTAAACGTTTAAACGTTAGTTGTTTAAACGACAACTGAAAATTACTAAAAAAAAAGATTTATATTATAAAATAATTAAATTACTTGAAGAGGGGTTGGGCATGTATAAACGCTGTCCTGGTGTTTGAAAGCGACTTGATCGATCAGAGTTTTCTTTCCAATGCACCAGCCAACTTTCCATCCTGTGACAGAAAACGTTTTCCCTGCGGAACTTATGGTTATCGTTCGCTCCCACATGCCTGGCAAAGAAGCTGTGATGATAAAAAAAACAAATTAATTTAATGTTTTTTTCTTGTATTTCAATTGTTGTTCATCAGCTGAAAAATTATTTAGAAATATTACCAACCAATAGGAATGTGTTTGCTTGCAGGAAAGATTAATTTTTCATAGACCTCGTCAGATATAACAGTCAAATTATACTTGATACACAACTCTGATATGAACTCTAACTCGCTCATTGAAAAAACCTGTAATTGAGAAACAAGACATTTCAATTGAACTTAATCACTTAAAATAGGCATTGTTGAGTTGCGTTAAAAAAAAGTTTGTGATTGCTGGCCTAAGGCTTTGAAATTGTCAGCTGTGGTAAAGTCAACTACAACTAGGCCTTTCTGAAAGGCTATTACAGGTCACTTGTTCCTGGCCTAGGAGACTCATGTTTAAATTAAAAGATTACAAAACTCAAGTAAAACGAAAACTATCTAAAATTATTCTTAAAACGAACCTTGCCAAGTGGATTGTTGGGATTGTTTAAAATTAAAACTTTTGTCCTGTTGCTGAACTTTGAGGAAAATTCTTTTTTATCGAACGTAAAGTGGCCAGATGATATTTTCTCTGACGGCTCACAATTATTCAGCTGATTGATTTAAATTTTTTATACTTTAAAAAAAAAATATAAATTAAAGTCAGAAAGATATTTTGCATTTATGCAATAACAACATTACTTTCTCATAGACCACCTAAGAACCAATCGAATCGACATTCAGACAGCAGAATTAAACAATTTGTTAGAATAGAATATCTCAGAGAGCAATTTGTTATTATTCTTTTTATTAAACCATAATAAATACTACAATATAATTAATTTTCACCATTAAATTGACAAACACAGGAATTCCTCCTTCTTGTCGAACGAAAGCTTCGTAGACGTCATAAAAAGGCTGAAAGATGATTACCTAGAAGAAACAAAAATAACTTCAACTGTTTGTTTAATTTATAATAAAAATAATAATAATAATAATAATGATAATAATAATAATAATATTAATAATAATAATAATAATAATAATAATAATAATTATTATTATTATTATTATTATTATTATTATTATTATTATTATTATTATTATTATTATTATTATTATTATTATTATTATTATTATTATTATTATTATTATTATTATTATTATTATTATTATTATTATTATTATTATTATTATTATTATTATTATTATTATTATTATTATTATTATTATTATTATTATTATTATTATTATTATTATTATTATTATTATTATTATTATTATTATTATTATTATTATTATTATTATTATTATTATTATTATTATTATTATTATTATTATTATTATTATTATTATTATTATTATTATTATTATTATTATTATTATTATTATTATTATGTCTAAAGTGCTTAGTAAGATTTTGAACCAGACTTTGAAGGAGAGACCATAATCAATGACCTTAAAAACTGAGCAGCAAATACGTGGTCTTGTCCTAAATAACTAATTTGTGCATTTTTACAGGTCAATGCACTAATTAGGTTAATCAATATTAAACTATTGATCTTCCAGCAAGAAAACACTGTCATCTCAACCGCAAACCGATTGCAGCTTTCAGTTTAATGTCGATGTGATCATGACTAGCAACAGTCTCTTTTTATAGAAATAAAGCAACAAAAATTATTAGAAGTAATGTCCGACTACAAATCAGTAACCAGCCTGTTTTAAATAACCGAAGGAATTTAAGCATTTGAGAAAATGCTTGACAATTTTCTTTTATGAGCGCAAACTTTTTTGATCGACTTTTTCAGCGAAATTGAAAGACTTGTCTCAAGCAGATCAGGGGCGTCATTGGGGGGAGGGGGAGCAGGGGAAAAGTTGAAGATTCAGTAGAATTAATTTGAAATGTTTGGTTCTTTAAAAAACTTTAACCTCCCAAGGTTTTTTAAATGTTTTGCCCCCATCCAATGGATTTGCAGAAGTGATGCTCCTGAAGCAAATGACTCCAATGCAGAGATATTGTGACATTAAATAAGATATTTTAATGTAAAAACATTGTGACATTAAATAAGAAACATGTACTGTTTACCTCGTCACCTGGGTTGACAAATGAACGAATTGCACAAAAAAGTGCATGAGTGGCTCCTATGGTTACCAAAATGTCCTTATATGGATCGATCTTTGAACCAATCGTCATTGAATTAATTTGTGCCAAAGCTTTAACTAAACGCAGGTGGCCCTGAAGTAATAAAAAAAGTGATTCATTTAAAAAAAAAATTAAATGTCAACTTTTGAAAAATGATAATCATATGGCTAAGATCAGTGCATTGGAAAAAGCCATGTCTTATTCTTGTTTTGAAAACAGGCAAAATGAACTGATGAAACGATTAACTTTTTTCAAAATTAGACCAAATTAGTCAAAAGGCCTAGAAGCCTTTACTAAACAGAAATACATAGCTGATATTATCAACAGCTTAAGTTTTTTAAAAATATATATTACTAACATAACTTCTCGCATATTGATGAAAAGAAGGAGAATTTCGATCTTTCGTTACTTTTTCAAGATCTTCAATAATAAGATTGGTTGGGAAAAAGTCAGGATGTCCCTAGATATGTTCAATCAATCAATCAATCAATTATTCAATCAATCAATCAATCAATCAATCAATCAATCAATCAATCAATCAATCAATCAATCAATCAATCAATCAATCAATCAATCAATCAATCAATCAATCAATCAATCAATCAATCAATCAATCAATCAATCAATCAATCAATCAATCAATCAATCAATCAATCAATCAATCAATCAATCAATCAATCAATCAATCAATCAATCAATCAATCAATCAATCAATCAATCAATCAATCAATCAATCAATCAATCAATCAATCAATCAATCAATCAATCAATCAATCAATCAATCAATCAATCAATCAATCAATCAATCAATCAATCAATCAATCAATCAATCAATCAATCAATCAATCAATCAATCAATCAATCAATCAATCAATCAATCAATCAATCAATCAATCAATCAATCAATCAATCAATCAATCAATCAATCAATCAATCAATCAATCAATCAATCAATCAATCAATCAATCAATCAATCAATCAATCAATCAATCAATCAATCAATCAATCAATCAATCAATCAATCAATCAATCAATCAATCAATCAATCAATCAATCAATCAATCAATCAATCAATCAATCAATCAATCAATCAATCAATCAATCAATCAATCAATCAATCAATCAATCAATCAATCAATCAATCAATCAATCAATCAATCAATCAATCAATCAATCAATCAATCAATCAATCAATCAATCAATCAATCAATCAATCAATCAATCAATCAATCAATCAATCAATCAATCAATCAATCAATCAATCAATCAATCAATCAATCAATCAATCAATCAATCAATCAATCAATCAATCAATCAATCAATCAATCAATCAATCAATCAATCAATCAATCAATCAATCAATCAATCAATCAATCAATCAATCAATCAATCAATCAATCAATCAATCAATCAATCAATCAATCAATCAATCCATCAATCAATCAATCAATCAATCAATCAATCAATCAATCAATCAATCAATCAATCAATCAATCAATCAATCAATCAATCAATCAATCAATCAATCAATCAATCAATCAATCAATCAATCAATCAATCAATCAATCAATCAATCAATCAATCAGAGATTATTAATAATAATAACAGTTTATAGAAACTTTTTTTTATAATTATTTCACCTGTGCTAAATTGACGTTTTTTGTTGATAGAATTAAATCTTCAATTTCAAGCCTGTGATGGAAAATGGTCCAATTTGAGTTTATTAAAAGATCTTCATTTAAACAAATTTAATTTAATTCATTTTTCGATTATGTTCTCTTTAAGTGTAAAAAAACCATTGCGATTTTAATTTTCTAGGTGTTTTTAATTCTGTCATTTTTTTCTGTTATAGCTGGTTGTCCATCACATGAATTGATATGAACGTTTTACGGAAAGCCGCAGTGATTACGGAAAGCCGATATTTTACATGCTTTAAATGTTAAGGGGTAAAATGTTAAGAAGGTTTGGACTCCCAAATCCAATCCCGGTTCAGGTGGGTCAAACAACTTTTCAGTTTATATAGATTGTGTGTTTTTAAAAAGTTTTGTCAAAGTAATCTAGAAGTAAGACGTCTAAACAACTAATAAGAAGCTTACAAAAGTTATGGTGACGCAAGTTGCATATTTCGCAAAATCGCAATATATAATCTGCAAAAGCAAAACTCTTTATAAAGGTATGTTGTCACCAATCGGTGGTGTTTTTAAATGCTTTTATTTAACATCACTCGTTTCTGCTTGTTTGTTTTTTGAATCTAGAATAATCGTTACGCTCAATCTTGTTAATTGTTTTGGACCTCTGGCGATTTATAAATAAACATTCGTACTGTTTAATTATTTTGGACCTCTGGCGACCTATAGATGGCAGGAAATAATTTGATTTGATTAATTTTAATTGATTAAAGGCCTAATTCATGTCGGAAACATTCAATTCATGTATTATCATCCAGAATAAAGCTTTCCTCAAAGTTTTAGAGCTCTAGGTGGTCGAAAAGTGGGTGAATTTTTTGTTTCTAAGATTTGATCACCACAGACAAACAAACAAACAAACAAACCAACAAACAAACAAACAGAGAGACGAGTGAAGTTAAATAAAATACTAATAACAGGGATACTTAAAGCATTTTTTTTAAAACATGTATTATATATTTAAAAAAATATATTTTTGCTTATTATCTCTGCTATTTCAAGCCACAACCAAAAATATCTTGATACCACTAATGAGACCTCAACTCACACTAGGAGGCCTAATGTTTTGTTGCTATATCGTGATAATGAATGAATTGATGCAACAAACTAAAAAAGCATCAGTAGTTATATCATATTTATAACAATCTAATTATGTAACTATGTCGTAATTGGTTGTAATGTTTAGGCCTCTTTAAGCAAATGCTTCTCCCCCTTGATTTTCAGAATTAAAATTTTCGTTTACCTAGAGTTTATTATATAACTTTTTAGTTTTAGCTTTATTTAATTTAGTGATGATTTAATGCGTATTGGAACAATTTTTGCACGTGCAGAAAATTTTATATTTGAGCTTGATGCTAGATTTACCAATAACTGCAGATAATTATTAAATTGTGTATCCCAAATACACCCAGCAAACTTGTGGTATTGATGCAATGTTGATTTCCTCACGGCAGTCAACAGCAAAGTCGTTTTTTACAATCATTAGAAGTTTGTCCAATTTTGATAACTAATCACAATATTCAAAGACACTCGTGAGCCATCTTCCAAATGGTTTTACTAAACTTCTCATAGCTCAGAGTAATTGACCTTGTACTAACATTGCTGGTGACTTTAGTCGTTCAGTGGAAAACGAACAAATTTTCAGCTACATGAAGCGAGTTCAAACATAACCTCAGAAACAGATGTGAAAAACAACAAATCGATAATCTATTGAGAATTTCATACCAGCATGAAGAAGCAAAAAAGTTTATTTTCGTTTTTGGAAAAAATGCTATCCTTTGTTTTAGACTTTTGAATTTTTTGTAAGAGCTTTAATTGCAATAATTATTTTAAGATTTAAAATTGAATGAATAAATTTATCGAAACAATGTACATTAAAGACGATATCAGAACTTAATTTCAAAGAATGTCAATAAACTTAACTTACTACCGTAGGAGCAATCTAAATAATATTTAGCATTGATAAAAAATTTTTAGAAATTAAAAAAAACTGTTATTTTTTTTTCATTGGCAAAAAGGAAAAAAAACTAAGCAAAAAACCCCGGCAACTCAAGGTAACACTATCAGTAACCTATATAATGGGGGAAATATTTTGCTCCCACCCGGAAAATGCTGAATTTACTTCTCTGTCTATGCCATAGCCATAAAAAACGCTGCAGAAAATTTTATTTCTGCTAATTATTGCAATGTTTAACAACATACAAAATAATTTTACCAAATTTTTAGTATTATTTTCCTCACCATAAAGCAGAAACAGCAGTCTTACACCTTGTTGGTATAAATGATCTGGCTACATTGATATGATCTGCATGATAAAACATCATCATTGATTGATTGAAAACCTTAAATTGTAACAAATTTTTGATAGTTTTATTTTCAGCGAACAAATTTAATAATAAAAAAAAAATAAAAAGAAAATAAAACTAATATCAACCTGCCAACAGCAGCGTTCTTTTCTTGTTTGGAGCACATTTTGTGGCTAAACTGAAAGCGGAGTTAATCTGTCAAATGTTTACAATTAGTTTGTAAATTAATAATGCTCTAATTCAAAATATTAAACAATGACATTAAAGAAACGATATTACAAACACGACAAACTTGGTTTATCAGAACCTTCCAATGAATATGGATACACATCACGGTGTAATGCGCGTTTCGATATGTAGAATGTAAAATGTATACAGGTATTTGTATATAAGTAGAGTTACCGCCAGTAATGCTAGCAGGTTGACGTGACTCTCACCTGTGGCTTGCTTGACGCATGTCGAGCTCAAACTTCAATGAAATTAATACACTTAAAAATTAAAACTGTTTTAAAACCAATTTGAAACAGATGTGACCAGCTGCCATTGTTAAACTGCAGCTAGAGATCATTGCGTTGAAATAAAAAGGACCTTATTAAAAAGTAGTTCAAAGAAGGACTGGCGGGGTTTTGCATGTTTTTGTCAAGAAAAACTTTTCTAATGCCAAAACTTTTGCATCAAGGTATCTTTAATTTTTTTTGGTTTTAACCTTCCTACTCTCGATCCTCGACCATTTTGTTTGAAAAAAAAGATCTAAAAATGGGCCCAGCAAGTTTGGCCTGCTCGTCCCAAGGACTGAAGTCCACACTACGCCACTGTGCATTTCTAAATCGACCATTCAGGTATTATAAAATTTGATCTTGCGATCTTGGTCTGAGTCAGGCACAACTTATTATTATTAGTATTTTAAAAAAGTATCAAAACGATTATATAATTTTGTGATTGAGAACATAAAGAGTGCATAAAGTGAAAATGTGAACAGAAGCTTATTTTCATTTAAAAATAGCGCAGGATGAGTTTTTGATAAACAAATTCTTCAGTGGGCCCTTCTTATTATCTAATTAAGTGAAAAAAACCATAAATAATTTTTTAAATTTTTAGTTTCATGTAACTGAAAGTTTTCAATTTTTTTCTTAGTTTTAAATTGTAAGCGTAAAATTACTATCTACTGGTTTTGAAGAAAGTTGAATTTTTTGAAGGGAGTTTAAATCTTTCGAACTTCACGTTATCAGTTCAACCAGTCCAACTACGAGTTCTCCAAAAAGTCCAACAAAGCGCATGTCTATCAATTCGGTTCCGAGTTTACCCAAAATTCCAGCAACAGGAACCGATGATAATACATCATCGTCAGACCAACATTGCTCACGAAGATCAGAAAGAACTCGACTGAAAATCCAGAAAAGTGCAATTGTAACAAGCATTTGCTTTTAGGTTAAAGGATAATGTGACCGTGCCGTGTATGTAACGTTTTGTTTGTAACTGTTGAATGTTATTATTGTGGTTATGATCATAGTATCCTAATTTTACCATTGATTAAATATTATTAACAGAATCTTTATATCGCTTCATAAGATGTATTATATCTTAATATCTATAATATTGTTGCCTTGACTAGCTTGTAAAATAATAAACATCTTCAAATTGTTTAAACAAACAAAGTTACAGCAGGTAACATAAACACCACTTAGGATCACGATAGTTACAATGTCTGGCTGACCGGTTTGCGACGAGTTTAAACTCTTAAACACTTTCGTGTTGAAAATTTTATTTTTAATTCTTATTGGAATATTTGTTGCAATAAAGTTTGTGTGTTTATAAAAACATAACATATTATTATTGCAATAAAGTCTAAAAAATATTCATAAAAACCTTTTGCAAACTCACCCATTTCATTGTCTTTATAATGAAATGCTACTTAATATTTTTCTGAAATCCGATCAAATAAAAAAAAACTGCTATTCAAAATTATAAATTAAAATTTTGAAAAAAAAAACTCATTCACAATTCTCTCAAGGCTTATGCAGTTAAATATCAACAAAAATTGATTGCATTTATTTTTCAAGAGTAAGAACACGTATGCTATATAAGTGTCCTTTTCATAAGAGTAAGAACACGTATGCTATATAAGTGTCCTTTTCATAAGAGTAAGAACACGTATGCTATATAAGTGTCCTTTTCTAGTAGAGCTTTCATATAAAAACTTGCGGCTTATTTGATCTACGTTTGAAAAGGCTGTTTAGACTTTGAGAAAGCAATTTTATTTAACCGTCGTAGCAGATAAATGTTATTCGCACTATTCTCACAAGTAAATAATATCAATAACAAAAAGAACCGCATGAAATTGAGACTTTAAAGTATTTTTAAAGTTTGGCCTTGAAGAAATTTATAAAAATACCGCGTGACCCGCATATTTTTTTCTTACTAGCTCCTGTAGTGGAAGCATTAGGTACACCAGTTGCAGAGGTGGACATTGGTTAGGTTGACCCATGCCTTGGGTCGGGTTGGGTTGATATTGGTTGGGGTAGGTTTTGACAAATGCATGAGTTGGGTTGAGTTAAACAAAATTAAAATTAAATTTTAATTAAATTTTTTTTTAGCTGTTGGCTGGGTTAAAATTTTAACTTTTCAGATGGCTCGGGTTGGATTGGGTTGAGTAAGTAATGGGATGGGTTGAGTTGAGTCGCCAAAAATAGACCGATGTCCATTTTTGATTAGTCACTCAAACATGTTTGTCGCAGTAAAAAAACATCTAGGAGTAGATTCCAAACTCTCTCAAAATCTGCAAGCACTAATCTTTGGTGACTGATCCAGTTCAATAATATAAATTTATAAATTAATATATTTGTTTGTAATTCCAAAAGATTCAATAGATGGCGTTTGCGTCAATTAAAAGAACTTAAAGGTAATCCTGACTATGATATGACACACATTTTCTAAACAATGGTAAAACTCTTATCTATATACAGGGTGGCCCAAAAAAAGTGAGAACATCACAAGCTCTTCTTTTTCCTCTTCAAACTTTTCCGTATAAATTGAGCTAATATTTAGCAATTCAAAAATTATGTTAAATGTGTTTTTTTTGCTTTTCAACGACTTTTTCTAAGCGTCGACACCACTAATTTTGATGTAATTAAGTCACATCTTACGAGTTAATCTCATTTTTTTGGTCCACCCTGTATATATAAATATGACTGTCTGTTTGTCCGTTTGTCCTTTATACATTGCTACGCCGTTCATCCGATCGTAATGAAATTTTAACACAGCCTTGAGAGTCAATAGAGAAAGGTTTTTGTGAAAAAAGATTGAGATCGGTCACAAAATGAGCGGGAACTGGAAAGCGACAAAGTTTTTACGGTTCACTTGTTTCGTGGTCATTGAGTTATATATTTGTGTCGATGTACACGATTTTTTTGAAAATTTCAATTTGAAAACTTTAAATGACTCGATTGCTTAAACAAAACTTTTTAAAGCATAAAAGACGTCAGTAACAGCGCATTAAGTTTTAAAAAACGGATAGCTTAAAGTGTGTATCCAAAAGTGAAATATAAAATTTCCAAATTACTCTAGCGCCTATAAAGGCTTCTAAGACAAACAGGACGTAATTTTTCTCATAAGCACTGTTCGCTCCATAAACAAAATATCGCTTACACTTACACCAATTTAAAAAAATAATTCTTCAAAAATTCTTATTGCTTTAGTGCTCCTACGTCTTGTCCCGAAGCATCAAGGACGTGATATTTTTATCAGTGCATCTAGTTCTATAATTAACCATATCAGTTTAAGCGATATTTAAAAATAAAATTTAAAATTTTTCAAAATGCTCTAACGTTTAAACTGCTGTACTTCCTAGAACAACTAGAACAAGTTATCATTTTTATGATCATCGCACAGAGTTTTATACGAAAAAACGTTGATAATGATCAAATTCAAGAAACGCTTCACAACAGTTATTAGAGATGATTATGAGATTTTCACTGAAAGTTTCTGTTCTGGTTAAAAGTAATCTAACAGAATGAGTTACAAAAATATTTTAAAACAGCAAAAAACGAGAAAATTTTAATATTTACACTTTTGCACTTCTGAAGCACAGTGAGCATAAAATAACAGTCAATTTGTTGTTTTTTATTCAAAGGCGTGTAACTTTAACTTTATCTTCGATGTTGTCAAGCTCAGAAATGTGATCAGTATTAGAATTTAAATGCTTGTGATTATTGTTTTTGCTGTCAGAAAAATAAGACGGACTTGGTTCTTCGATGTGCAATGAAACCCTACAACCATCTTGAGTTGTGTTTGATAAACTGTCGGAGGTAATGGAGGAGTACCGGTTGTGTTCTTGTGTCGTAGTGTTGATATTGTCTTTGTTTCTAAGAAACGATGAAATTTCGTCGCCTGTCTTCATGGTCCTGAAAAAGATGCTAGAGTTAAATGGTTGTATGTCGATCAATTCATCAGCCATCAGGCAAAAGACTTAAGTAAATTAGTGGTGTATTACTGGACGGAAATAAAACAAGCACTTCTTAATCTCTCTTTTCTACAATTTTATCTAGCCGCTCTAAATTTAGGTATATTATACCGGAATAATATGTCGTCAAATTTAACGCAACACTTTTTTTTATCTCCATTCCATCTCACGTGGAGATAAAGAAAATACTTTCAGTTTTACTCACGGCATGGGCCTGAGTAAAGTCTGCAGATCATCCCACTCCAGAGGCTTGCGAAACCAAATCAAATTGATTTTGTCAAATTCTTTTGTCAAAACTAATTTTTATTTCATTATCAAACTTTGTTCAAATAAACCAGCAGTTTTCACAACACTGTTGCCAACTATAGGAATTTTAAGCTTGTCAAAATGGGCCATGCCGGATTCAAATAAGACGGGCTGGAGACCGGGCCAGGGTGGGCCTAAACATTTGGCCAATGAAACAGTACTTTAGTCTATTGCTCGGCACCGCAAACACATCGGTTATTTTAATAAATCAGTTTTTGACAACCAGCATGTCCTTTCTTGTAGAATAGGACACTTGAGAAGTACCCGTCAAATTCAAAAACCACCTTTGAACAGGGACACCACGTTTCACCGCTGCAAATGACTAGTAGCAGTACAGGCACACTCTTCAACGTTGAGCTCACAACGTAGAGAGCTTGCTTAGTTTCTGGAAGGTCTCACCATCGTTTGCCAATCAATACGTGCCTCTTTGACACTCAACAATGTTTCCACGCAGCACCTCTAGAGCTCCTAACTTGAGCGGAATCAGCCACGAACGACCACTTGCATCACCAGGCGCTTCCAAAAAATTTCCACAGCGTCCATCCACTAGGTTAGTGGTGCTAGGTTAGCTGAGTTGGTAGAGCGTTAGCCTTGAATGTGAGAGCTTCATGGTTCGACTCCCACTCACTGCTTAGTAGCCCATGTCAACGGAAAACTTAGCGGGTAAAATCGTTCTCTCCGTGGGGCATGTAAAAGAACAGCGCCTTTGAACAAAGCGGAAAAGGCGCTCAATAAATTATCAAACATTTACATTTACATTTACATCCACATTTTTCAAGAAATTCCACTGAGTCGAGCAATCTGTGGTCTCAGGACTTGTTTTAGCAACGCATCGTTAGTCGGTCGGGTCCTTTTTTACCGAGACGCACCACAAAACTGATCTCATTTTTTCATCTCTCTATTCTTATAACAATATATATATATATATATATATATATATATATATATATATATATATATATATATATATATATATATATATATATATATATATATATATATATGTATGTGTGTGTGTGTGTGTGTATATATGTGTGTGTATGTGTGTGTTTTAATATAATTACCTTTCAGTCAAGAAACTTGCATGGCTTGTGGGAGAACCACGTGGCTTCAGATGTGAAGTATCTGAAAAACTTTCTCTCTTGTCCCACACGTTTACTGTAGGCTCCGGAACCTCTGAAGATACCTGTATACTGGAACCTTCAGGAGTTCTGGAGCTAGCAAGGAGTCTTCCTCTTTTAGCTGGATTTTGTTTGGATAGAATTTTTGCTTGAACTTTATCGATCTTATAAGAAACCTTTCCATTGGTTGATCGATGGTTTGTTCGTCGGTTCACTGAATCTGTAGCGTTAGGCTAGAAGATAATAAAGCAGATTGTTAAAAATTAGTATAGTTTTCATTTTACTTGAAAGATAATTAAATGCATAAGTAAAAATGTAATTGTTCATTAAGATCAATATTTGCATTAAAAAATTAAAAAAAAATTCTAATTATTATTAGTATTATTAAAAAAAAAGACAAGGAAAAAAAAGGAAAAAAGAAGGTGAGAGAATGAGTGCAAAGAAGAGATATCAAATGAAGAAGAAAAGGGAAAGAGAGAGCGAGAGAACCAGCCAGAGAAAGAAAAGAGAGATGAAGAGAAAGGTTAGGTTATACATACATTATACATATATCTTATTTCTGGTAGAAAATAAATATTGTTACTCACCAACTCGATATCTTGGTGAGCGTTGGTTTGATTGGTCGTAGCAGTTATTGGTTTATATTCTCCAACTGCGTGACAACTCCTGCAAGGAAAACAATCAAGTGAACTTATGATTGAAGTAATTCCAGTTTTAACTGTGCTACTTAATGTTCATTCAGAAATAAATTAAGCAACTGAGTTAATCGAATCTTCCGAAAGTTTACCATGTTTTATGAAACACTAACAGATATTACCCGGTGTTCCCGAAGTTTTTAGAGGTTTTTCAATAATGTTTCCTATTTTTCGTTTTCTCTTTCTTTCTCGGGGGTTTTAAAGGTTTTTTTATTGCTGTTTCTCTCTCGTTCTTCTGCTCCCGCTCCCAATTGCTCTCTTGTTCGTTCCCCCGCTCGCTCTTCCACTACCACTCGCAATTCCTTTCCCTCCCAGTTATTGGAAGACACGATTGCAAATAATAATACAAAAGTTATAAATTTTAAATTAATGCTCGTTTTCGCTTTTTTAGCAAAAATTCAGCAAACATTTTTAGAATTAATATTTTCATCCAATATTTTGTCACATTGACTTTAAAATTACTCATATCTACTACTTGTCTTTCAAGCCTTGGATTCACTGCGATTGTAGAGCTGTGGTTGCTGAGAGGTAGAGAGGCTAACTCGCAAAAGCGCTCAGCGAGTTAGAAACCAATGTTTTATACCAAAAATTGTGGGCAGCATGAAATACTATACTCGGGGTAAAACACCAGAAGTAATGTTATAAAAAAAATTGGTCTATTAAGTATTTAACGTATAAAGTACTGCACTGGTCAGGTGGCTTGCGGGACTTGGTTTTAAAGTTTTTAAACGGACCGGGCAAAGTCGAAACTTTTTTGTCAAGTATAAAAATTTCAGGCCTGCGAAAAAAAGTCAAAAAGTTTGTTAAAAAAAATTGACCCATTCAGTACTCATTTTTGCGTGGTGCATGAATTGAATTAACACTATTAAACAAGTTAAGGTAATAGAAAAAAATGTATTTTAAGGTATTGCTCAGATGTGCTGTTCTTTTACGGAGAGAAGCGATTTTATCTGCTAAGTTTTCCGTTGACATGGACTACCTACTAGGCAGTGAGTGGGAGTTATATGCGGTATATAAGCAAAGCAGCGACATTCAGCCACACGAAAAACGGAGGTGAGAAAACACACACATCACATAAACACATCACATAAACACATCACATAAACACATCACATAAACACATCACATAAACACATCACATAAACACATCACATAAACACATCACATAAACACATCACATAAACACATCACATAAACACATCACATAAACACATCACATAAACATATAACATAAACACATCACATAAACACATCACATAAACACATCATATAAACACATCACATAAACACATCACATAAATACATCACATAAACACATCACATAAACACATCACATAAACACATCACATAAACACATCACATAAACACATCACATAAACACATCACATAAACATATCACATAAACACATCACATAAACACGTCACATAAACACATCACATAAACACATCACATAAACACATCACATAAACACATCACATAAACACTCAAACATACTCTAAATTTTCTCAGACAGATACAGACGTTAATCAACCAAACAATAAAATTTATTCTAACAAACCTGACAGCTGCATACAGTAGAATGACAACAACTGCGACCACAACGGTGACAACGGCAACGAGAACCAAGATGACGTAGAGTTCTCTCGTGGAATCTCCTTTAAATAAGTATTCATAATTTTAAACCACGTAAACAATTATTTAGAAAGTAAATACTGTTTATCAACAAATTTAATAAATAAGGATAAATTAATTTTTTTATTAATTTCATCAAAACGGTGACTGAGAAACAACGAAATAAATTTGAAAAGGTTTTTCTTAATATATTCAAATTGCAGACTTTTTTCTTTGAGATCATACGTGTAGTCGCCGAAGTAACTTTGACAGCGTTCTCCGTGGTATCCGTTCTTGCAACTGAAGAATATCAAAGTAACATAAACGTTAATAAATATTGGCCATAAATTTATTAAAACTTCGGGAGAAAACTGTTGAATGTTATTTAAATGATCATCGTGGCCTATAGAAATCTAACTATTGACTTGAGCCAAGATATATATTGACAAACTTTCATTTTATTTCATACGCGTTTAACATAATGTGTAATTGTAGGTACTATACGAACATAAAACACTATTTATTTAAATTAGTGTACACATTTTATTGTATTTATTGCCAGAAAATTTGAAAAACCAAACAGTTGTTACTCTATTTTAACACCACAATTAAAGAAAACGTAAAATTTGCACTTTTTCATTCAATCATATCAACAAATAGTTAGGATTCATTGCATCCTTTAATTGTTTTAGAAGTTTAGACAGAAATTTTCTAAAAAGTACACAATCTAAAAATACAATAATGACCACTTCAACGCAAGCAGGCGCTAACGTTCGAGATATGTAAATTTTGCCTTGCGGTCACATGTTTAATGAACATATTGCTAAACAGCTGCATTCTGTATTGTTCTCTATTTAACTGACAGACTGAACGAAATAATAAAAATGACGATTCGGTGAAATTGCCAACTTCAAATTTAGCAGCAAGTAAATTATATTTGAAATTTTCCTATTTTGGCACAACTTAAGAGTGGCATTTAGAACAGAACCAACTTAATTATTTTGCCCTCATATATATGATTTATGTTTAATAAAATATAATAAACTGATATTTCTATACACAAGTCTCCAATACAAGCTGAATACTACGAATTCAACGCTTCACAATTGATTTGTTCTATTTAAATTATTATATCAAGAAAGTTTTAGGAGAGGAGGGGGCACCCAGGAGCTGTAAATAAGAACAACAACAATGATTTTTTACTAGCGGGGTCAGAAGCGGCACACCGAGCAAGTCCACGAGCCACCCCACCCCATACCCCTGATATCCAATCAATTTAACACTTACTGGCAAAAGCGATGGTTACTGATGGTTGAAATAAAGCACTTTCCTTTATTCCAACAATAGCCTTCATATGAACATCTGACAGCGTGGTATTTTTCATCTTAAAATAATTTTATTCCCGTTATTTAAACACACTAATAATTACTTTTATTAATTATTTAATAACTAAATATCAAACTAATTTAATACTAAACTTAATATTTATAAATTTAATATGAAACTAAATATTTATAAATTTAATAACTAAAACTCACAATTGACTTCAATGCTCGCTTTTTCTGTCCCCGCAGAATTCAAAGCTATGCAGTCGTAGTCGCCAGCACTTCGTTCAATAAAATTCAAAAAACTTAAAACTGTCTGTCCACTGAAACAAAAAATTTGCAAAAATGTTAAAAAAAAATTAAAATGTATAATTTACAAAAATAAAATTTAATAATAACCAGTAGATTTACCTTTCGTTGATTATTTTAGTAAAATTATTTGGCACAAATATTTCGTCATCTTTTAGCCAATGGACTGATGGTGTTGGGTAGCCAGAAAACTGACATGTTACATTAAAATAATCATCTTCAGATTTCTCGATATTTCCTTCAGGTATCAATTTAACAGTTGGTTTTTCATCTGAAATCAGTTGAACATTGAGTATATCAAATATCGAATAAAAAGTATTTAGAGTTTGTAAAGTATTTAAATCTATACAGTATTCAAGGACAGAAATGATCTTGAATGATACACAGAATTTATTTATATGAACTATTCAAAAATATAAAGCATTGATTCAAGTAGGTACATGAAGTATATAGGTAGATTATAGTGTAATACTGAACAGAGAGACTGTACAAAACTGTTGACGACATGTTGTATGTATGTGAAGTATTTAGTTATGTGAAGAATTTAGTGTTACATACAATCGTATCGGAACTATCTACAGGATATAAAATATAGTGAGTTCTTAAAGTATTTAGGTTTATAAAACATTTAAGCAAAAACAACGTATTACGTATATAAAGAATTTAAAAATATAAAAATAAACATAAATTGTATTGTAAATGTATTCTAACACTTGAGAAATTCCAATGTTTCTTCGAGCCGATTCTTGACCATCGGTAGTGGATGAAACGACGGATTAAATATTTGAAAATCAAACTCAGGATCCACGTACGGAGTTGTCGATTGCAGGAAAACCAAATAACTAACATCTTTTTTAAAACTGCTTCCACCGCATATCTTCGTGTCTGACTTTTTCTCAAATTTCCCGACAACCAGTGTGGCCATATCGTCTGTTATATCGTCTGTTAGGTTTCCTTTTAACGTGCGATCCAATTTGAATTCTAAATAGCGGCAGTTATCTTTCGATGACCGATGAGTTTTATCGAAGATGCCGACGAAAATGGCTTCCGAAAGCAACGTTCTGTTTAGCAAATCAGCCGAATCAACTTCACACTTTGTACTGGCTGTGGATGATTTATCCCCCGAAGGAATGGCGCTAACCAGTAGCGAAGAAATCCAAACTGCTAGAAACTTTAGAGCAAACTTTTCTACAAACATCACGACAACTCTAAGAGTCCTTATGTTAAATCTACGCCCAGAGCAAAAACTCTTTTTTTTTTAATCAACAGCCTCTAATAGTTTAATTTCTTCTGAATAATGAACTTCTCCAATGAAAATTTAAAACAAAAAAGATTTTACTTAACTTAATAACACCGTTTCCTCTACAATATTAATAACTTTAAAACTTTTATAATTAACACCATTGAGAACGGCCTAACGCATGTAAACCTAATAATCGGAGCTTTGAAGTACTTATCTATACGGCCTGAATGAGCTATAAATATTACAGGTGATGTACAGTCCCACCAATTGCGTGGTTACTAAGCTCAATAGTAGCGTATTAAACGACGATATGAATTATTTAAAACGGTACATTCTTTTCAAATGTCTCACGTGGGAGAGAAGCTCAAAGTTATGAATGAAGACGATTGGAATTTAGAAAAAATCAGGCGAATTTGTTTAAAATAAAAAAATACACATATATATATATATATATATATATATATATATATATATATATATATATATATATATATATATATATATATATATATATATATATATATATATATATATATATATATATATATCGAGAGTTAGTTATGCTGGGCAGAACCTATGCAAGAAAATGCAAAGTGAGACCGTTATGTTGCATGACATGACGCGATGACAAATTCATCGGGCTGATTCATTAATCTCACAACATGCAAATTCGATTTAACGGTTTTTTTTCGTTAAATTTTGACAAAACGGTTTTAATTCCTTGTAGTGCTTGAGAATTGAAGCTTGACAAATGACGTCAATTCACTAAAAAAATTGAAAATATGCAATAAACTATAGTTATATTAATTATTATATTATGACAAAATCTAATATTTTATCATTTTCTAGAAATAGTTATAATGGTTACCTAATAATAACATGAAAAACTTTCAGTTTAATAGTTGAGTCGTCAGAGATATCGATAAACATAAAATATTCAATGAAAACTTTTCGGATTGAACGATAAGATAAATTATGTATCAATATACATATATTGTTCACTTTTGAATGTATTCTATTTATTTTTATTTACTGCGCTCAATCCAAGTTCGATCAACTCACTCCGTAAGTATAAAATATTCAAGTAACAAATAAATCATTGAGAAAAGTAATCTAAATTTGTTTGTTTGTTTGTATTTGTTTGTTTGTATGTGTTTGTTTTTATTTATTTGTTTGCATTTGTTTGTTTGTATGTGTTCAGTTCAAGTTCTCCTTCCTAACTGTCTACCAACATGAGATAATAGTAATAATAGCACTTGTCTGACTTTCGAAACATCCCGGTTCTATGTAAAAGTTAATTTCACTGTTCTATTGACGGAACTTGATTATTAAAATTATATTTATTTATATTTATTTTCACACGGTTTGATAAATTACATTTCTTTACATTTATATTTGCAAATTACATTTCTTTACATTTGACAAATACATTCATTTTCGTTTGTACGTTACAATCTTTACATTTGTTAATTAATTACATGTCTTTGCAGTTACTTTTTGCATATTACATTTTTTTACATTTACATTTGTATATTACATTTCTTTACATTTACTTTTGTATTTTATATTTCTTTACATTTAAATTGGTAAATTACATTCTTTTACATTTACTTTTGTAAATATAATTTATTTACACTTATTTTTGTAAATTATATTTCTTTACATTCACTTTTGTAAATTACATTTCATTTTAACAAATGAGTTGATATTTAAAAAATAAAAGAGAAAACACGGAAGTCATGTTTGACTCAACAAACAGGATGACATTTTGTTAACTGATGTTCGCTTTGATGACGACTTCCGCTACAAACGCGTGTTCGTCTCATCTCCCTTTGATCTCATCTTCTATAATTACACACCTCTTTCAAAGAAACGATCGAATTATCTATTTATTTACTTTCGTGTAAGTAATTTACTAAATCAAAAGAAATAAATAATTCACGATAACGAGTTCTTCAGTGAGGCGGAAACACGTGACCTAGAATTCGAGGTGAATCGCCTACACGTGGTTACATAATTAAGACGTATAAGTGTCATCATTACTAGGCTAGGTATAAAACCTCTGGCATCGTGCCAACCAATCGGATGCACTACGCCACAGACCAACTAGGACTTATAAAGTAATATTACTACCGCATACCTGAACAGGTAAAATACATTAAATATAGCGACACTAACATTCCGCGTAGTCTTGATTCTCTTAGTCATTAAACCATGACGCGCCTCAGCATAAACAAGCCGTGGAAGGGAAAGATGGAACATGGAATAAAACTTGATTAAAAAAAAAATTTGCAAGCCTTAAAAGCCGAAGTTGAAATAAATAATTCAGTGGAAATGGGTTTCAACTTTTTTTTTTCTGGGACATTCAAATGAGAATGAGAAGGAATTTTGTGACTGTATCAAGAAATAAACGTACATGCAGTTTTAAACGTAGACGGAAAGTTACCCCTGCACCTACTGTCCCTGCACCTACTGTCCCTGCACCTCCTGCCCTTGCACCTCCTGCCCCTGCACCTCCTGCCCCTGCACCTCATGCACCACCCCTCCTCTCCTGAATATCTTCCACCTAGGAAACGCGATGCAATGAACCTTTAAATTATTTCCTATAAAAATAGACTAAATCACTTAATTCTGTAGTTGACTGGTAATCAGGAGATGGTTCATAAAAAATTAGAAATAAAAAAGCTGTTATATAATAATTATTTGTTATTGTTTTTAAGCGTTTTCTTTTTGTATATTCAATTGTTTGAAGTAGCAAACTAAATCAGATAATTTATTTTTCAGGTAAATAATTCGAAATAAAATTTTTATTAAAATTTAATTACAGAGAATGTGCCAGAAAACCAGTTAAAAGTTTGTTGCCGTTTCAAAAAATCAGAGAACCCGAGTGGGCAAAAAAATCTTCAAATTATTTGAAATGCTAGAAAAAATGAGAAATGGTCGTATCACAATAAACCATTAATCCGACCCGACCCCCACACTCTATTTTGTACAATAATACATAACAAATTACAATAGATTTTTCAGCTCTTTAGGACTCACCAACCATGCGGTTTAAAATTTCGAACCCATCCCCAATATTAAATTTTAAAATTTACTAAAAATAATAAGCAACTATACTTTTTAATTTGAAAAATAATTTATCTGTTTTTAACAAAACAACAAACCAAATATAATTTTATAATTATTTACAATTAGGAATTAACAGATTTAGAAATGTCACCAATTCCTGAAATATAAGGGATTTGTGAAAAACCTCGTTTTTATAAATGCTTTGATTTGCTTCTATTCTCTGTTTCAATTTTTTTTTATCAATTTTTGAGTCACTTCTTGATGATAGATATTCTTAAAATTTTGTTTACATGTAATTGCTTGATGACAATGCAATATTCAATAATTAGTTCTGCAAAAAATAGAAAAATGGTTTTTAAGCAACTGTAAAACATTGATTATAGAATTTGAGTTTTAATAACATAAAAGTATTTGATTTAAAACCTTTAATTCTATATTTTCTTCTATTTACCTACGTTTTCCATGCTTTTATTTATTAGTTTTATATAAATGTGCTTAAAAACAACATTTTATATTTTATACAGATTTTTATGTCACAGAATACGTAACCCTCCGCAGTCACAATCGATGGTTTCAGAAAAACTCTAAAAACGCACTTGTTCGGTGGCCTTGAGGTTCATTGACGGACTTGCGCCACTCTTAAAAAGATCGTTCAACATTCATTCATTCAACTGATGCACATTCGTATATAACGTCATTTCAAAGATAATAAAAATAAACGGGGCGCGGGTGGTAAAACGGACGGCAGCGAAACAGTCAGAAGCGAAATGGCAGATCCAGTTCGGCAAAGCCATCTGGATCTCAGGTGACCTCGTGTAACAGAAATGACCAGACCTAATCAGACATGTATTTACCATGCAAATCGGTAACTTCGGTAAACAGAAATAATTTTTTTTAGAATTACTCAGATGGACATTTTATGGTAATTACTTGTAAATAATTTCCTTTCCCAACCAGTAAAATCAACGTAAACGTGTAACGAGAAGAAGAAGAATAATAATAAAAATATAGTTTTTGAGAAACAAGAGCCTACGTTTACAAGTACCCGAGTTTAACGACCTGTTACCGGGAAACTTCTTTCGGTACTCCAGACACAATGAGACGAAGCGAACAAATCAATTCAGACTCAACGAATACCAGCCCGCCTACGAGTCTCAAGCAAGTGTTAATATAAGTGGTTGTAAATGTTTGTTTACTTTTATACAGTCCACGTGAGGCGTCGTGGGAAGTTGATTGCTTACTTCGTAAGTGCCGAAGGTAGATTTACAAGAAATAGAAGCAGCGAAACGTGGCTTATTTTATTGCTCGAACAAAGCTGGGTAAAAAAAAAGTCTAGAAGAAATCCGATCGTTTGGGACACAGTGGGACCCTTTCAACGCCGATTCTCTTGTGAATATCAATGAGACGAACTCGGACTAACAACGTAGGTAAATGTGCACTGCTACTATTTCCAGGAATGAGAAAAAAAAGAAAAGAAAAGAACCCAAAGTAGGAAAAGAAAACTAACGGAATTTGTTTTACTACCACGAACGGCCATTCAAATAATAAGGTTCCGTAATGGAGAGAGTTCAGTGATGGAAAGGAATATATCTCGTGAATGCACTGCTCAGATTTATAGCCGTGATTGTATACGTAGCATATGTTTTTATGTCTGAGGAGAGGAGAGTTGAACAGGAGAAAGAGAATATGTACGACTGTAATGCGATGTTTGTTTGTGGACAAATGAAATTTCTGGGAATAATTAGAACTGAACAGGGATGTGACGGATTTTTTAAATTAACAGGAAAAAAGAGCATTTGTTTTATTTATTTCTTTTTTCTTTATTCATTCTAGTCCTGTCATGTAGTGGGAAAAGAAACAGGAAATTTGTGGTCAACTTAATTTGGGTCATTACAGCCTTGTCACGGAAACATGCTGTTAACGAACGGGGCTGACAAAGAGGCGGACGCACACAAATATACGAATATTTCTAAATTTATGCCTCAGCCAATGAATCACATCATGTGATATACACGCACATGCACACATCCCATATCTACCCACGCATGATACATGTATCCTGTTTACCCACTACCCACGCATGATACATGTATCCTGTTTACCCACCACCCACGCATGATACATGTATCCTGTTTACCCACTACCCACGCATGATACATGTATCCTGTTTACCCACCACCCACGCATGATACATGTATCCTGTTTACCCACTACCCACGCATGATACATGTATCCTGTTTACCCACTACACACGCATGATA
>OZ022247.1:5157265-5189765 GCA_963978895.1 Erpobdella octoculata
GTATTGTGAATAGTGGAAACATCATTTATTTGACACGCTTGAATCTAAAAATATCACAGCTGCGTAAACTTTTGTCGAATCAAACTGAAAAGCATGAAGCAAAAAACCAAAAAAAAATGCAAGTTTTGTTGCATAAATAAGATTAAAAAAGATTTTTCAAATGAATTTCACAGGAGACAATGCAAAATTCCACACCATCCTTGGATGGCTTAAAGTTCTGAATCTTTCTCCGTGAGGTACGCCACGAGTGGTATTGGAGCGTGCTTGTGCAAGCAGTCTGCCAGATAATTCACTGCCTTCTCTGACGATGAATGAACAATTCACATGTCAGAAGAAAATGCGCTCAAAAATGTCTTTGCATATTTTACATATTCAATTATGCAAGACTCGTACACTTTTGAATACCCTGACGCAGACTCACCCACAGACACATCCACAGACACATCCACAGACACATCCACAGACACATCCACAGACACATCCACAGACACATCCACAGACACATCCACAGACACTTCCACAGACACATCCACAGACACATCCACAGAAACATCCACAGACACACCCACAGACACATCCACAGACACATCCACAGTCACATCCACAGAAACATCCACAGACACACCCACAGACACATCCACAGACACATCCACAGACACATCCACAGACACATCCACAGACACATCCACAGACACACCCACAGACACACCCACAGACACATCCACAGACACATCCACAGACACATCCACAGGCACGCAAGCACGCACACAACCACACTGACATAAACGTAGGTGTTCACCGTTAGCGTAAGGCAGTTTTAAAATATCGCCGATTGTTGAGTTTCATTCATTAAAAATTTGAATGCCAAAAGCCAAGTTTACGTTCAGCTTCATTATTCAAAACCCATAACTCATGAAGCCCACACAAGTTAAAGATTGCAGTCGAATATCGGAAATGCACATTTAAATCTTTCTCAATTTGAAACCATACCAACGAAATTTTTTTTATACAATAAATTAATGAATGATTTCTTGCCAAATATGTAAAGTAAAATTTTAAAAGAAACGAGAAACAAAAGATTTTGTTGCAGTTTGCAAAAGCACCAATCGATTGACACTGTTTCGATATTTTATGTTTGTCAGCTATATTGCAAGGTCTTTAACAAGAAACAAGTAAATTAAAAACGAATTTTTAAAACCAATGCTCTTATATGTAATTAAAACACAAATTTTGCAATCAATTTTTTCTTATATTACTCTTTTATTTTATGTTAAAGTCGAAATATCTTAATTATATCGAAATATCGAAATTATTTAAAATTATCTAAATTAATTGACTTATTGTAAAACTAATAATTGAATATTGCATTGTCTTCTATTTTGAGCATGTATGCAAAATTTGAAAAAATCTATCATCAGGAAGTGACTCAAAAATTGATTGCAAGATTTGAAACAGACAGAGAAACAAACAGACAGACAGAGAAACAGAGACGACGAGTTAATAAAAGCATTGGTAATAATAATAAAAATATCATCAAAAAGCATCGAATTTAAATATCTCAACTATTTTCATGAAAATTTCGTACACGCTTGAGAATCGCGGTCAGTGAGTGTGGTTCGTGTTAACTTGGTAAAATAGTCTGCCAGTCGGTTAGCGTTTTGTGGTCAAGAAAACCCTCAAAAAAACCCTCAAGAAAACCCTCAAGAAAACCCTCAAGAAAACCCTCAAGAAAACCCTCAAGAAAACCCTCAAGAAAACCCTCAAGAAACCCCTCGATAAAATCCTCAAGAAAATTAACTAAATTAATTGACTTATTGTAAAACTAATAATTGAATATTGCATTGTCTTCTATCTTGAGCATGTATGCAAAATTTGAAAAAAATCTATCATCAGGAAGTGACTCAAAAATTGATTGCAAGATTTGAAACAGACAGAGAAACAGACAGACAGAGAAACAGAGCCGACGAGTTAATAAAAGCATTGGTAAAAAAGTTCTTCATAACGCCAGGCTTTTTGATATAATTAAATAACTTGTGAGTTGACGTCATTAGACTCCCGAGCCGCCGAAACAGCCGCTGAGAAAATAAAAGCAGCTTAGCCGCTGGGTCAGCTGCGGCAGCCGTCAGCCGTGTCGGAAGAAAAGTCGGCCAAGCCGCCGATAAAATTCTGGCTAAGCTCCAGGTGATTTATTGTCATAATTTACAGTTAACATTCAGAATTAAAAGAAATATGTTGCAAACCAATAAGTTTTGAGTCCTATGCTTTCAACTATATATATAGACAACTATATATCAAAGTAGATCTTATGTAGGAATTCAGTTGTCATTTCTTAAAAATCGGCAGTACTATGTGCTAACTTTGAGATTTCATTCTTTACATGGAAGTCACATAGGGCAAGCAATTGCGGACCACACAAAGTATGTCTTGTCCAAGTGTTTCCATGGAGTAAAGAAAGTGATGATAACTTCGTTTTACAACATGCAAACAGAATAAAAGTCTCGCAAATTATGAAAATGATGGCAGTTCAGTATTGTGTGGCTCATTTCCTACATTGACAAATTTCTGTTGACACTATCGCCCGTGTTGATGAGATGATTATGCTGATTACAAATTTCGTGAAATTTTTATTGTTTTTCATTTTAAAAGCTACAGTTCGGAGAGGAAGGTACTTTTTTGGTCGAATTTGCTAAATTAGATGAACGCCACCAGAAGATTAAGACAGCTCTTGAAATCATGAAATCTAGACAATCAGCATCCTATCGCATTAGATATCACTACTGATAGGAAATCATTTACAGCAGCAACCATCAATGCTCACAACAGCCATCATCACCAACATGCAACTTTAAAGAGTAGATCTCCAACTCTATGCAACTCTGTTCTACCCATTATAGATCCTGTCTTTGATCTACAAAAACCTGTAAATAATAATCGGTGATCGGTTAACGAACATAATTCGTTCCAAGACTGTGTTCGCTATCCGAAGTGTTCGTTAACCGATTAATTAGCTCCGAAGACCCTTAAAAATGAAATTAAAAACCAATTATGTATAATTTCTTAGTAAGTTTATTAAGAAAAATAATACATATTTATATAGTTTTTTATATTATTCAGACATTCTCATTTTTTCGTTACTCCTTTAGCTGCTTGAGTCTTCTTGATGACAACTTTCTTAGCTAAGATTGTGCATACTGTAGACCTATTCAAACCATACTTTCTCGCAACATCAACCGCCTTCTGTCCACTCTCTACATTAACTCTAATCTTCTGCTTTGTTTTTATGATGAGGACAGTTCATACGCACAGTGACAGCAGAATTTCGGTAACCGCTCCGTGATATTTGTTTAAGTTCGTTATCCGAATATGTGTTCGTTGTCCGAACAGAAAAATCTCATAAAAATCTTTCGTTATCCGATTTGTTCGTTATCCGAAAAATTTGTTAACCGATCACCCACCGTTCAGTTGTGTCTGAATTTGAGTGAGATCGAACTATTAGAAGTACTGCAAATGTTTCAAAAATAATTTAAATATTTACCGAACTTGTCTCCAGCACAGTGCCAGTCTTATCAATAATTTCACATAGGCCACATAGCCCTTATATAACTCATATGTTACCCGGATTGATAACATTAGCCCACAATATATTATATAGAGCCCCTATGGACTTGCTCACAGGGTATAGTCGTCCAACAGAACACTTTTTCCCAGACAAGAATGACCACAGACACAATCTTGAAAATAAAAGCTGAAAACTACTTAACTGTGATTCTGATCATCAATCACAAAACTCATGTTCTGAAAAGACCACGGTGGCAGTTTCCTCATTCTCCAGCAATTTGGCAGAACTGTTGAACTATTTCTTCGGATGTCTGCAGGTTATGTGCCCGTGGGAGGTATGTTTTCAGTTGCATGACTCATCTGCAACGGTAAGCGATCAAGCATGTGGCAGTTTCCTCAGCCTTAGCTAACTTAATAAAATTCGTTTTCTGCATGACATGAAAAAAATTAGACACGTTCTCTTTAGCCTAATTTAAGCCATCAGCCGGGCCGAATTTTTGTTAAGCCGCCGCCGACCGTGATGTTGTGTGGCTTAGCTGAATTTAAGCCGAGTTTGTCGCTAAGCCAGCAGAAAAATTTTTTAAAGCCGGCTCGGGGGATCTTGACGTCACTAATGAGGTCTTGGGGTCATCATGCGACATATTTGAGTACAAATATGTTAGGTCATCACATCTTCCTTTTTTACTATCTTGTTCGAATACTGTGGCAAGTTGTTTGGTTATTTTTTGATATAGAACTTTAACGTTTTATATTTGTTGGATCTATTTTGAAACCGTTATAATTAAATGAATTTAAATATCCAGTAACGAATTTATTCTAAACTAGCGGGGTTACCTGGCGTTGCCGGGGTTTTTAGAGGTTTTTCTAATGTTTGTCTCTCTCGCTCCCGTTTCCTTCTCCACTTTCCCGTTTTCGTCGCGTTCCCGGTCGCTTTTCCGCTCTCGGTCGTTTTCCAGCTCCCGGTCGCTTTCCCGCTCAGAAGTTTTGTTATTGATTTTCTCTCTGGCTCGCGTTTCCTTCCAAGCTTGCTCTCCCGCTTCCAGTCGCTTTCCCGTTCCCGGTCGCTTTCCCGTTCCCGGTCACTTTCCCGTTCCCGCTCACGCTTGCTCTCCCATTCCCGGTCACGCTTGCTCTCCCATTCCCGGTCACGGTTGCTCTCCCGTTCCCGTTCCCGTTCACGCTCATTTTCTCTTTTCCATTCTTTCATAACTTCTTTTAGCCTATAAAACGTAAAATAGATTTGCTAAGACTATATATATATATATATATATATATATATGAATGTTTGTGGGTTAGTTTGTCTATTATAGAAACGGGAAAGCGACCCGGAACGGTCAGCGAGCGGAAACGGAAAAGCAAGCGTGAGCGGGAATGGGAGAGCAAATGTGAGCGGGAACGGGACAGCGACCGGGAACGGGAAAACGACCGGGAGCGGGAAAACGACCGGGAGCGGGAAAGCGACCGGGAGCGGGAAAACGACCGAAAACGGAAAAGCGAGCAGGAGTGGGAAAGCAAGCGGGAAAGGAAACGGGAGAGAAAGAGACAAACATTAGAAAAACCTCTAAAAACCCGGGCAACGCCGGGTATCTCCGCTAGTACATACATAAACACACACACAGACATGCACATACACATACATACATACACACATACATACGCACATACATATATATATAGTTCCCGCTCGCTCGCCCGCTCCGCTCCGCTCATTTTGTGACGGATTTCAAAATTTTTTCTCTATATTTGATTCCCCTTGACTCTCAAGGTTGTGTGAAAATTTCATTACGATCGGATGAATGGTGTAGCAATGCATGAATAACATATATATATACATACATACATACATACATACATACATACAAACCGTTTGTTTGTCTTTATACTGAAATGATTTTTTATTTGTATTTACACTTTTGATCTAGAAAATGTTGTGTACTTTTATAAGTCTTTGTATTTAAATCTTTTATTATATTAAGCTTACTAACGGTCATGCTTGAATGTGGATGTAACTTACAAACATTAACAAATTTCTCGTCATCCAATCAAGCTGAAACTTGGAATATTAACTCACTCCTCTGATATTGCATTTTATTATATTTTAAAATATTTTAAAAAGTTTTTTTTACGTTTTTAATTAAATTTTTTTATTTATCTCCGAAGAAACAAATTAATAATATAAAAATATATAAATCTGTTTTTTGTTTTTTTTGTTTTTTAAATTTTTGTTGTTGTGGTTTGGTTAATAAATTAAACAAGCAAGCAAGCAGACAAACAACACAATTTAGTATAAAAAAAAACGTTTATCCGCCTGTAATTAATTGCAGGAAAACCTCTATACAATTTCTTATACTTTTCTTGTAATTACAAAATGAAATTATCTCTCGTATTTTATTACACCAATTAAACATAAAAGATCTCCCGTCTCGATAACCAACCCGTAGACGACTTCTATAAATTGAACCCACGGAAACGTTTTCTTGCGTAATTCCGACAGTTTTTCATGGCGACGCTAAAAAAAAAGAAGACTTTCAAAAAACTTTTATAACGAAAATTTAAATTAAAGAAAACATAGAAAAAAACAAAAATGTTTTAAAACATTTTTATTTATTTATTTTATTTTAAAACCTTTTTATATATATATTTTATTTTAAAACATTTTTATTTATTTATTTTATTTTAAAACATTTTTATTTATTTATTTTATTTTAAAACATTTTTATATATTTATTTTATTTTAAAACATTTTTATTTATTTATTTTATTTTAAAACATTTTTAGTTGAACTGGAAAACAAGAAACGGAAGTCAATGTTTTATACGGACGACGATTAATGTTCTTCTCTTTGAATGTTGACTTCCACTTCCGCCATCTTGCCCCCGTTTCCATGGTTTCCATGTCTCTCTTTTTTTCGACTTTTTAAAGTTCTGACACGAAAGTGAAGAAATTCTTCTGACTCGAAATTCGATTGCTTCATGATAGAAACAAACATCTCTTCATACTTTTATGACTTGTGACAATTCATCTCTCATTATAAAACTTTCATCATTTTAACTGGTTTAATGGAAACTCTTGTAAAGACAAATGTTTCCTGTCTATGTACAAGTTTACAACTTTCATCATGTATGGTTATTTAACCCGGTAGAATATTTATATTATGTAAATGTTAATGTAAATGTTTGATAATTTATTGAGCGCCTTTTCCGCTTTGTTCAAAGGCGCTGTTCTTTTACATGCCCCACGGAGAGAACGATTTTACCCGCTAAATTTTCCGTTGACATGGGCTACTAGGCAGTGAGTGGGAGTCGAACCGTGAAGCTCTAACATTCAAGGCTAACGCTCTACCAACTCAGCTAACCTAGCACCTATTATGTTATGGACAGCTGTTCGGTTATTTTTATTATATTTATATTTATTATTATCCGATATTTTTTATATATGTTTGTTTGTCTGTTTGTTTGTTTGTTTGTTTGTTTGTTTGTTTGTTTGTTTGTTTGTTTGTTTGTTTGTTTGTTTGTTTGTTTGTTTGTTTGTTTGTTTGTTTGTTTGTTTGTTTGTTTGTTTGTTTGTTTGTTTGTTTGTTTGTTTGTTTGTTTGTTTGTTTGTTTGTTTGTTTGTTTGTTTGTTTGTTTGTTTGTTTGTTTGTTTGTTTGTTTGTTTGTTTGTTTGTCTGATTGTTTGTTTGTTTGTCTTTTATGCAAATCCAAACCGCTGAACCAATTTTAACAAAATATGGTATGGAGGTAGATCTGAAAAAGTAAAATGTCATAAGGTTTTTTTAATTGAAATTTTTTTAAATTTTCTATTGATCAAATAAGTTAAGGAAAAAACGAGTTTTCCAACAGAATTTTTTATTTCAATTACACTCGATTTAGAATCACGAAAGATGTTCAAATTAAATTTTTTTAATTGAATTATGTATTGTCATCCAATATAAAGCTATGCTGAAAATTTCAGCTTCCTAGCTAGTCAAAAAGCTGGTTAAATTTTACTTGCAAGATTTGCGTACAGAGAAAAACACGCACAAACAGAGATTGTAAGCTAAATAAAGGTTTTTAAAAAGTTTGTAATAAAAACTTTTCAGGCCAAAATTGCCTATGTACGAACATCAGAGGTTATTACGTATCAAAATTTAAATTCAGTTTACATAACAATGTTTGAAGGTTACAAGCAGCTTTTAGCAAATCTATTTCAGCTTTTATATGCAGAAAGTAAGGAGAGTAAAAAAAATAGGAGCGGAAGCAGGAAACAAACAGGAAAAGGAACTGAAGAGCAAGCGAGCTTGGGAAAGCGAGTGGGAGCGGGAGCGGGAGAGCGAGCGGGAAAGTAGAGTTAGCGGGAACGGGAGAGCAAGCGGGTGAAGGACATGCTGGGTCATGCTGAGTCGGGTCAAGTCTGGTTAATCAGTTAAGAGAGTGTATGGATCGGGTCGAGTCAACGTATTGCAGTGATTCGGGGCGGGTTGGCAAAAATTGACAGGTGCATAACATAATATAAAAAACGCAAACAAACAAACGTGTAATACAAATGACATTATACCAATACACCTAAGCGACCTACATAAAGCATACACACAGCATACATGCACATACACATACACATACACATACACATACACATACACATACACATACACATACACATACACATACACATACACATACACATACACATACACATACACATACACATACACATACACATACACATACACATACACATACACATACACATACACATACACATACACATACACATACACATACACATACACATACACATACGCATACGCATACGCATACGCATACGCATACGCATACGCATACGCATACGCATACGCATACGCATACGCATACACATACGCATACGCATACACATACACATACACATACACATACACATACACATACACATACACATACACATACACATACACATACACATACACATACACATACACATACACATACACATACACATACACATACACATACACATACACATACACATACACATACACATACACATACGCATACCCATACCCATACCCATACGCATACGCATACGCATACGCATACACATACACATACACATACACATACACATACACATACACATACACATACACATACACATACACATACACATACACATACACATACACATACACATACACATACACATACACATACACATACACATACACATACGCATACGCATACGCATACGCATACACATACACATACACATACACATATTTATACACATACACATACAAATAAAAGCAAAGGGAGCACCGTTGCAAAGGGGAATATTTTTAGAAGAAAACAGAGCTGAAACTCCAGTGGGAGTGTTTCGAATTTTTGATTTGACCAAAACGTCTATCGCTTGAAATAAAACGACTTTGCTAAAAGATTTTGTGCATTAATGTTTCCAAAAAAGATTCTTTAATGTTTCTTATGTTTGTTGTCGGACAGTAAAAACCCGTCTTTTTATTCTGTTATGTTTTTCTGAAATAGTTCCATTTTTTTATTTATAAAATTAAATTATCTTAGAATGTTTGCAAACAGTTTTATTCGAGAGAAACTGAAAAACAAAACTCAAATGAGAAAATGAGCGTTTTAATCAGGAAGAGACAAGAGAGAATGTGGAGCTAATTTTCATGGAGAACTGAAACGCTGGAAGTGATAGATGGACAAGGGAAGTGGAGCAAGTCGATTAGAAATATCAAAAATGAAAGTACACCACAAAACAATGGAAAATATGCTGGAGAATATATGAGACAAAATCACAAAAAATAAAATTACTGAAATGCTCTACAACAAAATGCTATCAAATAACGTTTTGTTATGTATAGGAATGTAAAATCAGAATCTTTATGATAACAGAGAATATTTTTAACGCATTATTTGGTTAAAAACGAGTATATTTAAAGGCAAAAAAATATTTGGGTAAGGGTGGGGTGAAGATTGAACCTAGGTACCTGGGAATTTTTGTCGGTTAAGACATGTTAACTCATTGGTCAAAAATATTCATCATGTTTATTGCTTTAATTAATTAATTATAAACGTGTAATAGTAAGGGTTGGTTACTAAAGGGAATCACACTCCTTGTCGCCCAAAACAAAAGAACAATATTTTACTGGGAAATTTCGTGGAAGGCCAGAGAAAGCAAACAAGCAAGCAATGAGCAATCAAGTAAGATGAGAAGTGAAAATCTTCATGCAAGTTGCTTCTCTTTAAAACAACTCTTTTTCTTGCATTCTCAATTTCATCCATTAATGAGTCCATCATGCACCTGATTGGTCCGTTGCTATTTCACTCGTACGTATATATATCTTCCTCTCTTTCATTTCATTTTCTGTTGCTCCATGAAAAACAGAGTAATTGAACGATAAACAATATTATGACATCTAATGGATGAATATGATGATTCCGAGTTATTTGGGAGATATTCGAAACTTCCAATCGTTTTACAGTTATTTCTGGTGTCTTCGTCATCATCATCATCGTCATCGTCATCGTCATCGTCATCATCATCGTCATCGTCATCGTCATCGTCATCGTCATCGTCATCGTCACCGTCATCATCATCATCATCATCATCATCATCATCATCATCATCGTCTCCAGCATCATTATCACCACCACTATCAATAATAGTGTTACGTTGGTCATAATAGATGACATGGCACAATAGCATGTTCATTTCTGAATTACGATTCCATTTCTCCAATAAACTTTTGTTTACTCAACAATTTCATCAGTGTTCTTTTTATGAAATAAAACTAAATCATCAAAATTTAACGTTTAATTTTTTGTTAACATTTCAAAATGAAAAGTTGTACCTTCAAATAAGAATGTAAGTTGTATGACTATTTATTATTTGACATTCAGAAACACATATTTATGAGCATCAATAAAATAACAACAGCCAGTGTGGAGAGTTTCCAACAATGAAGTATTATTTTATTTTTATGTTTATTACCAATATTGATGCCTTCCTATCAATCTCTGACCGACCGTCAATGGGAATGTTTTCTTTTGCTCATTCTGCACACACGGACACTCACACAAAGGCACACGGACACTCACACAAAGGCACACAGACACTCACACAAAGGCACACACGGACACACGGACACTCACATAAAGACACACAGACACTCACACAAAGGCACACAAACACTCACACAAAAGCACAGAAACACTCACTAACACACACAATAACTCCGCCTTGCTTTTGCAAGCCAGTCCCAAGCCTGGAGAAAGGAGGAGGGAAAAGTTAAAAGGATCAAATTATGATCCACGACAGGAAGTACTTAGGTGCTTCTGACACACAGCCGTTTCAGTCTTAAAACACTTTGTGTAGAGGACATTAAACTATTATATAAATTAAAACCCACTAACACACATATCCGACCACACTCAACGAAATGCAAACATCACACAAAGTCACACAAGCACGCACAATTACATGCACACATACATGCCTCGTGACGGTGGCAGCTTTAAAACGCGCACAGACCACCAGGCACTCTCCAAGGGAGGCGACCAACTTCTTTTTAAGGACGCCACCAAGCGAGCAGTCTCTCATTGATGCAGTCAGTTCTGCTACAAAATGTCGGCATATTTTTCTTCTACTTAACTGATTATATTAAATTCGTTATTAAGACATTGAATTTAATTGAAACACTAACAGCGTCTGTTGAACATAATTTGTTTCAACTTAATCTTCAAAAACTTGTTCGATGACAATTTTAAAAAAAATAAATTTATTAATTCACAACTATTATTAACTGATAATTAATATAATAATTAATTATAATAAATTAAAAAATAAATTATCGAAGAATTAAAAAAACAACATGATTCTCGTGCTTCACATTGTCTCTGTTGCCATGACCACTGGACTTCCTTCGACTTTCTTCGGCAAAAAACAGGACAGCGGTGAGAGATTGTAATACTTTGAATGAAAAATATTATGTAAATATACATATTATAACTTATATCAAATATAAAAATTTTATGCTAATTTATTTTATATATAAGTGATAAAATTAATTATATTACAGATATAAATCGTTTAAAAACAAATTAAATTAGAAGGTAAAATGAATACATCACGATGCGAGAAAGTTAAAATTTTATTCATATTAAATTATGTTGAATTTATCGATTCTGAAGCCAGCTTAACGAATTGCTTTCATTTCCATCCTTTTTTGCATCAGAAATTTCTAAATAAAAGCTAGTTTATGAAATTCTTAAAAATTATATAACGTTGTTAATTCAAAATTAATGGTCATACATGTTCATAAATGTCCATCATAAGATGTTCCCGCTTGCAAGTTCGCTTGTATTTTGCTTCTCAGATGATTTTTTGCGGATAGCGAAATACGAAAAAGGCAATTTATAAAGGAAACATGAATTCTTAATGAAAGATCTTCAAGCATTCTATAAATCATTTTTTTTTACAAAATGTTTCATCACTCATCTGTTTCATCGTTTACAGCTTTATTCGTACACTCATCTAGTTCATCGTTTACAGCTTTATTCGCACACTCATTTGTTTCATCGTTTACGGCTCTATTCGCACACTCATTTCATCATTTCATCAATTTCATTCATTCTCATTTAGATGCACACAAGCTTTGTTTCTCTTCTTCTGCGAATGCAAATTCTCCGATAAACTGTTAAGATGTTCTTGGGACGTTTCCAACGCAAATACAAAAGGATTTTTAGAAGCAAATTTTTTCTTTCAACTTTTAAACAACCCGTACTTCAGGGGCTACTTTGAAATAAAAAGAAAATCAGGGTACGACTGGAGATGGTTGGAAGAAGCAGGAAGGGAAGAAACAAAAAGAAGCTGGAATTGAAAAAAAAGTAAGATAGGCAGAGGAAGAGAGAGAAAAAGAGAGAGAGAGAGAGAGAGAGAGAGAGAGAGAGAAAGAAAAAAAAGAAATAGAAAGAGAAAGAGAAAGAGAAAGAGAAAGAGAAAGAGAAAGAGAAAGAGAAAGAGAAAGAGAAAGAGAAAGAGAAAAAAAGAAAGAAAAAAGGAAGAAAAGTCATAAAAAGACGTAACAAAGCATGCAAACACACACACACAAGGCAACAACAGGCATGCAACCTTTTGAACATTATACACAAAAGAACTCTTAACTTTGATGATGAACAAAAAGTAGAGGAAGAAGAAGAACAACCGCTAAGCCTTTTTTTACTTCTTTTTCAATTTTTCTTTCTCGATCATCGAGCGCGCACACACACACACTCACTTACACGCACACACACACACATACACGCACACACACACACGCGTGCAAACACACACACACAAACAAACAAACACGTCAACACAAACAGCATACGCGTGCAGATTCATGTGTTTTAATAAAAGACGCTGGTGCTGGTTGGAGTGGAAAGCTTGCCATCTTCGTCTTCATTAACCGGGATTTAAGATATATTTCAATTTATCTACAATTATCTCATCATTTTACATTTTTTCCTATCTATAATTTGTTTTTATTTTAATAAGTTAAAGAGCCCTTTGGTTTGAGGGTGTTTAAACACGCCGTACATGAGCACGTGTTTTAATGTCCGTGCTTAAAGAGGGACTGAAAGGGGGGAGGAGGGGGGGGTTGAATGTGTCTACGAGCCACTGATCGCCTGGACATTGACAAAATGTCTTCTGCCAGCATCTTCGAAAGAACATTCCGTCAATGTGGACACACAGGATAATTTCTTAAACATTTTAAATCTTCTTCGAAAGAAATTCCGATGCGAAGTTTTCTCGCTGCAAATTTGAAAGCAAAGCAATTTTTCAAGCGGCAAGCAAACGAGCAAGCAAGCAGGCTAGCAGGACATCAGAAGGCGGCGGCTGGAAATGTTGGAGAGAATTGAATCACTAGAAATCGATTTACGCGATGAGTTGATGAAATTGAACAAACAGTAAACCATCGCTTATTTTAAATGTAATAAATCGTTTGAATATAAATAATAAATATATATAAATATATGTACATGTGAAAGAAGACCATTGAAATATTTCAGGCGCAAATGAAAAATTTGATGATAATTCGGGGCTCCTGTGCTTCTCCATGGATGGACATAAATCGTGGAGAAGAAATTCCGTTGACGTTTTCAAATGAAAAATTCATTTTTTCAGTATTAAGTTTTTTTTTCTACTGCGGAAAACCAGCATTTTCATGAATTGTTTTGTTCAATGTCCTGTTGAAATAAAACACGTCAAATCCTTGAAAAATAGCTTCTTCCCATGCAGTGCGTTTCTCTCAAACACAGGGAAAGCACACAACGAAAGTACTAGCCTGCAAGTTTAAGGAAATTATTTAGAGCTAGCAAATCCGTCGCGACTTCGCTCGCTTGAGATCAGAAAACTTGAACCGTGCATTCATAGTAGATTACGGCACGGGCTGATTTCTTACGGCCAGGCCCGTCGACAACTTGCCCCGGCCCGTTTTATAAGCCAAAATTCCAGGCCCAGCCTGGCCCGTCTAATTTGGGCCCGGCTGTTTTTACAGGCTTACAAGTTCTATATACATGGCGAAAAATGTCGGCTCGTCCAACCTTGACCTTCACTTCAGGTTTAGCCCGTCTTAACTTAAAATCACGGCCTGGCCCGGCCCGTGCAGTACCTACTGTAATCTATAGAGCATTACACGGATTGTTTAGACCCGGTTCGGCTTATTTTATAGGCAGAAAATTCTCGGTCTGGTTTCTTATTATTATATATAGATAGATTAACATTTTTTGCTTTTCATAATGAAAATGCCGTGCCACGACTCTGAAATGCTGTGACCAAAATCTGAGGAGGTGTGGCCAAAATCTGAGGGGGTGTGGCCAAAATCTTAGGATGTGTGCCCCAACTCTGTTGATATCGTGCCTCCCCAACTCTGATGATGCCGTGGCTCAACTTTGAGAAATATTTCTGTTTTAAATGCTTTAATTAACCTTCCCTTGTTCGACTACCCAGGGATTATAGAATCTCGTAATCTAACTTTTAGCAACTTATCGATACACGTATAACATGGTACATTTGTATTTTAGAAATTTATTTTATTTAACAACTAAACAGTAAATTTTTGCTCATTTTTCTTTTTGAAAAATTGAAAAACATACAAAATTGAAGAATTGTGTTTCACAAACATTGATTGCGGCAAATTTGGGTGAGTTAAAAGAACTAAGAGCATGTTATTTGCTGATTTTGCTTTGTGAAATTTAATTTATTTTCAATATTAAATAATTATTAAAAATCGTGTGTAATGAGTGAATGGCGAAAATATAAAATTTAATATTGAGAGACTCTCAATGAACCGCAATTAAAACGCAAAAGTTATTTCCGGTGAAACAAAATATTTGTAAATATAGGAATATGAGAAGGACGTTTGCAGCCATAAACACAATCATCACCAGCATATTCAACATAACCGCCACAATTGCATCCACCATGAACATCACCAACATTACTTACATCATTTCCATCCCCATCTCATCTCAATCATTATCATCGTCATCATCATCATCGTCGTCGTCGTCATTATCATCATCATCATCGTCATCGTCATCGTCATCGTCATCGTCATCGTCATCGTCATCGTCATCGTCATCGTCATCGTCATCGTCATCGTCATCGTCATCGTCATCGTCATCGTCATCGTCATCGTCATCGTCATCGTCATCGTCATCGTCATCGTCATCGTCATCGTCATCGTCATCATCATCATCATCATCATCATCATCATCATCATCATCATCATCATCATCATCACCACCACCATCATCATCACCATAATTATATCAAAATCACCAGCAACATCAATCATAAAAATTTTATAATGCTTTTTTTAATATTTTCGAAACGCACCCTTTTTTTTTACAATCCCACGCACATACAGTTTCTTGTCGCTCCTTTTTAATAATATTTTCATAGTAAAAGCAAAATACGCTAGTAATATAATTATATAAACACAAAGTTGTAGGGTTACATTAATAAGAATTCTTATTTCTAAAAAATCATGTAAATAAGAGGAAAAAAACATCTAAAGAGATTGGTGAAAGTAAGATTTAAAGAATGACTCTGAATGTGTTTATCACGGTGGAACAATATTGTTGGGTAATCAATATCCCTAGAATTCAATTTGCTAAGAGGCACAAGGCATAAATCATCCATCTCTTGTGTCACAGTTTAAGAAAGAGCTGTTGGCATATAAATCACTAGGTTGGCAGAATTAAAGAGAAATCGCTTAAAAAATTGTTTTTCGAATAATTATACGCGTAAATAATAAAAAAAATATTTGTTTTTCAATGTTTCGCATGGCTGTAGTGTTGTGGTGAGATATCATTTATATGTCATGTTAGAGATGAATGCTTATAAATCTAAGTCGGGTCAGCATTATCAGAAAATTTGGTTATGTGAGTTCAGATATTGACCGATTGGAGAGGTTATAAATGCAAAAAGTAAGATAGGCTAATAATGAGTGATGTATGAAATTTTAAAAATATAAATTTTAGTTCTGAAAAGCATTTAAATTTCAATCTGACCATAATTATATGGTTTGCATGGTTTGTGATGCTTTATTAACATTGACACAATTTTAAGACTTGTTCAATCTTAAACAAAAACGAAATTTCTCCGAATAAACTTTATTTTCAAAAGGCGGAGGAAAGTGAAGACGAATTTTAAGGTTTTTGTCCACCAGAAATAAGATAAATGTAAAGAGAAGGAACGAATCCCGTGAAAAGAGTGTTGCAAGAGCACATTTATTTGTGGAATACATTTTAGAAATTTCAATTCAAGAAGCATTCTATCGGGGCATGCATGTGGGATTAGTTGGGAGAGTGTATTGAGAGAGAGAGAGGAGGGTGGTGTATCAGACACTCATGCACCGTGTATGGGTGGTGAGAAAATGAGGGAAGAAGGTAACTGGGAGAGTTTTAGCAGGAATAATATAATTAGGGAGGAAATTATTGGGGATTAATATGAGTGAAAAAAAATTATTGGGGGTTAATATGAGTGAGGAAAAATTATTGGGGATTAATATGAGTGAGGAAAAATTATTGGGGATTAATATGAGTGAGGAAAAATTATTGGGGAATAATATGAGTGAGGAAAAATTAGTGGGGGTTAATATGATTGAGAAAAAATTTATTGGAGGTTTTTATGAGTGAGGAAAAATTATTTATGAGAGAATACGGGTAAGGTACATATAAGTGCATAAAATAAATGAAGAGAATATTAGTATGACAAATATTAGTACTAGTAGCAAGAAACGAAAAAAAACTGAAGATAGAATTAACCAGAAAGTGGAGTACCTAAACAGTTAAACACACTTGAAATTAATCCTCCAACACAGTATTACCGGATTTTGTTTAGTAATATTTACTTTTGTATTTCAACTTGATGTGTTTAATGTGAATGAACCATCATGGTGTCTTCTCTTATTACCGATGGAGATAATTAGTGGCTGGCATTATGAAATAAATTACAAACGTTCGCAACTTGAATTGATATTTTCTGCAAGTTTATTAATGATAATTTGTTTATTGTTTTCATGAAAAAAATATTTGGAGACACATTTGACCGTTCGTGCCTTCGGGGAAATAAACAAGAACGGAATTTATTTTTTCCATTTCCTTGTTCGTTGACGGAAAGAAAACTTTCAAGTCGACCATGTTCGTTTTAAACTTTTTCAAAACAAAACTTTTACTTTTTTATTTTTATTTTTATTTTTATAAACAATGAAGCTGTATTTTAAAACCGTTTTTTAGACTCAAAACAATCCTACTTAGTGCCGGTGGTATCACACACACATACAGTGACATACACATACAAATACACACACACATACAGTGACATACACATACAAACACACACATACACACAGGCCCGTCGGGACGGGGGGGTGTGGGGGGGTGCTTCACCCCCCTACTTGTCAGCACATTGTCGGTAAAATTATATTGTCGGTAAAACTTATGTTGTCGGTTGAAATAAAATTATATTGTCGATAACACTTACATTGTCAGTTGAGATAAAAATATATTGCCGGTAAAACTTCTTAGGATTCTCAGTTGAAATAGAAATATATTGTCGGTAACTCAGCAGGACGAAAACGCACAACAACACACCAACACATTGGAAAATGCTGACCAGGTTAAACTCCAGGCTAATAAGAAGTCCAGGGCTATACTATGAAACAAAAGTGCTCACCAGCACATACGCACATAGGAAAAGTCCTGATACAGCTAGGCCTGGGGAGGATAGCGGGAAGTTACGAAGCTAAGTGATGCATGTATGTTTCGTATGTATGGTCGATGAGGTCAGAAAATCCGCGAAAACTTTATCCTTTGTGTCCTATTGTGTTAGCTATTAGAAGTTCTTGTCGACAGAGATCAAGTTATATCGGAATTGTCATCAAATATGAATGCAGCAATTCTTAAAAAAGTTGTTAATCCTGATTTCATCATAATGCTGATGCTTATTAAAGGGGTTATTGCAAAGACAAAAATTCTCACTGATGAACTTCAGAAAATCGAGTTGAACATCTTAGATGCAAAAATGATAGTATCTTCTACAATAAAATCTCTAGAACAAATAAGAATTAATGAAAAAGGTGTGCATAGTGAAATTGATGCTGCAATTAAAATATGTATTAACTTTGACATAGATGCAATACAAATTTACGAAATTCGCCATAGACGAAAGCTGATTCCAGCTCGTTTTGATGACAGACCTGAGACAGCCTGTAACATGAATTTCTACCAATATTACTCGCAGCAACTCAATTGTGTGTTGGACACGCTTATTCACGAAATGAATGGAAATTTACTGGCATCCTGGGTTAGCATTGAGCCATTTTCTATTCTTCAACAACCTACAAAAACATTTGACATAAAAGATGTTGAAAAACTGTGTCTCATGATGCTAAATAATGGAGTAATCACTGATGTTTATTCATTCCAAGCCGAACTTGAAATTTTTATGAATACATTCAGTGAATCAGAAACTCCAGCAAACAATGATCGTTTGAAACGATCCTGGCAAAAACGACAAATATTTCCTGGGGTTTTCAAAGTTTTCAAGTTAATGGCGTCAGCTCCTGTATCTGTGGCTAGTGATGAAAGAACGTTTAGCAAATTAAAATTTGTAAAAACTTATTTGCGTTCCACGATGACGGATGATAGATTGGACTCCTTGATATTGCTGGCTTCAGAGAAGGACTTTCTGGACAACATCGATCTTGATGAATTGGTGAAAAAGTGGTCCATAATAAAACAAAGACGCATCCGAATTGATTAAATATTTTTGTATTATTTTAATATTGCAATTTTTTGAACTAATACGTGCTTTTTTTAAATATACAATATATAAAATCAATAACTTATTTGAATAAAAAAGTACTAAAAACTTTGTCGGTAAAATGTGGCTGATACACCCCCCCCAGAATTGGTATGCTAGCTACGGCCCTGCATACACACACATACACGCCTACAAAAACACAGAAGTAAACTACTACACAATACACATGCTAACAACCACAAACACACATTCGATACGTTAGGAAAACTTGGCAAGCTAATTTGGCTTGAGAAATTGTCGTGTAATGTTCTTTTGCTGTCAAGCTGTATAACTGCACACCTGCCACGATGCGAAATATTGTTATCCCGGGAATGTATTCTGTAATTATACACCGTCTTCATTATAAGTATAATAAGTATATTAAGTAGTAATTAATTATATCATAAAAACGTGTAATTATTTTTAATTGAAATTAATTATATCATAAATACGCGAAATTATTTTTAAATGAAATTAATTATATCATAAATATGTGTATTTATTTTTAATTGAAATTAATTATATCATAAATACGCATGATCGAGTCATTAATGAGCAGCTTGTTTATACTGCTGATCAAATCAGTCAAATGTGCAATTTCAGACATCAGAGGTTCTTCTCGTCTTGATAGATTAAGTCTCATTTGCTGAATAAATGCGCCATCGTGAACGCATCATTAACACACTGATGTGAGGCTGTTCCAACAACAAGACATCTGACAACTAGAGAAGAGAGAGAAAGAGAAAAAAACAAGTCATCGTCTCTATTTAATTGCAACGGCGAATTCGCTCAGTTTACAGTTCGTGCTTCAGCTAAAGCGACTAAGCCGGCTTCTTGCCGCTACACTCGGTCAGTTATTGGCTTCAGCCGACTCTTTTGGACGTTATTTAAAGATGGAAGCTGCGCGCGCGCACACACACACACACACACACACACACACACACACACACACACACGCACACACAAGCATGCATGCAAAATAGAAACACAATAGTTGTACATTGATCATTGTTTTGCACTGTTATCTTGAAGAGCTTTTCGGCGGAATTAATCTTTGATAAGCTTAGCAGCTTCACGTGCACACACACATGAGCTGCATTAGGGGGGGGGGCGTTAATACTTCCTCAGCCTCCTCTTACTCCCCCTACAATAGTTTTTCTAAGCCAGCTTTTGTGTTTTAGGTTGAAAAAAAATGTTAAAAAATTATTTTTTATTAAAGAAGGGCAGCAGGTTTTTTCACGACTTTTGAACTGCTGAATCAATCTGAAATGTTTTGTTTCCACAGAAACTTAAGGTATGAAAGTGTGAGCAGTTTCGTGCCCGGTGTTGATGTGCCCACACGGTCTATTATCATCACTCCAATTTTAATTTTTTTTAATAGTCATAGAAAACATACATAATTTTGACGCTGAACAAAAGTTGAAACAAAATTAAAAGAGCGGTTATCATCTTAACATATGATCACGTATGAAATTGCTTAAATACTAATAAATCGTGTTTTACGATACGATATCAAAAGAGATGCAGAGTTAATCTAAAGGCGTAATATTGAAGGAAAAGAGCAAGAAGTGGACTAGCTACATAAAGAAGGTTTTTGAATATGGATAGAAGAGGGCGGTGTTTATCTGTAAGTAGCATGCTTTCCAAAGATGGAGGTACATAAATAACGGGCAATTCTTTTCCATGCAAGCTATCCATATCTTTAGGTATGTGTTTATGCAATGCGTATGCAGTATTATAGATGCATGCGTGTTCTTGAGCGTGGCTGCGGATGTGTGGATGTGAGTGTACAAACTGTACATGTTTGAAAGAAAGACATACACTTGTATGGGTCTACGGATGTGCATTATTGTGCATATGCAATGCGTGTTAGACTGCAAGTATGGATGTGCATTTGCATGTACGTATGCAAGTATAGATGTGCATATGTATGCATATACGTATGTATGCAAGTATGCATGTGCATTTGTATGTATGTATGCGAGTATGTATGCAAGTATTGATGATGTGTATATGCATGCATAATGGCAATGTTCATATATGCATGCATGCATGGATGCATGGATGTGCATATGCAGTAACCTGTGTGGCATCGGCGATAACTTGCCGTCATGTAAAGAAACATCAATTTCATCTTGCGTGTGTTTTTGTTTGCCTCTATTTCTTCTTTTTTATCACTTTTTTTAACTAAAAAAACCCCGAAAAACTTTCAAGTGAGCTTTCCGGAACTCGTCTTTCCATTTATTTGCATTTTTAAACCTGAAAAGAAACAAGAAAGAAGAAAAGACTTTGATTTTTAAATGCATTTCACGCTGTCGTCCCAACCAACCAACGATAATTATTGCGAATCGCATAATTACGAAAAGCACACGAGATTCTTATAGAAAGAAACAGGGGAAGCAGATTTGATGCGCCGCCATAAAAGCAGGTTTTGCCGGCGGAGATCTATCGCACTACTGTTAGTCAAGGTACGTTATTTAGCGGGAATGAAAAAAAACTGCTTGCTATCTCATGCATTTTAATGAAGAAAGGAAAGGGGAGATGATCGAGCCAGGCATGCGTCGGTGAGCCGGGAGGGGGTGGAATGGGTCGGTCGTTCGGGGGGGGGGGTGGGTTGGAGTGGGTCATCGGTAGGTGGTGCAGAGAATGATGACGTGACTTGTGTGTGTGACCAGCGTGGGGCTGTTCGAGGGAGACGTTTTAAACGAAAGCGCGCGGAGGGATACAGGTGTGCAGTTGATTCAATTATGCAGATTTGTTTGAAAAGAGGTAAACAGGTCGTATAAAAATAACAATAATAATAATGGTACCAAATCTAAACAACAGTAATAATAACAATAATTATTACTCTTTTAGCCATAACGGTGAATGGAAGTAAATTTGATAACCAAAAAACACGATGCGATGATATAAGATTGAGATATTGTTGATTTAGGTTTATTTGCATCACCGACGTCTTTTTCATCGTCATCGTCATCGTCATCGTCATCGTCATCGTCATCGTCATCGTCATCGTCATCGTCATCGTCATCATCATCATCATCATCATCATCATCATCATCATCATCATCATCGTCATCATCGTCATCATCGTCATCATCGTCATCATCGTCATCATCGTCATCATCGTCATCATCGTCATCATCATCGTCATCGTCATCGTCATCGTCATCGTCATCGTCATCGTCATCGTCATCGTCATCGTCATCGTCATCGTCATCGTCATCATCATCATCATCATCATCATCATCATCATCATCATCATCATCATCATCATCATCATCATCATCATCATCATCATCATCATCATCATCATCATCATCATCATCGTCATCGTTATCATCATAATCCACTGATGATGTCTCATATTTTCATCATCTCCATTTCCACTTCGGAAGCACCAACCACATGAACAGCGATTTTCTTTTTTTCCAGCTTAAAATGAAATGTCTCGTTGACATCTCCTTATCTGGAAGATGCAGTTACAAGCAGGCGTCAAACGGATCCTTCCTGATGAATTTAAACATTTCCGTCAAACATTATTTTGAGACTCAGAATAAATAAAATAAAAAAAAACTACAAAAAGTTATTAAGAACCGCTCATCCGCTTCCATGCACTGTCAACAATCCTTTTCTCTCTCTTCCAACTTTTTTAGCGCTTGATTTTTTAAAATAAATATTTTATAAAAACACGTGGTTTGAATAATTTAATAAATAATTTATTCAAGAGATGAACAAGCATCGATGAACATTGAACAGTTTATATTCATAATAATATCAAATTACAAATAGTCAAGTTATTATTTGTATTTGTTATATGCAAGTTTTTTTTCAAAAAAAAATTTTATATTAAGCAAATATTTTATATTAAGCAAATATTTTATATTAAGCAAATATTGTGGCTTATCTTGTCAGTCTTTTTTGACAAATTGGTAAATAATTAATATAACACTTTAAGATTCAGTCTCAAAACGAGATTTATCTTTTTTTCGCAACTACGAAATTTGAAATAATTTAAAATATTGAATTACGTTGTCTGTATTTTTGTCTCTGTGTTCATGTGTGTGTAGATGGATGGACGGACGAACGGACAGAGAGACGGACAGACGGACGGATGGATGGATGGTTGGATGAATGGCTGGATGGAGGAATGGATGTATGTTAGATTTTTTGTTTAATACATTGTTTTTTATTATTTATTTATTTATTTGTTAAATAATTTTGATTGCGTTATTAATATATTAATAAAATTAGTAGCAATTTGGTTTTTAATTTAAATTAATTAAATATTTTATTACCAATAATGAATTTATAATTAAAATATGTTTATTTATAAAGGAATCACAATATTAGAATTATAAGCAATAACTAGAAATTTAAAAAAAAATCAAACTATGAAAAGGAAAGTTGTGAACGAGGAAATGAAATTCAGGCAAATAAGTGATGGAGAGAAAAAGCGGATGTCGGTGGAAATGTCGAAGGAGTTGGTTGGCTGGAAGGATGGATTGATGGCTGGTGGATGGATGAAAAACAGACGGACGGACGGATGGATGGACGGATAGACGGACGGATGGATGGATGGATGGACGGACGGACGGATAGACGGACGGATGGATGGATGGATGACTGGATGGATGGACGGATGGACGGATGGATGGATGGATGGATGGATGACTGGATGGATGGACGGATGGACGGATGGATGGATGGATGACTGGATGAATGGATGGATGGATGGATGGATGGATGGGTGGTGTAGGTATTAAAAATCCAACTGGATAGATGGATCGGTGGTATAGATTATATAGGAGCTGGCTGGATGGAAGTAAGTTGTCACTTTGGATAGGAAGTCGGATGAAGGGAGACAGTGATGTGCGAAATAAAGTTAAGCAACGACTGCAAGATAGAACACAAAAAGAACACAGGAAGAAAAAAAAAGAAAAGAGTGAGATAGAAAGAAAGAGAGAGAAGAGTCCAGAGGGGCGAGAGTGAGATTAGAGAGTGTGAAGAAAAAGAAGAAAAAGAAAATAGTAATCAGGACGTGAATGTTGTTTAAAAATGGCCAGTCAACAGGAAGTGAAAAATTTAGGGCGGCCTATGACTGGAGTTCGGACTAAAATTTCATGCGACTCACGTTCCGAGGAACCCGAACAATGCCTATAAACATGTTCTTCATGGACGCTACGTCGAACACTGCTGTATCGTCCCCGTGTCCTCCGTCTCTCTGCCGCTCAGTGTCTCTCTCCCTGTCTCTCCCTATCTCTCTGTCTCTCTCTGTGTCTCTCTGTGTCTCTCACATCCTCCATTCTCATGTTTACGAGTTGCTTTTTTTCCTTTCCGCTGGACACGTGTTTCTGCTTTCTTGCCTACTCTTTCATGTCGCGGCGAGTTTCGCTTTCGATTAGTTAGGATTTAATTTGTGTTAAACGAGCATTTTATTTAAATTTTACAAATTAATTTGCTTTTTTATGGTTTTTTGTTTCGTTCGTTCATTTTTTGTTTTTTGGTGACACTTTCCGTTTAAATCAGTTTGAAAATTGTTCTTCAAATTACTATATCTAAGACAACCAGGGTTACCTGGTATTGCCCGGAGTTCTAAGAAGATTTTCTCTTGTTGTTTCTCTCTCTCTCTCTCTCTCTCTCTCTCTCTCTCTCTTTCTCTCTCTCTCTCTCTCTCTCTTTCTCTCTCTTTCTCTCTCTTTCTTTCTCTCTCTCTCTCTCGGTTTTTTATCTTGTTTTTTAGTTGTAATTTCAGACTTGACCAAAGCCCCAACCTTAGAATTGGTGTACCCCCTGTGGTTGGGGTACGGAGTCAAAATTTCTCCTAGGTCTTATTGCTTATGAGGACCCCCTTCTTGCCAAATTTAGTTTGTAATAGTCCAGCAGTTCAGATGGGATAAGCAAACAAACAAACACACGTTGTTTTTTACATATACAAAAAAAATAAATTTTTTTAATATAAAAGTTAATTAATATGTTATTTGAATTATTATTTATTTTTGAGCAAGTTATGTAACAAACTATTCAATGTCTACGGTGCCATTTCGATGGTCATTCACATAAAAAGTTGAGTAAAGATTTTCATTTCAACGTGAGTCATGGAAGAAGACTTTCAAGTTTCCATCCATTCCATCCATTCCACCCTTCACGTGGACACATGCACCAGCCCTGCTTCACTGCTTCTGATTATGTTCCAGCACGACTGCCATGTAACCTCTCTCCATCTCCTTGTTCTTCGCTTCAATAAAAATTCTCCTGACCACAAAATATGATCCTATAAAATTAACACATATGCTGAACATTCTCGTCGAAGTTTCCATGTACATTTTATCAATCGATAAGCCATTATGTTTATGTTTTGTTTTGTAGTAATGCCTAATAAAATAAAAATTATTTGAATTTATTGCTGTAAACGGTCAACAAATATTTTTATTTTGATCTGCCAATTACTTATATCAACCAAAACCTTAACTATGATAAAAAAAGTTATTTTTATTTTTTGTATATTGAAAACACGACTGCAATCAATTCAGGTGACAGCAAGGTGAGTGAATTTTGTGGATACGAGAAGCTATCACTGAGATGTCAAACCGATGAAATCCTCCTGGTCACAAAAGCTTTCTACGGGCGTATGAAATCAGGAAGGTGCATCACATCGGAATACGGTCATGCCATGGGTTGCTATGCCGATGTCACCTCCTTCTTGAGTGGAATTTGTACAGGCAAACAGGAATGTTCCCTGCTCGTGGCAACCATCGATTCCGTGGCCCAACCCTGTGCCAAGGACTTCAAGTCTTATTTGGAAGTTACTTATAGGTGTATAAGAGGTTGGTTTTTGTTGATGTGCTCATATAGGCACTTGTTATTTAAGAAATATAACTCTTTCGTGACTTTTAGATTTATTATTGTTAGATATATAATTATTAAAAGTTTACGGTATTAATTCTTTTCTTTGATTTAAAAATGATATGGTAACTATTTTGAAACAAAACTGTAAACAATAAAAAAGTAAATAATAAAGAGCTCATGAAACGTAGGTTGCATGTTTTTTCTTTATTTTTTTCAAATTTTATTTTAAATAATAATAAATATTTTATTGCTTTATAAAATAATTTTCGATTATTTTATTTTTTTTTATCTCTTGACTCCAGATTTTGAAAATTGATTTTCAAAAAATATTCCTTTTGGTTAAATAAATTTGAAATAATACTCTGGTGTCATTACTATCATTGGCATCACTCTCACCAACCACCGTCATCATCAACATCATCATCATCATCATCGTCATCGTCGTCGTTGTCGTCGTCGTCATCGTCGTCGTCATCGTCATTGTCATCATCATCATCATCATCATCATCATCATCATCATCATCATCATCATCATCATCATCATCATCATCATCATCATCATCACCATCACCATCACCATCATCATCATCATCATCATCATCATCATCATCATCATCATCATCATCAAAAACAACAGCAGCAGCAACATCACCATGTAACCTACTGCACCTACAACCCACTCCCTCCAGAACAACATTCAATTATGCACATATGACAATTGGAAAAAGTGCAATGCGACTTGGTCTGTTTTAACCCCGCGTAGAGTGAATGCATAATGGCTGCCATGCTTTATGACTTCGACAATAGCTTTACAATGCTGTATCCCCATAGATCTATTGTAGTACAATACTGTATATCCATAGATCTATTGTAGTACAATACTGTATATCCGTAGATCTATTGTAGTACAATAGTGTATATCCATAGATCTATTGTAGTACAATACTGTATATCCATAAATCTATTGTAGTACAATACTGTATATCCATAGATCTATTGTAGTACAATACTGTATATCCATAGATCTATTGTAGTACTAGATGTTCATTATTGTGGTACTGAGAATATTCATTCAATTTTTCTATATGTCTCATAACTGATATACTCTTCTGGGTGTACTTCTTGATACAAATTGTACATTATTTTAATATTGAGATGCTCCGGTAAATAAAGTCTACGTGTTTTGTGCCTTGAATAATGTGACTCCCTGCCCCGAAACGATGAAATGTGTTCGTGTATTTTTTCTCTTTGACTATCAGATATTCTGTGACTATGCTTGTTATGTTTTCCCCTTTTGTCTTTTGGAGGCAACCCTAAAAGAAGAAATAATTAGTTTTATTAGCATTTTCACTTTGAAAACCAGTCAGATTTGACAGAAAAATATAACAAATATTTACTAGCCTGTAGTAATCAAGGCAGTTTTAACTGTGCTGACCCTACGTTTAGTTATCCCGAAGATAGAAATAAACGCCTGAAAACAAACTTGTATGCATTCGACACTGTTGTTTCGAAAAATAGGAATATTGTATACATAACTGTAATCATTTGGTGATGAAACTTGTGAACTGGCTCTTGGACGACGTCTTTTTATTGGTTTAATGTTCATCATTGTACTTGTATGAATCCTGTTCATCTTTACTAGACATCCCATTAAATTGATTCACAAGGCTCTTCCTTTCTTCTGTTGTTGTCATTTCAAAACATTTATATCGAATACATTTACAATCTTCACCCACTTGATGGTTTGATAATCTCTGTTTTTTCAAACATTCAGATTTGCTTTCAAGTTTTCTCTTCTTTTTTGGTTTTTCAGTTAATTGGGGATTGCAGATTGCATCTGCCATGTTCATAAAACAAACTAAAAACTTATCACAAACTCTTAATAATAAAGTAATGCTTAAAATAATAAAGTAATAAAATAATAAAGTAATGCCTAATAATAAAGTAATGCTTAAAATAATAAAGTAATAAAATAATAAAGTAATGCCTAATAATAAAGTAATGCTTAAAATGTATGATAACCGAAACGAACGCTAAAGTAAACAAAACGAACGAGAAATATTCCAATTCGCTGATTTACGTCACGTGGTTTGACGTATGTGACTATGCTCGTTTTTACAGTGGAGACTTGTGACATCTCCCGTTCTTTCAAAGGATAGACTATTTTCTTCCTTGAATCATTTGTGACTGAGTCCGTTTTTCTGGTTGATGTTTTGATAGACTGAAGATAATAAAATGGAGAATAAGCCAAGATGAAAATCTCAATTTTTGTCAAAATGTGACTATGCCCGTTCTTTCGGTGTGGTCTTCATATATATATATATATATATATATATATATATATATATATATATATATATATATATATATATATATATATATATATATATATATATATATATATATATATATATATATATATATATATATATATATATATATATATATATATGTGTGTGTAGTTCCCGCTCGCTCACCCGCTCCGCTCCGCTCATTTTGTGACGGATTTCAAATTTTTTTTTATATTTGATTCTTCTTGACTCTCAAGGTTGTGTGAAAATTTCATTACGATCGGATGAATGGTTTAGCAATGCATAAACGCCATTAACATATAAACATATATACATATATACATACAAACATTCATTTTTATATATATAGATAAATCTTCACAATTCTTAAAATGTAAGCTATTTTAAAATTTTAGTTTGACCGAAAGATTTTGATGATGATGATGATGCTGATTATGATGATGATGATGATGATGATTATGATGATGATGATGATGATGATGATGATGATTATGATGATTATGATGATGATGATGATGATTATGATGATTATGATGTGACAATAACGATAGGGATGATGATGGTATTGATGTGACAATAACGAAATAAAGTACAGGTGATGGATGACGATGATGGCGGCGGTGGTGACGACAATGATGATGATGATAATGATAGTGATGGTGGTCAAAGTGTTGATATAATTTTCATAGAAGTGGACAATCCCAGCAGGTTACTACGTAAACACTTTCAATAAACGACCGACATAAGCCAGTTTAAATTCTGGAAAGAAAACGTTTGCGAGGACTCTTCGCTAGGGGGCAACAGTGCTGGTTATTTAAAATACTTAATAAGCAATAAAATATTTTTTAATCATAAACTTTGTACAATTTTTTTATGCTTAGAAATTTTTTCTCCAAGTTAGTTTGGTCGTGTAAATTTGTTAGCCATCTTTCAAAAGATAAGATAAATGAGCCATCTTCCAGACCACGTGACCGTGAAAGAAAAACCTTTTTATAAAGACCTTCCTTCTCTCTCTTTTCTATCTTTCTATCTTTTTTTTCTCTCTCTTTCTTGCTTTCTTTTTTTTCTTCCTTCTTTTCTTCCTTTCTCTCAGTCCTTTTTTTCTTTTTGTTTATCTGATTTTTTCCCGCATATTTTAGAGAACAGATTATACAAAAACCTCTACATAAAATGCTTGCAGGAAAGTTGTATGAATGTTGTATGAATGTTGTATGTATGTTGTATGAATGTTGTATAAATGTTGTATGTATGTTGTATGAATGTTGTATAAGTGTTGTATGAATGTTGTATGAATGTTGTATGAATGTTGTATGAATGTTGTATCTATGTTGTTTGAATGTTGTATGAATGTTGTATAAGTGTTGTATGAATGTTGTATGAATGTTGTTTAATTGTTGTATGAATGTTGTATGAATGTTGTATGAATGTTGTGTGAATGTTGTATGAAGAAATTCAACACATTTTTAGTCGTTTTTTTAAACTTAACCAACAAATGATATCATCCTAATCAAATTTTTATGGTCTAAAATATTTTTTTAAACTTCAAAGAAAAAAAATAAATTTAATTTATTTCATAAATGATAAACAAAAACAACCCCAGTGTGTGACTGGGGAAGGGGGAGGGAGGGGGGAACATTTAAATGCGTTCCATTCTGGAGGGGGACAACATGCTATTTTATGTCAAGCATTATTTTTGTATTTTAAACTTTTAAAACACACTAACTAGGTTGAAGAAATAAAATTATTTAGTCATGTTTTGATAAGCTATAAACATCAAGATATTTCACTAAACTCTAATCTTCATTCAACAAAACAATATTTTTATATTAAGAAATGTTGATCAATTTTTGTATCAAATTAACATAAATTATTTAATATATTAATAACCATTACGCGATAATTTAATTGAAAACTGTTAATACGCTACTTTGTCAAATCAATTACTTTAAAGATTTTGGCATCGTCGGCAAATACGACAATGTCATGGTACGCATTCATCACATCATCAACTTAATGCAGACAAACCATTCACCAATGCAGCAAATTTTTTATATGCCGCATAGCATTGATAATTCCGTGTGGAAATGACATTTTTACAGCACGTCTAGCATTTAAAATCTCTCATAAAACATATATGCATGCATGCACATGTACTTTTATAGAGTTTATATAAATACTATAGCTAGGTTGCCAAGCATTGCGCAATTTTGTTTCCTCGTCTTCTTTCCTCTTTTTTTCGCTTTCTAGTTTTTTTTTAGCAAGTATACAATTTTTTTTTAAAACCTGATTTGTTATGTTGATAAAGCAATAGTTAAATTTTATTACTTATATGAGTTTGTGTAAAGTAAAAGGTGAAATTGATAAAACTAGAACGACTACGAAACAAACAAATAACAAAGCCATAACATTATTAGCATGCACCTATGTACACCTATCATCGACCGAAGTACTAGCAATCTTAGACTTGTGTATTTCTTTTTTTTCACCATACATATTTCCCATTATAAAGTCTCTTAGTCTCTACATTATATTCGGGATTTGACGTTCAGGACGTTCCCATGAAAATGTAAATTGAAAATTCAGTCTCGACGGGGAAAAAGTGGGAGGGGGAAGATGATTTGATGCACGTGCCAGGGTGATTTGTTTTAACGGGAAAAAAGACCTTTTTTCGTTTTCACTTATGCTGACAGCGTGTCAATATCGAATCATCGGAAACAAACAGTTTCCTTCATTGTGGAACAGTAGACGTGGACCACTGGCGTCTCTCTCTGAAATGCAATGAATACCTTCAATTGAACAAACAACATTCGAATTAGGTCGCACAACTTATTTTTCAGTGCGGGCGGGGGGCGGGGGTGGGGGGGGGGTGTTCAACTGGATCGCTTTCCTGATCCACTGGGAACTAGCGTCGTCCATTGCGTCTCAAAATTGAAGCCAACATGAAAGCTTTGCTGTGACACGTTTGGTTTTAAAAAAACATAGTAAATTTTTTAACAATTAAATTCAAAGAAAAAAAGCAAAAAAGGAAATTGTGACAGAAAAACAGACAGACAGTGAGAAAAAAAGAGAAAACTTTGACTGCTCTGAGTGAAATAATTTGATCACGTGCTCAGGTCATGTGCTAACATTGAAGATTCTTTTCTCCTGATAGAAGAACTTTGGTACTAAATTTTCAGAGGGTGAAAAGGAGGTGGAGAAGGGTTGGAGAAGGGGGAGGGAAAGGGGAAGGCCAGGCAGTTTTGTTTGAGAACTTTTCTTACTATGATAATAATAGCTGAATACGGCATCAGGATAATAAGAAGTATTTGGCACAAATTAATCTTCGTAGCAATTTCCATCTAAGGAAGAGTTAACTGAAGTATTTATGTTTTTTATAATAGTTTATAGTCCTTTACACCAAGTGTTTTAAGACTGAAACGGCTGTGTCAGAAGCACCTAAGTACTTCCAGTCATGGATCATAATTTGATCCTTTTAACTTTTCCCTCCTCTTTTCTCCAGGCTTGGGACTGGCTTGCAAAAGCAAGGCGGAGTTGAAGTATGTATTGTCAACTTGTGAATTTGTAGTGACGACTTATTTCTAATTGAAGCCTACGCAATAACATTAACAATTTTTTTTTTTAAACTGAATAAAATTTAAACAACTGAGATATAAAAGCATTTCATGAAACTATTTATTTATTTAGAAAAAAATTTATTCATGTGATTTATGTATGAAATTCACTTATCCTTTAAGTACTTCTCTAATTTCGTATAAATCAATGCAGACAATAAACATCCCTTATGTCTTCCAAATAAACAGAGAATAGTTATAAGAAAAACAAATAAGTCATAATTTTTTAAATATTTTTTTTATTTTTGGAAAATAAATGTGTTACAAATTGTTGTTTTATGAACAGGCAGGATGGGTGAGTCCTGATGAAAACGTGGCCAAATGCAAAATCTTGTAAAAAAAACAAATTTAAAACTTTAAACGAACTCAAGGTGGAATGTTTGAAAAATCGTTTAATAACGAGTTTGATAAAAATAGAGAATCTTACGATATTCTATTGTTTGTTTCACTGTATCTGTCAATTCATTTGTGCTAGTTTTTTTTATTTGTATCTGGTATATTATATGGTTTGCATCTGTTTTTTTTCATGTGTTCCTTCAATTAAGAATTAAAATAACCTATACTATAATATACAACATTTGAAATAAATAGTTTCTCAAATAATAAGTGTTTAAAAACAAGTAAAATTAATTAAAAAAGTTACAAACAGGCTTTTTAGACAGTGATCAAATTTCATGGCAATATCGTAATGTAAAAATACTACCATGGCGAATAGTAAACAAAAGATGTTTATAATTACTATGACGATGAATGTTCTTGTCCTCCTTATCGTTATGCTTCATTAGTTTATTTTTATCAATAATATTTGCTTCTTAAACTTTTCAA
>OZ022247.1:5192265-5199765 GCA_963978895.1 Erpobdella octoculata
ACACATTAGTATACACAGTACACATTAGTATACACAGTACACATTAGTACATATACTACACAATAATACACATAGTACACATTAGTACACATAGTACACATTAGTACACATTAGTACACATACCTTTTTCCCTAACCGATGGTGATGGACTTTTATAATTTCTTCATCGGTCTCATAATTGTATAAAATGTTTTAAATTATTTAGGAAGCTGCAGATAAATGATCGTTATTATTTTTATTTCAACGTTCAAACATACATTACCGAATTACCGAATTACCGAATCCAAATAGCTCCCTCGATCATCTCCCGGCACTGACTTACAGATGTAACGCACCGCTGACCGTGCAACTCGGATAGAAAAGGATTCAGTAAAGTTGTCGGATTATTGAAATTAAAGAAAAATTCAAATAAAATAAAATAAAACTGATAGGGAAAGAGCTTACCAGAGTAGGTACAATTTAGACTTTGTGGCATTGAAAACAACAGGAAAAGAAAATTCAGACATAACCTTAATACTTACCGAGAGAGTATAAAACAACAACGTCGGCTTGGGAACAAAAAGATTAGTTGGATGAGCAAGCGTTGGTAGTTTATCCGTGACTAACATAACATAAAACCAACAAATTTAACAATTACAGCAATTAGATTTTTTGACACTTAGAAAAAAAGGCTGTGAATGACTTTTACGGGTTGCGCTACAATAGTTGTTTGTTGTGTAAATAATTAATTCCCATGCGTAACATTTTCTCTTAAAGCAGGATTGTATTAAAAGTCTCCTGTCACAATTCTATCGCGCTTATTTACACACAAGCGGTTACAGGGACAGTGTATCTTTGGAAGAAGCTTTCCCATCATTTCTCACTTTTTGTTTTGAGAGATATTGTGGATTAACTACTACCGAGGTATCTCCTTAAAGAGCTTTCCCGTGCCTGAAGAGACCCGGGAATGGCCACTGACGACGAATCGACAACCATTTGGTTTATAAGTGAACATCACCAGTGTATTTTTATGTTGGTCTGTAATTAAACAATAAAAAATTCTCGCTCGGACTTTTCTATACATATATTCTATGAAATTATATACAAATGTTATTGCTCAGCATGAATAAGACAGTTCTGGACAGCAAAACAGTTTTTGTGAGAGTTTGTCGATCCACACATATTTGGACTAAACGGTTTCATAGATCTACTAACACTATTTGTATCCGCATTTAAGTACCGTTGTTTTACTCAAGTAACACTCAACTAGGAATTCCTGCAATTGTTTAAAAAAACACGTGGTTTCATAAATAAACTATACTAGAATAGTAAAATGCATTCAATATATTACTGATAATGTATTTTACATATCTATATTTCCTGATTGATAGAGTCGTATCCTTTAATATGACTTTTCCATGCGCGCCAAGGTGTGCGTTATATGCGTAAAGAAATAATCATTAAAATTTTTTGAAAGGCCCTAAAAAGCAGAAAATAAATTTATAAACATAAAAGCGTGGAGCGCAATTGCTGCGATTGTTAAAGAGCGAATGAAAGCGTCCCACGCTTCAATGTTTATAATTTAGTTTTTAATTTTTAGAGAATTTTATAAAAGTGGGTATTTATTTTGTTGAAATAGTATTTATTATCTACTTTTTATTATAATAATTTGTGATAGTTACTGCTATTAATATTATTAAATCAGTAATTAATTTTAAAACTTATTATTATTGACTGGTTATCAAAGTGGTATTGCCTTCTCTCTATTGATTGTTATAAAAACTAATTCAAAGTGTTATTATAAATTTTGTAAATTAATGTTTTTTTTGGTATCCAGGGTACGACTATATTCACAATTTAAGATAGAAAGCATAATTGGAAAGTGCGTCAAAATGTGATTACAAACTTTGTCGCGGAATATAACGGACATGTGAAGTTAAAGAAAACAGTATAAAATACAGTATTCTACTGTTTATTCTATTAGATTCACAAAAAGAAAACTACATTCTAAACTGAACAAATGTTTTATTATATTTTCCGATTTTCTGTCTACATTCATCTGATACTTCATGCGTGCAAATCCAGCTCATCTCAAATGACTTTATCACATTTTAACACGTAAAGTGCAAACTCGAGCTAATTCTGCCATAATTCATTAAAAATTTCAGTTAATTACAAATAATATATTAAGGCGATGCATCTAAATTAATAATTGAAATATTCTGGCGCAGCCATGAACAGATTGCAGTAGAAGAGAGATTAATTCCATGAAAGTATTTCGATTTCGAATGCTTTAAATTCTCGAGCATCTTGAACGGCGATAATTCACTGCCACGAAATTCGTCGCTCAATCAAGCGCGATGCATAAAGTTTACTGAGGAGAAGATTTATACGCTGGCGTGGAAGCTGCATGGAAACCTCAAAATTTTTCTTTCGAAAGACTTCAAGTCTTGAAAAACGCTTCTTTCGCCGTTTTTCTTTGTTTCTCTCGTTCCTTAAAATGCTATTTCATTTTCAAAAAAATCGCTTTGTTTTTTATGCTCGCGTGTTTGAGTATAAACCGTTTTATCTGAATTTGCGTTTAAATTTATTTGCGATGCGGTTGGTTTTTTTTTTTACTACAGCCGTTTCGCGTCCCAGAGGCCACCCTCATGTTTTTCTTATATCCCGACGGGGCACTTGTGCAAGTCCTACAAGACGTTCGCTTAAAATTAATTGCTCGCTTCTCTTCTCCTTTCTCTCAACAAACGCAATCAACCTTCTTCGAGCGTTTGTTGTTTTAATTTTTATAGAAAATGCTAAGCGCGCTTTCGCATTCAATGCATACGAAGCAACTTTATCATGTGAATTGCAAGAGTGCATGCATACGAGATCAAGTTAGATGCCTGATAGAAGAAACTGCATAAGTGCATGGTTGATGGCTGATGGAAGAGACTGCATAAGTGCATAGTTAATGGCTGATGGAAGAGACTGCATCAGTGCATAGCTGATGGCTGATGGGAGAGACTGCATAAGTGCATAGCTGATGGCGGATGGCATCAAACATGTTACAGACGCTAAATAGCTCATAGTGGATGGCTTAAGCATATGGTAGATGGCCTAAAGCATACGGTAGATGTCAGATTATAAAAGATAAAGGACACAAAACAAATAACAGATGCTATACAGTTTTGGATTTATGACATATAGACTCATATAGTAACAAATGGCTGATTTGTAGTAGCTGGTAGAAGGTAGGTAGTAAATGACAAAGAACAGATGTCAGACAGCTGGTGATACAGGCTAGAAGTCAATTGATCGATAACAATTAAAAAACGGTAAACGTCAAATTTACTTCATTTAGTTATTTATATCCAAAATAAACGATAAATATGATGGATGCGATAGGGATGTTATATTTGAGTTGATGTAAAACAATTAACAGTTTGTTTTCAAATTTCATTTATTTGATTGCAGTTGAGTCATTTCAACAAAACCACGAGAGATAGTTGTTTTAAGAGCCCATTAAATTTTATCCTAATAGTACTAAACTTTCCCTTTTGAAATAGCCGTCGAGAGTATTTATTTTATTTTATTTATTTCTCCAACAGAAGTTCCAAACACCCATAAAGTTACAATGTCCAGCCAGGTTCCAATATATATTAACAATGAACTTTTTAAAAATCAGGGAGAAGGGAGTGGCAATCGTTCTTCTGCTCTCTCCCTTACTGACGTCCCTGTTGTTGGTAATCAGATTATTTGTTAAATAAGGTAATACATGCTTAAAAAAATCAAAACTGCTACAATTCAACAACATCTGTTGTAGTATTGTATTTAATAAGAAAATTTAAATAAAAAGGAACTATCTCTTTGTTTAAGAGAAATCAACACACATACACACATACACATACACAGACACAGATACAGACACATACACATACACATACACATACACATACACATACACATACACATACACATACACATACACATACACATACACATACACATACACATACACATACACATACACATACACATACACATACACATACACATACACATACACATACACATACACATACACATACACATACACATACACATACACATACACATACACATACACATACACATACACATACACATACACATACACATACACATACACATACACATACACATACGCATACGCATACGCATACGCATACGCATACGCATACACAAACGCATACGCATACGCATACACATACACATACACATACACATACACATACACATACACATACACATACACATACACATACACATACACATACACATACACATACACATACACATACACATACACATACACATACACATACACATACACATACACATACACATACACATACACATACACATACACATACACATACACATACACATACGCATACGCATACGCATACGCATACGCATACGCATACGCATACGCATACGCATACGCATACGCATACGCATACGCATACGCATACGCATACGCATACACATACACATACACATACACATACACATACACATACACACACTCACAATCAGAAGCAAAACATTCTGTGCTGTAACAGTACTCAAATTAGAAAAGATTTGATCTAAAATTAAAAAACGATCGTTAAAAATTAATTCAAAAATAAAATTTAATCAAGTTTTGATAAGTTTTTAAATCATTACCTATAAAATAAATATTATTTATATGCCACGAAACTCTGAAAGAATATTATTTCATATTATGTACTTTTTTATTTGCTATAAACCTGTAAATCATTTCATATTATGTACTTTTTTATTTGCTATAAACCTGTAAATCATTTCAGTCCGACGATGGTGGAAATAGTGGAAACATAAATGATTTAAGTATGAATTGAATGCTAAAATATAAAATGTTTTTTTGTAGCTGAATTGAAAATTAAAAGAATTTCCAAAACTGCTCTTTTCTTACGTTCTACAGTGTGAATGACACTCTTAATAATATGGCGAGCCGTTTTTCCACCTTTTTGGTTGCGTAAAATTCTTCTTGAACGAACAAGCCTGGTTGCGCCGTGGAGGTATATACTTAAGTATATATGAGGTATATACTTAAGTATATATGAGGTATATACTTAAGTATATATGAGGTATATACTTAAGTATATATGAGGTATATACTTAAGTATATACTTAAATGTGGACTGTACAGCCGGGTATGCGTCCCTGGCGAGTAGATGACAACCTTCCATATTTTATCGCTATTTCACTCTCAACTAACATTTTCATTTTAACGCGAATACAAGACAAAGAAAATAGTTTCGATTGTTTATATTAAAGATGGTACTTCGAAACAAATAATTTTATTATGTATATTGAATTATAATAAAAAGTATGATTTTTAATTCACTGAAATATGATTCTCAATTTGCATGGAGCCAACTACAACACGAACAAATAGTTGCTTGCCGACTTCGTCTTTCACGTTTCCACAAGCTTCCTTCAATTTCATTCAATTTCATACAAATTGCTTTTTTCTCAGTAAATTCATGAAAGAAAATTGAAAAAATTGCTTTTAAACAAAAAATTTTGTGATTGTTGAATTATATTTGCGATGTTTTTTTCAACAAAATTGTTTATATAATTATTTTTTTAAGGGTTTTAATTGAATATGGGAAATAAAATTTTTACTTCTGTTATTTTTAATAGAAATCGAACTGATTTGTTATTTTAATGTTTGAATAAAATTTCAATTACTGCTAAAGTTTTTTTATAGAATAATTTATATTTTATTTCCAAAATGCACATTATTTATAAACGTTTTGCTCAGCGAATGATATATAGAATGACGCTGCTTCTGATTATGATGATGATGCTGGCTCTGGTGATGATGCTTTTTCTGATTTGATGATGATGATTATGCCGGTTCTGATGGTGATGGTTATGATGCTTGTTCTGATGATGATGATGATGATGGTTCTCGACTTAATTATTTTAGTTAATTCAACTCTTTACAAGTAAAAGAATCCTTTTTTTAAACTTCTCTTAATGCAATTTTAAAAGAACGCCACATTACATTGATATGAATGACAAAACACTCAACCATTCTGCTGACCATAACATAACACAACCTACTTCAACACGCATGGTCTCCCGCTATTTTCATGAGCGCTTATTTCACACGAGAGATTTCTGCTTGGTCATTAATCCAAGGGACAATTTGAGGCCGAATCTTGCCTGGAAAGGTTGGTCGTCCATCATTTTAAGAACCTTGTTGTTTTGCGTTATCTATAATAATTAACAATTTCATTGTTTTTAATAAATTTGCTTTCAAATAACTATCGCATTTAGAGATATAAACGTGTTTCTCAAACACAAGTATGATTAATAGATAATCTTCGTTTTTCGCTCTTGTCTCTTTTGTCACTTTCACAACCACCACCATCATCATCATCATCATCATCATCACCATCACAATCACCATCACCAGCATCATCACTACCACCACCACCATTACCACCACCATCATCATCATAATCATAATCATCATCATCATCATCATCATCATCATCATCATCATCATCATCATCATCATCATCATCATCATCATCATCATCATCATCATCACCATCATCATCATCATCATCATCATCATCATCATCATCATCATCATCATCATCATCATCATCATCATCATCATCATCATCATCATAACCATCATCATCATCATCACCATAATCAATATCGTGGATATCAGCCTCAGTAGCAGCAACACGTTGAAACAGGTTCGACAAACTTTCAATCTGCCTGACAAAATCTGGTTCGATGACAGTTCGGTCCAATCTTGAGCACTTACAATCTTATACTACTACTCTGTTATCATTTAAATGTCTTGTATTATCGCACAATTTGTGTTATAATTGCTTTCTCGTTATTTATGTGAAAAGTTGAAATCGCTATGATGGATCTTTGGAGGTTGATAAAGGCCGATTTTCAACGAACTAATATAGTCTTTTAATAAATTAATTTGTTATTGTAATTATTCTTGTTATTGTTTTATAGTTAACTAGCGGGGTGCCCGGCGTTGCCCGGGGTTTTTAGAGGTTTTCTAATGCTTGTCTCTCTCGCTCCCGTTTTCTTCCCCGCTTGCTCTCCCGTTCCCGGTCGCTTTTTCGCTCCCGGTCGGTTTCTCGCTCCCGGTCACTCTCTCTTTCCCGCTTGCTTTTTTTTTATCTCGGTCGCCTTCCCTTTCCCACTCGCTCTTTCGCTCTCAGTTGCTTTTACGTTCCCGTTTCCGCTCATTTATGTATATATATATATATATATATATATATATATATATATATATATATATTTCCCGCTTACTCTCCCGCTCCGCTCCGCTCATTTTGTGACCAATTTTAATTTTTTTCACTTAAACCTTCCTCCATTGATTCTCAAGCTTGTGTAAAAATTTCATTACGATCGGATGAATGGTGTCGCAATGCATAAGTTACACACACACACATAATCTCATTTTTATATATATAATAATATATA
>OZ022247.1:5204765-5224765 GCA_963978895.1 Erpobdella octoculata
CACCTTCCCACCAATCCATCTACCTATCCATATATACCCATCATCCATCTACCCATCCATCCATCATAAAAAAGGTTCTAATACTTTTTTAACATCTGAGACTACTGATTACACACAGAAAACGGATATCCGGTAATATTTGAAAAGGTTTTAATTTTCTACTCATTACATATCGGATCAAGCTTTCTAAAAAAAAATAATTCTGAAGTAACGTAATCAAAGACATATTCCGTATTAGGCAATCAAAATGAATCATCTTTATTCTTACACGTAGACAAGATGACATCGTCGACTCACTTGACCATAAGTTTTGGTCTTTCCTAGTCTGGCGAAGGCCTTGGTGATTGTCTTTTTCTATTCCGATAGTTACAAAATCGATTTAAATTTGTTACTGTTTTCTTATGCCAACGATTAATTTTTATTCAAATCAGTTCTTTCTTGACACTAAAGCAAGCCTTTATTTTTTCAAAAGTATTTCTTTTCTTGAGTTTTCGGACACATGTACATATTGTACATGTTACATCCTTTTGGCTGGATGGGTGCATACTAGATACGCCTGCCACTTAGTATAGCGGACCATCCGTCTCTAAATCTCTAAATTGATACATATATAGATGAATGGGTATATAGATGGATGGGTAAATGGAAGGGTGGGTAGATGGATGGATGGGTAAATGGATGGGTTGGTAGATGGATGAGTGGGTAGATGGATGGGTGGGTAGATGGATGGATGGGTGGGTAGATGGATGGGTGGGTAGATGGATGGGTGGGTATGTGGAAAGGTGGGTAGATGGAAGGGTGGGTAGATGGATGGACGGGTAAATGGATGGGTGGGCAAATGGATGGGTGGGTAGATAGATGGGTGGGTAGATGGATGGGTGGGTAGGTGGATGGGTGGGTAGATGGATGGGTGGGTAGGTGGAAAGGTGGGTAGATGGAAGGGTGGGTAGATGGATGGGTGGATAGATGGATGGTTGGGTAGATGGATGGGTGGGTAGATGGAAGGGTGGGTAGATGGATGGGTGGATAGATGGATGGGTGTGTAGTTGGATGGGTGGGTAGCTGGATGGGTGGATAGATGTATGGGTGGGTAGATGGAGGGGTGAACAGGCTGATCCAAAAACAAACAAAGTTTTACAACACTGGAAAAGACATATGTCCATTTGCAGTTTGCTTTTTGCTTTGTAGCAAAATTTTCTGCTCCCAGCCTTTGTTTTGCACTTTTAAAACAGTTTCTTTACGTCTACCGTAAATTACATCCCTTTAAATCTTTGGCAGATCTTCTTTATTGATCCCGATCGTTCTGTGCAGCTTTCATTGCTAACTATTCGCTGCGAACCACATTGGTCGTCCATGCCCCATAATCCCCAAATCTCATTGAACAGCAGGGTTATCGCGACAGAGCATTTGCATTCTTAAGCTGTCATATCTTTAGAGAAAAGAGTTTAAATGTGTATAATTGCATACATTCAATCTACCATGAGGCCAGTTCGACAGCTATTCGATGCTAGATTTAAAACCTGCAAGGCGGCAGGCGTTTCTTCTCTCAGCCATCAAAAGATGTAAACCTATGAAACCATGTTACTTGTTGTTGTTCCAAGGAAACACGATCTGATTCCAGCAACAAAACTTCGACTGTTCAAACACTTATGTCAATATTCAGTCTGACAGTCAACAGCTATAAACCCACGTTATCTATGTTAAACAGCAGCTAGACTCCAGCAATAATTTTTCCGCAGCAAACTACAACCTTCTTTTCAGTATCAATAACCAGGAGCTTTTCCATCAGCATGTCGGTCACATCTGTTTCCAGGTCGTCATCACGCGTTATATCATCACAAACAAATCATTGCCAGGAGATTCCAGATACGTCTCCAGTGAATCGTCAATCACTTCCAGCAACTGTGCACTGCTTTTTGCCTTTTACTCTTAGGGAGCTGCTGAGTCTTGGCGATTAATTTTTCAAGTTTTTTTTGTCATTTTTTTTTCAAATCTGTGAAAAGCTTTTTCTTTCTTATTTGTATTTTTCTGTTTTCTTCACGCTTTTTGCTTTTATTGACCAGATTCCATGGATGACAAAAAGATTTATAAAAACTTTGTTACTGAGGTCAGAGTCGGGGTCGCCTGATTGGTTCAATGCCATCTCTTTCAACCACTTTGACAAACTGGCCAACCAACTCCAACTTTTCTGGTATACAACCATTTTAAACAGCCGTTTCTTACACCGATATTATAATATTTATTTATTTATAATGTTCTACACAAATGGTTAACGACACAGAATACCGAGTTAACTTAGAAAACAAATATTTGTTTTTATTCTTGTAATTTATTTATCTACTGAACTACTCTTTGACCAATTAACTAATTGCATAATAGAAAAATGTTCCGGTAATAATAACAAAAACAACAAATCAAAGACGAAGAATTGTTGTTTAACTTATTTCAACATGGTGCTTTAACTCTTCGAACTCTCTCTATAATAATATTTTTCTCTTTCAATCATGAACATCTGGCAAAATTCCCGCCCTTAAGAAATTTTCATTTCTTCATATCTGTGTGTTAGAGATTGTTCGTTTCATGCGTTGTTTATATCTTTGTATATTTGTTGTTTATATCTTTATATATTTGTTGTTTATATCTTTGTATATTTGTTGTTTATATCTTTATATATTTGTTGTTTATATCTTTGTATATTTGTTGTTTATATCTTTATATATTTGTTGTTTAAATCTGGTTATATTTGTTGTTTATATCTTTATATATTTGTTGTTTACATCTTTCTATATTTGTTTTTGTATCTTTGTATATTTGTTGTTTATATATTTGTATATTTGGTGTTTATATCTTTGTGTATTTGTTGTTTACATTTTTGTATATTTTTATTTATATCTGTGTATATTTGTTGTTTATATTTTTGTATATTTGTAGTTTTTATAATTCGGCTTTGCGAATAATAACCAGTAACCATGATAACTATTTGATACCATTTTTGATTCAACTCGTATATTGGTGATGATGATGAGGATGACGAGAAGTAAGAGTATGAAGAAAAGAATGATGATGATGATGACGAGGATGATGACGAAATTATTGTTGATAAAGATGACAACAGAAATAGTAAAGTGTACGCTCAATTTTGTTTTGTACGCTTGTCTGACAAATTTCAATTTGATGAGAACTAAGAACCTGGAGCACTGGAATATTATAGGAGATGCGAGCCTTCAGCCATTCAATGGACAGTCATTATTTCTGTGCCAGCGCTAAGCGGAAATGCGACCGAAAAAAAGTTTTATTTTTTTGTTTTAAATTTCAAACAAAAATTTTTTTATTTAAATTGTATAGGCGGCTTTTATAATGTTTGTTTTTCTACTTAAAATGTCACGGTTCAAGAAATGTTTTCATTGAGTTAAAAAGATGTTAATTTTTGTCAAATTATACAAAGTTTTTGAAGTATATAACCAAATGTTTTATTTTGTATACTTATACTTCAGCGACAAAACATAGTTAATTAGTCGGATGTTTGTTTATCCGGCAAAAGGCATAATAGCGTGACTCATTGGTGGCAGTGTGTCTTCTTTCCCTCCTCCCCCCCTGTGGATGATTGGGTCTTCGCCTGTTGGCTTTCATTCCATCGCGTGACACAGTCAGTGTGTGGAAATCTGGCATGTGTGGAAGAAGCACCTCGATTGCGTTTGTTAAGTTTCCTTTTAATTGTCTTGTACCGCAAAGATGCAAGTATTTGCTTGAAAGTATTTTTTTGTATAGTGCTTGTACTGAAATGCTTCTCGGTTTATATGCATTTAGAGTCAGTACACGAAATGGTTATAAAAGTAATTGTTGGTAATATTTATTAATTGACATGTGTGTAACATAAAATCTTTTAATTTCAATTCAGTAAACTATTATTAATAAATATTATTATAATATGTCGTTACAGTAACTTAACTTCAAATGTCATTAATTTACAGTTAAAGTTACTCAACCATAATTTACATGAGGATATAAATCCTTGTTTTGAATATAAAATAAATTTTAACTATTAAATTATAACGTTTGCTTGGCAGCGACAAAACATAGTTAATTAGTCGGATGTTTGTTTATCCGGCAAAAGGCATAATAGCGTGACTCATTGGTGGCAGTGTGTCTTCTTTCCCTCCTCCCCCCCTGTGGATGATTGGGTCTTCGCCTGTTGGCTTTCATTCCATCGCGTGACACAGTCAGTGTGTGGAAATCTGGCATGTGTGGAAGAAGCACCTCGATTGCGTTTGTTAAGTTTCCTTTTAATTGTCTTGTACCGCAAAGATGCAAGTATTTGCTTGAAAGTATTTTTTTGTATAGTGCTTGTACTGAAATGCTTCTCGGTTTATATGCATTTAGAGTCAGTACACGAAATGGTTATAAAAGTAATTGTTGGTAATATTTATTAATTGACATGTGTGTAACATAAAATCTTTTAATTTCAATTCAGTAAACTATTATTAATAAATATTATTATAATATGTCGTTACAGTAACTTAACTTCAAATGTCATTAATTTACAGTTAAAGTTACTCAACCATAATTTACATGAGGATATAAATCCTTGTTTTGAATATAAAATAAATTTTAACTATTAAATTATAACGTTTGCTTGGCTGCTTGTCTGTCCGGAGGTGGAAATATCTTCCAGACAAGACTGTTTGTAATGCTGGAGTGGCCAAAAAGCTTGCGAACAGGATGCTCTGGTTTCAGAAAACGTTCATTATTTATTATTATTATTATTGAGTATTTAGATCAAAACAAACGTAGCTAGTTATAATCTTGAAACGTCATTTCCATCATGACAGGTGCTAATCAGAGGGGGGCATGAATGAATGCCCCCCCCCCGTCAGAAATGTCGACACTTTTTTAGGTGATCAAGAAGGTATCTAGGTCAAGATGGGGCTACTTTTCCCAACACTATTTGCCCATGTTACGCACCTCCGCAACGGCCAAATATTTTGCGGGGAGGTGATGTCCCTGCTAAAAGATCTCTTTTTTGCGAAAATGTCCCCCCCCTCATCCTAATTCTTGGCTACGCGTCTGCATCATGCGTTCTAAAGCTTTGAGTTGATTGATTGATGGAAAATTGAAACGACATCTATTGAACGGTTTTAGATGAACCTATATTGAAATGATTTAAAACAATTTCAGTAAAATGTGAAAAACATCAAATGCCTATGAAGAAAAGCCTAAAATAGTATACAAAATAAAAAAATTAAGACATTCGAGCATAAATATAATTCAGTTTCGATTAACTTCGCTTTTCTTCTTGAAGGAAGACCATACCAATCTAACTGCAATCTGCCAACATCAGCACTATCAACACACGTACACACACAAATTAACGCGCATACAATTAAAAAACGCTTCACAGACACACAACGAGACAATAGCAGAAGCACAAACACATAACTAACCACACAACAGTAGTAGTAACACCAACGATTACAGCCACACCAAACAGCGGCCATCCAACAACAGCGATAAGCACAACAGCCTTGTAAATCAGCAAAGTACAAGAGAAAACCAGGCATGGTCCGCGAGAGCAGCACAGAGGAACTGTAAAGGATCGGCATGGGAAGGGAATAAAGATTAACGGCCATCGTGTAAAACTGAAATAAAAAGAAGCAAGCATGTCGCTTAATGGATTTATTCGCCAATAAGCTCTCCGGATGAGCAACGTGAGGTGCTTCAATGCGAGATCAATTCGGCCACGACTTAATTCACTCCCTCTCTGCTCTCCTCTCCCTTCATTTCCTCTCTTTCCCTCTATTTCCCTCTCTTTCCCTTTCTCTCCCTTCTTTTTTTTCTCCATTGCTCTTTTCCCACTTGAAACAATCAATCGTCTTTAATGGGAAACAAATTTGTTCTTTGGTTTTGATGTTTTTTTTCGGTATATATTAAGATATTTCCTTCGCATTAGTTGCTTAAAAAATTGATTTCTTTTTGTTATACTTTAGTTTGTAATTATGTTTTATAACAACACGGATATGCTTCTAAATAACTTTAAAATTATAAGTCAATTGAGTATTTTTTTTTAAATTTTAGCCAATTATCCAATCCATATAATAAACACGCTTTCGTCCAAATAAAATAAAACTACAAGTAAGTGAACAATCATTATGTGCTTTTTTGTTTTAAAATGATTTCTTTTAATAACAATCTAAAACATACAGTGAACTTCAATGTGGACTTCAAAGCTGTGTCTGTAAACTTTAAATAAATATCACTGAGAGTTATCTTTAATAACATTGTATGACTCAAATACATAGTTAACTAATAAAATAAAAATTATTCACGTTAACAATAAGTTCCAGTGTGGAACCATTTATTCAAAAGTGTGGATGTCTTCATTATAAAACAAATCGAGTTTAACTCCACATTTGAGATTTTAACCATTTATTGTCACAGTCATGGGTCACAAGATACTTTTACTTAAACTATTTGCTATATGAATTAATAGTACGGTTGTATTTTCCCAGTAAACATGCAAAATCTGGAAGAGCATCGAAATTGATAGTGAAAATGTTAACAACCAGCTGTTACAGCAGCTTAACAATCAGCTGTTGCAGCAGCTTAACAATCAGCTGTTGCAGCAGCTTAACAATCAGCTGTTACAGCAGCTTAACAATCAGCTGTTGCAGCAGCTTAACAATCAGCTGTTATAGCAGCTTGTGTTTTTAAAATGATACTCAATTTTTTGACAGTTTTTTTTTACCACGCGAGCAATGCTAGTGTTAGTGTATTTTTTAGTTGTGATTTTTACAGATTTGTCATATGTTTTGCTGAATAAAAACAGATATTTGCATTATTACTATAGTTATTAATACTATCATAAATCATTGGTGTTAGTCAACAAGCGATGTTACAATTAAGATCAAATAGTTATTTGGAGGGTTTTATAAACGCGATAACCAAAGTAGCATGAATGTGAAATTGTTTCTATTGGTGTTAATTAATGGAACTCATTGTTCGAAAGTTTATGTTTTTGTCAATTTTTTTCATTGTGTAAAAGAGAAGGGAAGCGCGCGAATACGAGATCAATTCAGCATACAGCAGTTCCCCGTGTATTTTCACGTAGTTTTTCGTGATTTAATGTAATTTAATGAAATGTAATATGTAACGTTTTTAGTTAAAGTAACTTGTCGTGAAAAAGTTTGTTATTTTTAAATTAGTTGACTTCTGAGAAAAACTGTACCACGTTCTGACACGAGTAGCGTTAGCGTTGAAGACTTTATCAAATAAAATGTGTCAAGAACCAGTGTGGCAATTGTAGATGAACAAATTCTGAAATATGCAGAAAAAGCGCAGGTAAAACAAAATTGTTCATTGCTGGAATGAAATCTTGTTTCCTATATTAATTTAGGAATGTAATTTATTAATGACAACGGAAGTAGAAATTAAGGTTTGAATTTGCTAAAAACTTTGCAAATAAATGGATGATTAAAAAATATTTAGACAATAGTTAGGTTGTATTTAAGTCTAAAAGAGCCACTGGTAGTATAATCTATATAAATAAAAATTAGTCGCTAAATATGTTGCTAAGCGCTAAACTCGAACACCGCTGTAACAATTGCTACGACGTTTTGACATAACTTGGTCCTCATTGAGAAAATATTTTTATCTATTTCAAAAAAATTGGCTCATTCTGTAACTCATTTTCTACCCAGCATCAAAAATACAACTCATGCTTCTGAATAACGCCATTTGGCACAGAAATCGTTACAGCTCAATGCATATCTATTTTGAAAGTTAAAATTGTGTGGTGTACTGTATGGTGTACTGTATGGTGTACTGTATGGTGTACTGTGTGGTGTTTTTTATGGTGTAGTGTACTATATGGTGTACCGTGTGGTGACTTGTATGGTGTACTAAATGGTGTACTGTATGGTGTATCGTGTGAAGCACTAGTTATTATTCTGTCAGAAAAAAATAGCGCGGCAGCAAAAACTTTAAAGTTTACAGAAGGCTTTCGTTATGGACAGCTCTTTTGTGCCAAGGGCAGTTGAGTTGACCACAACAAGTTCTTCAATGGACGCAAGAATATGCTAAAGTGCCAAAATGCAATTTATCAGGACAAGGACGGCATAGAGTTAGAATTAAACAGGTAGAAAATATCTTCTAGACACGATTGAAACGTTCACGTCACGATATAGTGTCTAAACCATGGATTATACCAAACGCTCCTTCAACAAATTTTCTAATTTATTTGAAGAAAATACATTCAAAGATATAAAAACAAATCTAAAATATATAAAACTCATTTTATTGCTTGTCGGTGTAAATTAATAAATATCCTACGACGCGACTCTATCGCTTTCAGTCTTAAAAACACCGCCACGACCAACACAGAGCAAACATGGAGAAACAAAAAGTTCACCCATCAATTACTTGCCTTCACTAATCGCACCCCATCCATTTTGTTTATTCCATTCTTTTTAACGCTTTTTTTGGCATAAAAATTATTTCTTATTTGCCTGTTATTTATATATCGAGTTATACACAATCAAGTTCATGATTATGTCCAAATGCATGCACACAGACACACACATACACACGCACAGACTCTCACCTATCTTACACACAGAGACAGACACACAGGGCACGGCAAGTTACCGGCCACGGATCAGTGGATTCTACATGGGACGTCCCCCCCCCATGTGTTTGAACAATCATTTCTTCACTGCCAGTCCCAATTACTTCCATCCTACTTTTTCTTCACTTTTTTTCCCGTGTCGCGACGTTTTTCTTATTCGTATAATACATTTGTTTCTTGTTTGTATTTATATAATTCATTTGTTTCTTGTTTGTATTTATATAATTCATTTGTTTCTTGTTTGTATTTATATAATTCATTTGTTTCTTGTTTGTATTTATATAATGCATTTGTTTTTATAATGCATCTGTATCTTGTTTATATTTGTATAATGCATTTGTTCTCTGTCGTCGCTCCTAAACCTTAGAACGATCTTCCAGCCTTCATTCAAGGCAATGATAACATTTTTACTTTCAAACGTCTCCTAATGACACACTTTTTCCGATTATTTTATCATTGTTGAAAACTATTAATATTCTTATTAATAATTTGTTTCTTGTTTGTATATGTATAATGCATTTTTTCCTGATTGTATTGGTGTTATTGCTACAGAAAACAATGTGAAATAAACATTAGTTTTAATGCTGGATTTTAAGAAAACTACAGAAGCATGATCATGCATTATTGCTCAACACTAAAGAAATATATCTTAAAAGGTTTCAACAAATAAGCATTATTCTTCATTTATCAAATACAATAAAAAATGTTTAAAAACAATAAACAACTGGAAGAATCTGAAATAATAACTTTGCATTACTTCTGTCATTTTGCTTTTCAGTTTTCGTTCAAGATGCTTTGTCGTCAATACGATCATCATCTTCTTCTTCGTTCAATCCTTCGTATTCTTGGTCACGATCTTCCTCTTCTCATTCCAGCACTTCTTTCACATCATGCCCCATCAACATCAAAGTAAACGAGTTACCCCATGGCGGTCATCACACCTACAATCAAATGCAGAATCCAGCGAACGCGGCCTTCGACGAATGTTTCCTGAACTCCGTGCACAACATCCCCCTTCTCTCTCAGACATCTTCATATTCTGCGTCAACGACAGCGGAACAGACGTCGTTTTCTTATCAGTCGAAGAGCAGCCACGTGGAGGTGAAGATTTCAGTGGAGGAGGAAATCTTTCCGGTCCTCTTTAACATTTCCAGATCAAAGGAGTCCTGGAAAGGATACGTGTTACAGTTTTATGGCTAGTTCTTCTTGTATGTCGATTTTTGTTGTTGTTGCTGTTGTTGCTGCTAAATGATCTTTGAAGGTTGAAACCGATTGGACGAATGCCATTTATTATTGGGAATATTAAAAACCCGGAGAAATTCATCATTTGATGTATATCGATAGGTTTTAACATCGGGTTCACATTTAACGCTGATTTCCCTGAGCGTGTTTTGAATTATTAGGCGAGCATACGATTACGACAAATTGATGTTGCGTAATATATTTTCATTTTTGCCTTTTAGATTTTTATAAACATTTAAGAATAAAAATCGTTTAATAAAAAATTATAAAAAAACTTACTTAATACATTTCTAATTAATTCTTTTTTAAAATAGTTCGTGGATGCACTGATCCTATAGAAACGTCAGGTACGACGGTAACAAGACAGGGAAACAACGCAATAGTTGTCTGCAACAGCACTGGAGAGACGTGGTACCTCGTCTGTAAGGAGGAAAAGTGGATCGGAAGTGTCAACAACTGCACCACCAATCTTTCACCACCTTCTGCTGGCAAGTCGAAAGGTTGAACCTATATATATATATATATATATATATATATATATATACTCTTACACGCACATATTGCTTCAAGTACTAACGGGTTGACTTGTGTAAGGCTCTGCAGTAATACTACAGTACCTCGTATGGTTTGAAACAGTAAACTGGAAACATAAAAAACTAACCCATAAAAACAAAGTTTTTATTATAAATCCTTTATATACGATCCTAGATTTCCGGTACTAATTCCTTTTACAGCCCAGAGCCAAATTCAAAAATTAAAAATCCGTTAAAATTTGGTGTTTTTTGAAAAACTTAATTATACAATTTCCGATCAAACTGAAATTTTTAAAGATTCAATTGTCTCGCAGCCCAAGTCGATGTGCCAAATTTCAGCTCGATCGGATAACGGGAAGTGAGTTAATTTTGAGACTCAAAGTTTGTGACCGACAGGAAGACAGATGGGAAGACAATCGAAAATAATATAGAGGATTTAAAAATTGAGACGTCTAAGAATCAATGTATTGAATTGATATTCAACAATTTCTTCGTATAACAAAATGTAGGCGTGGAAATCTTGCCAGTAAGCAGACTGTTGTACAAACTGTCTTTCATAGTAATACTATGCTTTTTCCTCGGAGTAAAGAACCGAACTCATCAGATAGAGATTATTTTGGAGTTCAGGACGTCATTTAAAATGCGTGCAAGTACACTTGATACAAGCACCATTCAGTCGTGTGAGGTTTCAAAAGGTTTTATTCCTAGGTGGCTGGCGTGTTTTTTTTGTCATTTAATGAGCATTATTAAGTAATTAATTTTAATGTGTTTAAATTTTTGGCGCCATTCCAGTGATGTCGCGTTCAACATTTTTATTATTACAACTTCCAAAACATGAGTTTTCATTTGTAAATGCTTTTATTAACTTTTACTTGTACGGATGTAAGCTGTTGTCCATGGGATGTACATGGCATGGGAAAAAACAAATTTTTTATTATAAATTTAAAAATTTAAAAATTAAATATTGTTTTTAAATAAACTGAAAATTGATGGTTCATTTATCTACAGAAAAATGTAATTTAAAAAAATAAAGTTTCAATATATTTTCTTCTATACTGCACTCATATTTTGTCCAATCGATCTGAAAATTGAGTAGAATGTAAAGTCCGCAGAGCAAAATAAACCCAAGAAATTTATTTTGCGTGGATAATAGTAAGTTGATTTTTTTAAGTGGTAAAGGGTCCCAACTTATGGCTCAAGCAAACATGCAAACACAGTGAAGTTAATATAAAGGATTTAAACAAGTAAACCGTAAAATTTTTTTATAGTTTTTCAGTTCGTCGATTAAAAGATTTGCAAAATTAATCCGTAAATTTAATAAAATGTTAAGTTTCCAGCAACAAATAAGTCCTCCAAATTTCAACTCAATTGGATACCGGGAGTTGGTTTTTCCCAACGTATGGCTGAAGGAAGCAAGCAAGCAAACACGGTGAAGTTAATGTAAAGGGTTTATAAAAAAAAACAAAATTAAACAATTAATCGTTAAATGGTTTAATCATTAAAAAAATTAATTTGTTAACAAACATATCTTGTTTCTATTATTAAAATGAATTTGATGTTTTCCATATTGTTCCAAGAGAGACTAACAGTAAGGCAGATATACAGTTGTGTGTTCAGTTTTCGATGGACATTTTAGATGAACATAACCCGCTCATTAAATCTCAGGTTTCAGTAGGACGAATTAGTAGCTGGCCAAGCACGATTTTCTTATTTTTTGTTTGTTGATAGATATGACAAATTTTTTAGTTTCCATTGTAAAAAAACATTTTAACTGTCTCAAAAAAATATTAAAAAAAAACAACAGCAGGTAGTGTGTAGTGTTTATGTTCGTGGGTCAATTCATGCATCAGAAGAGAGATAATGAGATGGTACGCATATTGTACACTGCTCTTACTATAATGCTATTTTATGGCGCATATTTCTTTTCAAATCCGCTTAGTTAAAATAATTTTTAATTTAATTATTATTTCGTTTGTTTCGTTATGATGATTAAAAAAAATGTGCATTCACGTACGAAAGGTAAGAGATGATGATTTCAATCTGTGAAATGACGAGTAAACCAAAACTGAAACAGTTCAAGTGCAAAATAAACAATGCACAAAAAGAAGTGTGAGTTTGTTTGCAGACTTGTTTGCTACATGACTGGCTGAATGGAATACTTGGCAGACTTGTTGATCAGATTGTAACTGGTTAGAATCATACAAGCGCTAATACAACGAACACTTTATGGTCGACAATCACCAACACGTTTTTTTTATAGAAGTGTGGAAGTCATCACCACTTCTCCCTGCAAACACCTGAACAACTACACTTAAAAATAATTTAAATCTGAAAGTATGTTTGTAAAAATGATTCAGTTATTCAATTGTCACAACCTTCGTGTTACATGATCTTGTACTTACAAGCAACTCATCTCGTATTTAAAAATTTTTTTTATAAATGATATTACTTTCAAAGGATGCAATTTTTTAAGCATTTGTCACTCGAATGGGTCACCTGGAATGTCACCAACGTAAAGCAGCATACATTTCCAGGAGCGTACATACAAATCCAAAAGAGACAGAAATTGCAAAATTATGGCTTTACAGCGTTTCCGCTATCCAAATCCACGCTTAATGTTTGATACAAACAGAATTGAAAGTGTGTAGTAGAATGAGTAGACCGCATTCGTACGCACCAATATGAAAACTTTATCAGGGCTTCACAAATCTCACATTCACTTGAATCTGCAAAACTTTACGTACAAATGATCTGAAGCTGTTCATCTTGAATGTATCTGTTTTTATTCAGTTTGTAAAACAATATAAATAGGTTTATACATATTATATATATATATATATATATATATATATATATATATATATATATATATATATATATATATATATATATATATATGCTTATAATAACTCTATCTTGAATGTATCTGTTTTTATTCAGTTTGTAAAACAATATAAATAGGTTTATACATATTATATATATATATATATATATATATATATATATATATATATATATATATATATATATATATATATATATATATATATATATATATATATATATGCTTATAATAACTCTATCTTGAATGTATCTGTTTTTATTCAGTTTGTAAAACAATATAAATAGGTTTATACATATTATATATATATATATATATATATATATATATATATATATATATATATATATATATATATATATATGCTTATAATAAATCTATCCAGCCATCTAATGAATATATTTTTTTTCTGTCGCTCTTTTCTTATAGCTTCTTCTCTCGGTATTATGCTCGTTTAAAGCAATCAATCATTGAGAAATGTTGCATCTTTTCAGGTTCACTGCGTGTCTCTCATAATCTGACAAACTACTCTTCTTCTTCTTTAATATTATTATACAAGTTGTCATTAAAAAGAAAATTTTTTGTCATCACAGTTTTTATAATATTTTTAAATTCTTTATATTAACTTCATTGTGTTTGCTAGCCCGAGATAATACGTTGAAACCTTCCGCCGTTTGAAAAACATACTTCCCGTCACGCCATCGAGTTAAAATTTGGTTGGTCCCTATTTAATTGCGGTCGATGACAATATATTCTATCAACGTTTTAGATTGATTGGACAAAAATCAATTAAATTTTAAAACAAAATCAATTATAATTTTAAAACAAAATCAATTGAAATTTTAAAACAAATTAAATTGATATTTCAGCAAAATCAATTAAAAACTCAAAGCAAAAATTTATAATACAATTATTGTTTTTAAAGGTTGGCTTTTTTATATTTTTTCAACACCTGTGCAAAAGTCACAAACAGTTTCTAAAAAAAATATTTTATGTTGCTAAAAAGAGGTTTCACATTAAGATAGGCATTTAATAAATTTGATTTATGTTTTTATGACCATCAAAATCAGCCAAAAACTTAAAAAGAATAGTTGAAATGAAAAAAAATTAAAATGAAAAATAAAATGCAAACCAGATTCTGAACAATAATTGTACGTTTGGTGTGTTTTTTTAAAGTTAATCTATCGGGTCAAGGTCAGAAAGCTTATTGATGATGTTTTAGAGTTTCAGTTGGTAACTTAGCTGGTTTGCAAGAAAAACAGATTTTTATCATTAAAAGTGTTTTGAAAAAATTAGAGAAAATAAAATGTTTTGAGTACAAAAAATAGATTTTCAGATATTTTATATTTTAAAACTTTAAATTGTTATTTTATTGCTTTTGTTTATTTTGTTAATTTTGTAATTTTGTCTGAACAAAAAACTATGGTATATTATAATTCAGTTTTATCTTATTTAACTAGTAGTTAAATCTATTACTTTTTATATATTTTCAGATTAAATGCGATCCAATAAGACTGTTTGTATTGGTCCAAATAAATTTTTTATAACGTTTTTTTATAGCATTTTGGAGTTATCTTTACATTTCAATGATTTTCTAGAATCCTGTAATCTAGAGAGCATGTCTCGCAGATCTAATATTTAGAACAACTTGGTAGTGGTTCTGCTGAAGCAGTGCAATTAGTCAAATCGTTCATTTATTTCAGTTTCGATTCAAACAGAAAAAATAACTATTTTCATAATGTTCCATTGAAATGCTAGACAAACAGCTGTAATTTTAAAAACTTGTATTTTTTTAGTTTTGAAATAAAATAACATTTCCTATATCTACAATTACTAATTTTTAATTTTCTCAGCAGCATAGAAACAAACAGATCATGTTTCATATTGCATAAAAACAAATGTTGTTTTTTCTTTTAGTCGCCAGGAAAATTGTGACCATGCCATCGACGTCTAATTCTGCCGTGGAAGCAAAACACAGCGGTTGGTTCAAATTTTAGATGATACAATTAATTACATTTTTTTATCAATAAGTTCTCATATTTTAACTAAAAATACTGCCACTATTGCTGCTATTATTTTTTTATATAAAATAATAAATTATAATAAAAGTGCTTATTATTTTTTTAATTAATAGTAAAATATCAGTAAAATAACAAAATAATAAAATTGGTTTAACAATAACATATTTTAATTATTTAAAAAGGCAACTTTTTAAGTTGTTTACCTTGGATTTTAAAAACTCTTAAATAACTAATAAAAAGGTTAGACCGTAATGAGTAACGAATAAGGATGTTATTAGTGCTAAGAACTATAATTGCTTACAATATCTTGCAGTTTTATAACTAAAATAAGTAAAAATTAGGAAAAATCTGTAAAGTAAAATATAACAGAAAAGAAAACATTAGAATATCGAGATAAAATGCGCAATAAAGCCACGATTGAAAAGCGTGGTGGTGATAGATATAGGCACAATTTGGTGCACTGGATGTGGATGGCGAGTGATGAAGGTTAGGTCTCAGTGGAGAAATATCTGTTCTTCGTCTTGCAGGTGCTGTGATGGCAGTCGTGATTGGGATCGTCGTCGGAATGCTGATAGGCGGGCTAATGCTCTGTTCGATCATTTTCCTCAAGAAAAGGTGGAGATGTTTTATGGTTGTTTGGGCTTTGAACACATGCGCTGTTTCCAATCATGATGATGATGATGATAATTAGAATTTGTTTTTAACTTCTCTGAAAAATATCGATAAAAATAATTCAGCATGATTTGTTTTAATGGAAAAACATAAATGTGTTTAATGTCTTAAATAATTGGTTAAAAATAATTCTTTATGTTTCAAGCCGAATCTGCTACGATGACGGGATCAGTAACTCCATCGTTAGCAGTCAATGTCTACAGACATCATCTCTCCAGCAGCGACATTCCAGCATGAACAACAGCTACAACTCTTATATCACATCTTACCGCGCTTCCCAGCAGCAGCAGCAGCAAATACAAGACAAAACTGGAAAAAGCTTACACTTGCAACGAAATTCATACCCGCCTCACGTTGTCTCTCTCATACCAAACAACTACTTTTCCATGCGTCCAATATCGAAAACAACGCAAGAACAATCGAGTTACAAGACTTTTGACAACTTAAAACCGGAGGATAGTTTGAGAGTTAAAAATATTGACTCCGAGCTTTTAAGCCGGTTCCATGTAACTTCAAACGAATACCCAACAAATATAAAAAATCCTTTTCAAACCGAACTCCAGCCAAATATAGATAAATCAGCCTTTGACTGCCTGGATTCAAAGGAGACGATTTGGAATCACTGTTTCGTCTGTTCAAACGAAACGCAAAAACTAGAGGACGATTTCCAAAACTGTTCATCAGAAGAGAAAAACTTTCTAGATGATTTTATGATTACAGATATCAACAGAACTGAAGAAGAAGAAGAAGAAGAAAATGATGGCCAACAGTCGTTTAGTATGCGGCATGAAGTCGATCTTCTACCCCGCGTGCGCCTGGTGAGTTACCACCAAGCGATGACTGCTTGTCCGTCTCCACCGCGGCCGCTCATCCACCCGTCCCGTGTTAGTCATTCTTCCCATCCGCGCTCCTCTCAAAATCCTATGAAAAACTGCAATCCAACAAGCTGTTCTTTCACAAACAACGTACATTCTGATTGCGTAACGTCCGGAGAGATAATTTTGAGAAACGATGAAGAAACCACGAGAAATGGATCTTGTATTAGTGGGGAAAAAAACTTGAAAAATAATTGCTGTTTGGAACAGAATAACTGCTGTCATTTTAACGATATTTCATCTAAGCACTGTTTAACTTCTATTCACTAAACTTCGATGGGGTTTATTAATTTCAAAATTTTTAATAGTCTCGCATTTTAATGTTTAAAAAAATAAGCTAATTTCTATGTTGGAACGAGGTTAAAAATAATCTTGAGATTAGGCGAGTTTGATTCTGTGATGTACTTTTTCATGATTGGTCATTTTCACTTCTGCTGTAGGTAGGAAAATGAATATTTTAATTGCTTGGATAGTTTGAGATGTAATAAAAATTAAAAAAAAACTTGGTTTTACGATATTTAAACAATATAATTATTTAGATTTTATTTTAATAGTAGAAAATACAAAAATATATTTACCATATTAAAAATACACGTCTAGTTTTGTGAAATTTTGATGAGCGGTACTCAGCATAGCCTAGCCAGATCTGTGATTTTAGATATTTTTTTTGAAAATGAATAATGCGATGAAACATCATATTGTTGGCGCAGTCAGAGAAAATTACGGGAAAGTCAGCGGGAAAGTCAGCGATGAGAGACGGTTTTTACACTATGGTCTTGCTATTTGCTATTTGCTACCAGCATAAAACTCAGTATTAATTTGTTTCCAAGAAAATGTTGGATCAGAACAATAGTTATAGTTAGTGGGATTTAATAAATCTACACCCAGTACAAACGTTTGATTATTAATTAGTCTAACATTATATGAGATAGATTGATCTATTTATGTAAATAAGAGAAAATTAGGAAAATAGACAAAAACACGGTTTAATATATTTCAGTTTGCATCCAAAAATTGGACATGATTTAACAAAATTTTAAAATTTTGTGGGACTGCAGTAAGGAGGTGTAGGCAATTTTATGATTGAAGGCTAGTAAAAAAAGTTAAAGAAGTTTTTTGAAATTAATTCGTTTCTGTCGTGACGTTTTGGAATATCCACCATCAAAGCGGTTTTATTGTAACCATCACTTGACGCTTCAAAATAATAGAAATGTTTTTAAAACACTGGGCGAACGTTTAAAATTAGTGTTATGGTCTAAATGATGTTAAATTTATTGCAAGTGACGTCATATGCACAAATGTTGTTTACTTGCAATTATTTTACGTTTTGGATTTATTAGACATGAAGAATCTGTTAAATTTATTAGAAATATTTGCAATTACCATTTCAAAGTTACAATTTGTAGGGTCTATAAATTGGGAAGACGCAAGATGTAAAGTTACTTTTCTTTATATTTAGATATAATTTAGTTAATATCGATGAAAAGATTTTGTAATTGTGTATAAAGGTTCGAGTACAAAAACACCAAAAAACTGATACTAAAAACGATTCCTATTAACCTTAATAAAACATCTTTCTAGATAATATTTTTTAATCCAACAATCTTTGACAGCTCAAAATTTAAAAACTAAGTCTTTAAAAAAAACAGTTATTGTCAATGCGTTGATAATGACGACGTACGCTGTCAACGTCTTTGTAAATATAAAAATCTTTTGTTTACTATTTGCCGTGATAATATTTGTACAATACGATTTCAATATGGAATTTTGTATTGTTTAGAGCATTTCATTAAAAACAAATTTTTAATTGCTTCAATTATGATAGTTATGTTATGCTGTGTTAGGTTTTGAAATAAATCTGGATCTGTACTTCAAATTTGTTTACTATTCACCGAGGAAATAATTACACGATACGATGTCGCTATAAAACTTTTCAGTTATCTTAAAAGAATGTTTTTAATTTTTTAAATTAATTTTCACTTGTCACTTGCAAAAAACAAACAGTCAATGCAGCTTCCAGTATTAAAGCAAATATTGACATTAAAAAAATAAAATTAAATTTCGACAAACTAAAAAATTTACAAATTTACTTTTTCTGAAAATGTGTATTGAAAACAAATAAATTATGTTTTACAATTTCTATTAAAAAAATACAAATTGGAAAACGAAAAAGGTTAATTAAAATTATGTTGCTTCAGAGTTTTCCAAAATACTTGTTCCAGCATATAATGTTTAAAAAAAATTCGTACTTTTTCCAGATATTTCAACTTATAAAGAAGCTTATGGAATAACAGAAAACAACACTAAGATTGAAATTCCTTCAATTTTTTACAAGGATGAACATCTCCCAGTTTTCACACGCATTTTTATTGATCTCTTGGGAATTTATACAGTGTCACGAGTTTATTTGGGTAAAAGTAAATTTTGTTTGAAAACGCTTAGTTTAAAAAAACTATATACTGCAATGAAAAATTAAGGCAATTTAATTTGAGTTATAAAACAGTATTGTAATCAATGTTTTGTCCAGACTTATTGACTTTTGGGTAATTCAAAATTTAAGGGATAGAGGGTGGTAGCACTGATGTTTCAGTTAATGTTTTCTCCATATTTTTTCTACAAAATCAAGTTTTCAACTTTAAGTTTTTATTTATACAAATTAGATGTCGGACACAACATTGTTTTGTCAATCATACATAACTTATTTACATGACTAATTCTAACGTTTACTTTTAAGGACAATTATATAATTTAGCAGTTTGTTTTTATTCATTGATAACTGGATAAGCAAACTGATTGTATTACACAAGTTACTGTCAATTTTAAATGGCATAGGCTGTCTATTCTAATTATATATACATATATACATATATACATATATTATATATATATTTTTTTTGAACATTTATTGAGCACGAAACAAAACAATTAAGTACAACAGTGATGTTATAAATAAGGAAAAAAAATTAAGTGCTCAAAAGGTTCATCCAAAGGAAATTACTTCATATACAAGTTATGGTAAACTTTGGTTAGCAATTTATAAGCTGCCTTTCATGCATCTTCAATCAAGTTGTTGGCATAAAATGAGGCTTTTTACCTCGATATCAAGAAAAAGCAGAACGTTTGCAGTTTTTTCTTACACTTTTTACATTCTGCTAATACATATTTTTCAAAGGTATTTCCAGTGACCTAGCGTAG
>OZ022247.1:5229765-5292265 GCA_963978895.1 Erpobdella octoculata
TGTGTTTATGTGAGTATATATGTGGAATTCTGTAAATATAGTTATGTGGCTGGGTGTTTTAAAAACACAAGCACTTGTGCCGATAGAAGTCTAGAATAATATTATAGTGCAAGTTGCTGAACGACAATTCATAAACGCTCACCTTAACCCTAATGTAATCTTAAGAACTTTAAAACATGGATATGATAGATACGGTCATTGTTGATCTATTCATATTATGCGCCTGTTCTGGTTTTTAGAATTGATCTGTTCTCTCCAATTGATACACCATTTTCATTGATAATTTGCAAATTTTTAATTACTTCAATGATATGGTTGTTAGAACTTAATTAATAATCAATTATTATTGTTTCAACAATCAATTTGCAATTTTTTGCATTAAAACATATTAACAATAATTGAAACACAGTGTTGACACAATTTTTTCTGAATCAATTTTCAGCAAAATTCTACTTGTTCATGTGGGGCTTATTATAACAGGAACTTTGTTAAAGAAAATGTAACGCCTATATCATGCAACAACAGTAAACAATTATATATTGGTATGTTTTTATTATATATAATGTTTATTGGTTAAGCTTTAGATCTGTAAGCTCCCGTTTACGACAAGTCCATCTCACTGTTATTTGACATAAATAAATAAATTAATATTATTTATTAGTTTCTGTTTACATTTTTTATATTTTGTCATTAAGTCATAATTGGTTTTTGCAGACAACAATAAACATAATTTTTACACTAAAAAGTGCCTTGCATGTTTTGCACAAAAGTGAAAATAAAAAAATTGAACAAAAAACTTTTTTGGTGACTATAAGAAATGTTCTAAACTTATGTTTTTGATATAAGAAAATGTGTCTGTGTAGAGAAACATGGACACTTCAAAATTTGCATTTTTATCAAAACGAATGTTTTAGCTGTAACACAAAATCAACGATTTTTAAGTGCGCTGAAAGTATCTATTTGAAGGTTGAAACAATACGTGTCGTGAAAATTATTTCCCGCCATCTAGGTCCCAGGACAACTAGGTCCCACCATCTAGGCGCCAGGACAATAAAGTCCCGGACGTTTAGGACCCAAGATGTTCTAGTGCCGCATGCAATTTTTTTAGCACAGTAGCTCGGATTTTTATTTAATAATTTTGTATGCGGTATGAAATTGGTCGAGACTATGGATTTTTTTTATCAATTATGTGTTTCCAATAGAGATGTTGCGAGTACTTATGGTGCGAGTACGAGTACGAGTACTAGTACCATGATAACGAGTACGAATACTTGAAAAACGTACTCGAGTTGAAACTCAGTACTGAGTGAAAAACGAGTACGAGTACCAAGGCTTCGAGTACGAGTCCAAGTATGAGTACGTGAAAAATGTACTCGAGTTGTACTCAAGTACGAGTACCATCTCTGGTTTCCAAAAATACTGGAAATTTAAGCAGCAGATGCAATGTTTGAGAAAATAAACATTCTTGGAGTTCAGCAAAAATAAAAAGTTAGCCTAACGTAAACCTGGAAATTCTGTTTGCTCCAATATATTGTATGCGGCATATACAAATACTAAGCAAAAAACTCGAAACTTCAGTGCTAAAAAAATGTGTCCCGCACCTGTTATAAGTAAATATTGGTTAAACCATGTTACCGACGGTTGCAGTTCATCTGGAAATGTTTCAAATAGAACGTCAAAAGCATTATCTAAACCAACAATTAGAACAACTACTAGAAACCCAATCATCCTAGCCTGAAATGAAAAAGCTGGCTATACCGCTGAAACAAATTTGAATTCCCAAGTGTTGTCCAAAGTTTTTAATTATTGTTCCAATCAATCAATAAATCAATCAATCAATCAATCAATCAATCAATCAATCAATCAATCAATCAATCAATCAATCAATCAATCAATCAATCAATCAATCAATCAATCAATCAATCAATCAATCAATCAATCAATCAATCAATCAATCAATCAATCAATCAATCAATCAATCAATCAATCAATCAATCAATCAATCAATCAATCAATCAATCAATCAATCAATCAATCAATCAATCAATCAATCAATCAATCAATCAATCAATCAATCAATCAATCAATCAATCAATCAATCAATCAATCAATCAATCAATCAATCAATCAATCAATCAATCAATCAATCAATCAATCAATCAATCAATCAATCAATCAATCAATCAATCAATCAATCAATCAATCAATCAATCAATCAATCAATCAATCAATCAATCAATCAATCAATCAATCAATCAATCAATCAATCAATCAATCAATCAATCAATCAATCAATCAATCAATCAATCAATCAATCAATCAATCAATCAATCAATCAATCAATCAATCAATCAATCAATCAATCAATCAATCAATCAATCAATCAATCAATCAATCAATCAATCAATCAATCAATCAATCAATCAATCAATCAATCAATCAATCAATCAATCAATCAATCAATCAATCAATCAATCAATCAATCAATCAATCAATCAATCAATCAATCAATCAATCAATCAATCAATCAATCAATCAATCAATCAATCAATCAATCAATCAATCAATCAATCAATCAATCAATCAATCAATCAATCAATCAATCAATCAATCAATCAATCAATCAATCAATCAATCAATCAATAAATCAATCAATCAATCAATCAATCAATCAATCAATCAATCAATCAATCAATCAATATTATCGGTTGGTAAATAGGCAGAGAGAAGGTAAATAAATAAATTTAAATTAGATGTTCACAATAATTAGTAATTAAGATGCAATTAATTCTCAACTTATACCCATTGATGGTGTTTTATAACAATAGTGGATTATTAAAATTATTCATTCATTCAATCGCTCGTTGGTTTTCCCACATTTCAATCAATTAATCAAGCAATCAAGCAATCAATCAATTAATCAATCAATAAGTAAATCAATTAATCAATCAATCAACCAAGCGGCTGGTTGTCATTTCATTGTTGGCATGTCAGTTGTAACTGCTGATGTTTACAAACATTTGTTTTACTGAAAAAATACTAGTTTTTAAGTTACAAAAACATTTTGTTGCATAAATTATTTAAAAAATATGCCATAAAAATAATTTAAATCAATGAAATTTAGACTAATAATGTAGTAACATTTTTGACATATATTTTCTTTTATCTACTCGTTATCTATTTTTTACCATATACTTATTATTTTATTTCATCTACTCATTATTTATTTTATTTCATTCAATCTTTATTTATTTTAGTTTGTCCAAAAACATTTTGTTCTTATTATTTGAGAGAGAATTGCTCGAAAAACGAGGTTGGACAGAAATGCCTACTCAAAAACATTTGTCCTGATCAACACCAAGGATTCGGTTGTGGTAAGAAACATTTTTAAATGCTTTTATTTACTTCTCTTTTTCTCTGTTTGTTTGTTTGTTTTTGTTTGTTTGTTTGTTTGTTTGTCTGTGGTGATCAAATTTAAGAAACAAAACTTCACCTGCTTTTCGACCACCTAGAGCTCTAAAACTTTTAGGAAAGCTTTATTCTGGATGATAATACATGAATTTCATGTTTCCGACATGAATTAGGCCTTAAATCAATTAAAATTAATCAAATCAAATTAATTTCTGCCATCTAGCGACTGTAATAAGTTGTTTATGTATAATTCGTCAGAGGTCCAAAATAATTCAACAGTACGGATGTTTATTTATAAGTCGTCAGAGGTCCAAAATAATTAACAAGATTGAGCGTAAGGGTTGTTTTAGATTCAAAAATTTTAGTTCGTTGATTCAGATAAAGAGGCAAATAAAAACATTTAAAAAAATTATTTTTTATCTTTACTTGTTACACGTCTATAAACATGAAATTGAATTTTTGTAAAATTATAAGGCATGTCTAGCGTCTTGCAACTAGATTTTTGCAAGCCGTTCAAAGATAAAAACACGACATATTTCTGACTTTTTTGATGTCTTCCCATTAACAAGAAAGTTGTCAAAGGTTTCTTTAAAAAAATGCAGATGTCGATGAGGTTGCGAGGAAGTGCTTTTCAATGCCATCTATTCTCTAATATCTCCGACACAATCAAACAGAGAAGCCACCTGGGATGCACCAGTGGTAATTTCGGTGTGGCCATGAAGTTTTAAAATTGTCAGAGTAGCGTGTTCTGAGAAGTTATGTTTATTTGGTAAAAATTTTGACAGCGAGAATGAAGCCAAAAACAAACCCTTGAAACATCACAAAACACAGATGGCTTGAAACAGAGGTTTAGTGGTTGTAAATTCTGAACAGTTTGTTAAACATGAAAACCATTTAGACGTGCAGTTAGAAATGGACACACTAGTGTCCAGCTTTGAGAAAAGCAGTCCATGTAGAATGGTAACCACTACAGTATCACTGGACGTCAAGTAACTGGCCAAAAAGTATAACAGGTGTATTCAAAGTTTAAGCAGCTATGGTATTATCAAAACATTTTTTTATTATGAGGCCACAGAGTTGACGATTTAACTGATTTATTTCTTTTCTCAACTTCAAAAAATCGCTCATTATAACTTTAAGACAACTTTTCAGTTTCCTTTACTTTCATACCAATTGATTAACTTACTATAATTTAAATTCTGAACTGATGATCAACCGTTTCTAAATATAAACTACAAATATGCATTTATTAAATTATTCACTGTTTTTTATTAATGAATTTAGATTTTCAAAAATGCATTGATCTACATTCACTTAAATGCAAGAATAATAATACAATCACTTGTCCGGATGATCTGGCTACGTTACCATGCGTTTGTCAAAATGGATATAATCGGTCAAAAGACAATGAATGCGTTGGTTAGAACTTTTTCATAGAATATTTGGCTTATGCATAATTAATCTCAATTGATTGTTATAGATTTAAGGAACTGATTGCAGTAAAATCTATAATAAAATTTGGCTGTTTATAAAATATACTAAAAGTTTTCTAGAGCGATCTGATTGCAGCAAAAACTATAATAAAAATTGGCTATTTATAAAATATAGTAAAAGTTTTCTAGAGCGACACCATCAAGAGAGGAACAAAATTTCTTAAATATGCACCTAGATGATAGTAGCTGGTCCCGACGGACGGACAGACACGAGAACCGGACACGTTTTCTCTTTCCCGAGGACATTTTCTTTCTAGTCAGAACATTTAATGTGTACCGTATTTTATGGCATTTCAATGACACGCACCCAGATGTGTCTGGATATTATAAGCAAGAAGTCTATAAGAAAGTTTTACCGCTTATAAACTGTATAAACAAAGTGTAGGTTGCGATTTGTTAAGCTTTTGAAAGGCTTATAAGTGTTTTTGTCTACTGCGATTTTATCACCGATCTCCTTGCTTGTGTATATAAAACGTGACAAGTGTTTTTAAAATGAATAATAATACATAAAAAAAATTTAACAACGTTTTTCTACTGCACTTAAAAACCAAAATAATCTTCTGGTTTTATCAAATTTTTTAACATACATACTAAGAGCTAACAGTAAAATTCTATAACTATAAAAACGATAGTTGCATTGTTTTATCATTTGGAATGCAAGCCACGTTTTTTATAGTTACAGAATTTTAATGTCAGCTTTTAGTATGCATGTTGAGAAATTTTATAAAACCATCGAATAAGATTGGATGTTGTGAGGTGCTTCAAAGTTTGATCACATTTTCCCATCCGGACAAACAGAGAAACAAGAACGCAAGCTAAGAAAAACGTGGTAAAAAAGAAGCCAGCATGTAATTTAAAATTTCGCATAAGTTCACTTCATTCCATTAGTAGCTATCACAACAGCACATAATCACATCAGCACATCATCACAACAGCACATTATCACATTATCACAACAGCACATTATCACATTATCACAACAGCACATTATCACATTATCACAACAGCACATTATCACATTATCACAACAGCACATTATCACATTATCACAACAGCACATTATCACATTATCACAACAGCACATTATCACATTATCACAACAGCACATTATCACAACAGCACATTATCACAACAATACATCATCACAACAGAACATTATCACAACAGCACATTATCACAACAGCACATTATCACAACAGCACATTATCACAACAGCACATTATCACATTATCACATCATCACATCAGCACATTATCACATTATCACATTATCACATTATCACATCACCGCTTTTAATTGTTTACAGACATTGACGAATGCCATGAAAATTTACACGAATGCAAACTTCATAGCACTTTTTGCGAGAACAAGGAACCATTTTATAACTGCAATTGTCGTGCAGGATTCAAAAGAAACGAAAACAACCACTTTTACTGCGACGGTTGGTTTTTCATTTAAAAGTTCACATTTTTATGTTATTATTTCTATTTCCATCTTAATCCATGGGTTATGATGAGCGGCCCACGCTTTCAATTTTATTCATAAAGATTTTTGATAAGTTACAGCAGCAAAGAAAAAAAATTATTTTTTACTTTTATTGCATTTTCTACATATAAATAAAAGCGTGTTTTTGGAAAAAAGATTATTTTTTCGTATTACTATTCATATCTGTTTACAAGTTCATCAATGTAAATTGACTTTGATAACATTTTTAATTGATATAACTCACATGTTGCCCAGTCTCATCTTGAGTCAGTGTGTTTCATGGGTGAAATTTATTTTTCAAGCTTTGAAAAACTCTTGTCGCAAGAAGCAATAACACCAAGTAATGTTTAATAGGAAAAGCCTGTTTGTAGATTTAGTATATGTATTGAGCGGCTGATATATTGTCTTAACTTTTCTTCAAAGCAATACCAGCAAAGAATTTCACGTCTAAGCTAATAAACGTCAATACCTCCTTCTGCGAACCATGAAATCAAATTCTAAGTCTTAGTTCTAGCATGGAGTCCTAGATAGAACTTCTATTTAGGGTTCTAGTTCATAAATAAACCTTTCAGTTTTTTTCTAAAATTTTAAGGTTTTTTATTTCATCCAGAAGCCGAACTATTATACATCAGTTAAAAACGGTAAACATTTTAAATTATGATTGTTTTTAGATATAAATGAATGCGACCTACGGGAGCATGATTGTACCGGGAAAAAATTGTGCTCAAACATTAATGGTTCTTTCGTGTGCAACTGCAAAACTTGGAATGACACTTCATTCGTTTGTCAAGGTTTGAGTTATTTGGTAATGTTTTATTATAATTTTATTGTTTATGCTCCAATGTTGCTTGAAGCATGTTTGATCAAGTATATCTTGTAATATGTTAAGATATCCATGGTTTGAAGTATAAATAGATCTGGTTTTGAAGTAGAATACACTCTGAAGTACTATAGCCCAATTAAAGTTGTTATATTGTTGTTATTGTACTAGTTTATTTGTATATATAGATATAATATTATATCTATATATATATAAATGACTGTTTGTATGTATGTATGTATGTATGTATGTATGTATGTATGTATATAGGTATTGTATTCATGCATTGCTACACCATTCATCCGATCGTAATGAAATTTTCACACAACCTTGAGAGTCAAAGGGAATCAAATATAGAGAAAAAATTTTTGAAATCCGTCACAAAATGAGCGGAGCGGAGCGGGTGAGCGAGCGGGAACTATATATATATGTATGTGCGTATGTATGTGTGTATGTATGTATGTGTATGTGCATGTATGTGTGTCTGTGTGTGTGTGTTTATGTATGTACTAGCGGAGATACCCGGCGTTGCCCGGGTTTTTTAGAGGTTTTTCTAATGTTTGTCTCTTTCTCTCCCGTTTCCTTTCCCACCTGCTTTCCCACTCCTGTTCGCTTTCCCGTTTTCGGTCGTTTTCCCGCTGCCGGTCGCTTTACCGCTGCCGGTCGCTTTCCCGCTCCCGGTCGTTTTCCCGTTCCCGGTCGCTGTCCCGTTCCCGCTCACGTTTGCTCTCCCATTCCCATTCCCGCTCACGCTTGCTTTTCCGTTCCCGCTCGCTGTCCGTTCCGGGTCGCTTTCCCGTTTCTATAATAGACAAACTAACCCACAAACATTCATATATATATATATAGTCTTAGCAAATCTATTTTACGTTTTATAGGCTAACAGAAGTTATGAAAGAATGGAAAAGAGAAAATGGGCGTGAACGGGAACGGGAACGGGAAAGCAACCGTGACCGGGAATGGGAGAGCAAGCATGACCGGGAATGGGAGAGCAAGTATGACCGGGAACGGGAGAGCAAGCGTGAGCGGGAACGGGAACGGGAAAGCGAGAAAGACAAACATTAGAAAAACCTCTAAAAACCCCGGGAAACGCCGGGTAACCCCGCTAGTATATATACATTATTCAAAAAACAAAGTCGTTGTTCGCAATTTGGAGTCTTACTTTAAGAAAATAATCAATAAAAATATGCAGTTATCTTCAACAGGGCATGTATTCATAGATGAAAGAAAATATACTGCCGAGTTATGCAAACAACGCAATATATATATATATATATATATATATATATATATATATATATATATAATATATATGTATATATATATATATATATATATATATATATATATATATATATATATATATATATATATATATATATATATATATATATATATATATATATATATTATAAGATTTACAAGCTCGTTAAAATATGGTGCGCTATTTGGCAGAAACCAGTTTCCTCTATTTTTCTAAGCCACTTCCTCTATGCAAAACTGATTTAAGTCAAGAATTTTTGTAATTCTGTATTCTTGGACTGACGGTCCGTTTTGACATAGTCTGTCATTCTCAGAGTCTGTTAACAAAAAGGTAACTCAAAACAGCAATACAAACCAAAAGCACAGAAAGTCCAATATCGTCAACTAAAACAGCTTTTAAAATATGTCAGTGGGGTAGCAACGGCTTGCAGTAAGTAAATTAACGCATGGATTTCTAGATATAACATCTGGATACACAACCTCACACAAAACGATTTTATTGTATACGCGTTTGGGCCTAGGCTTGCAGCCTGCAGCAAGCTAGCTAGAGTACTACAATCATAAATTTATATCTATGGCTACAACGTTCAAAGCTGTATACGCGAGCTGTTCTATTCTATCGTTCATTAGTTCGTTGTGCCGTGTCTTGCGTGCTGCTTAAAGGCTTAAACTTTGTTCGTAAACTAGTTTTTGTTCTCCATTTTAGTTGTTCGTTAAACAAATAATATAATTAAAATGGTAAATAAATGTTCAGCGTTCGGATGCCGAAGTGGATACTCTTCTAAGTCTTCTAGCAACAGTAATGAAAAGACAGGAGAATTTTTATTTCATTCGTACCTACCCATTGAACAATGCCGATCTTTGCAGAAAATGGATTAAAGCGAATCCTCGATTAAATTTTGAACCTAACAGAAATTCGAAAATGTGCTCATTACATTTCTTGCCGTCAGATTTCGTTACCGAATTTAAAGATTCGAATAAATCAAGGCTGAAAAAGAGGATGCAAACACCAACAAGGTTTAAAGTTAATTAATCCATCCAGCATTGAGAAAGTTTCAGCAGTGATGGGCACTAACTACTTCAATTGTAGTTTGCCAGAAACCAGTTTGGATTTCTTCCTTCACGCTCCACAACTCTACAGATGCTTGGTTTCCTTGATGTGCTTTCTAAGGCTGTGGATGTGGGAAATGAAGTTGATGTGTTATATACTGACCTGGAAAAGGCCTTTGACAAAATTCCGCATGAAAAATTGTTATATAAGTTGGAGAGATACAAAGTGCATAAACAGATTCTAAAGTGGATTAAAAACTATTTGAAAGACAGAACGTTTAGAGTGAGACTAAATGAAGAGCATTCCGAGGCTTTACGGGTGGAGAGTGGTGTTCCTCAGGGTAGTGTGTTGGGTCCTGTATTGTTCCTGATTTATATCAATGACATTTGTACTGTTTGCGAGAATATGTTTCTTTTTGCGGATGATGCTAAAATATTTAAAGTTTTGAGCAGTAAAGATGATTGTAGCAGGCTGCAGAATGATATCAATAGAGTGGTGGAGTGGTTCAATAGATGGCAGATGCAGGTGAATATTGGAAAATGCTGTCTTCTCCATGTTGGGGGGAAGCATTTCATAAATAAATATCATTTGATAGATTTAGATGGCACCACGTGTGAGATACCAACAATTGAATCAGTCTCGGATCTCGGTATTATTATGGATTCAAAACTGCAATTCAAAGAACATATTTTATCTCGGGTAAAGAAAGCCAACATGATGCTGGGCATAATAGCAAGAAATTTTAGAAAATTGTCAGATGAAGCCTTTATTACTCTATATAAAGCCTTGGTGAGGTCCCAGCTAGAATATGGAGTACAAGTGTGGAACCCATATAGGCAAGGATTGATCGATGCAGTAGAAAGGGTGCAGAGAAGGGCGACTAAACTGCGGCCATCCTGTGTGGGAATGCCATACGAAATGAGATTGAGAAAATTAAAGCTTCCGACATTGAAATATAGAAGAATCAGAGCGGATTTGATTTTATTATTCGATTTGTTGGCTGGAGATCTAAGGAGCTTGGTTTGTCCGTCCCTGACCTTCTGTACGTATGAAAGAACCAGAGGCCACGATAGAAAGCTGGTGACATCAGGTGCACACAAAGACTGCAGGAAGTATTTCTTTGGTAATAGAGTTATTCAGGAGTGGAATAGATTGCCACAGTCGGTCGTGTCAGCTGGAGATAAATATACTTTTAGGATATTATTAGATGCTTTTTGGGGTGAAAAGGTTTATGAGTTGTGAAGACGGGGGTTTTAGATGTGTTTTATGTTTAGTTTTTGATCTGCCTCTAATTGCGTGACATTTTGCAATGTTTTTGGTTTGCTTTGAGGTCGTGTTGGGTTTTAGATAGGTTTTCTGTTTAATTGACACTATGTTTTCGGTTTGCATGTGATGTCGTGCTGGTTTTCTGATTACGTTTGAATTGATTCATTCATTAGTGGTGTTGACAGTTTTCTTTTTTTTCGGTTCGTTTGTGGGGTCCTGTTGTACTTTTTTTTTTCTGTTCGTGCGGTTTTTTTTTTATATTATTATGTTTTATGTTTAGTTTTTGATCTGACTCCATATGTGCGACATTTTACTGTTTTTGGTTCGCTTGAGAGTTCGCGTTGAGTTTTAGATATGTTTTCTGTTTAATTGACATTATGTTTTCGGTTTGCTTGTGATGTCGTGCTGATTTTGGACATGTTTTCTGATTACTTTTGAATTGATTCATTGGTGGTGTTGACATTTTTCTTTGTTTCCGGTTCGTTTGTGGGGTCGTGTTGTGCTTTTTTTCTGTTCGTGTGGTTTTTTTGTTTGTAATTCGGCAAGGAGTTATTTAACTCGTGTTGACAACATAATAAATAAATAAATAACTACCTACAAACTACCTCATGACAGAAGTAGTTATAACTACATGTTAACTACTTAAGAAGAGAGGTAGTTATAACTACTTCGTTAACTACTACTAAAGTAGTGAACTACTTTTCAACTACTTTTTAAGAAAACATAAAAATGTATATTTACTTACGCAAATAAAAAATAATAACAAAACAAATTTACCTTTAATGGATATAAAATATTCTTTAATAATGAAAACAAAGTGTTATTTAATTCATACATAAAATTTGAATCACAAAGAAGTAGAAAAATTGTTCAAACTGGAACGACTCTTCAAAAATACCATACGATCAAACAAAGTGTCAGGCATTTTGTATCTCTGTAGCGGTAACAATGGAATGATCCAGCAATACTAAATAATCGTTCAACAGCTGAGCTGCTGGGAAGCGTAGAATTTGATTTTATGAACGCGCTCTGTATAGATGAATAATCCTTTAGTGACTGAACATTCGATGCTTTAGATCTCAGATAATCTTCCAGTTCTTTGCTAGGAAAACTCATACAAATCATCATTGTCTTCATGTCTACTAAATTCAGTTGCAGCTGTGTCTTGTCGGCAGTTTCCACAAATTTCAGTAGTCTAATCTGCAAGTTGTTGAATATATGTTAGCACTTTTCGTTTGACATCCAATCTTTTGGTTCCCAATAGGAAATTTAACTTGAACTGTGGTAGAAGCACAGACGCAATCAAGTGTTCATCGTTTGTTAAGATAGACTGAAAGCGCTTCTTGATGCCAGAGGTCAAGGCCTCCACAAGAGGAGCTACCAATTTGTCTGTTGATCTTTCAAGTTTTGATCGCAATTCAATTATAGTCGGAATGAGATGACCCAGGTATGTTGTCCTCTCTCCTTGCCGTACATTGATGGCAATTACTATTGGTTTCATAACTTGGTTTAATGCGCTTTTGCATACCTAGTTTAGTTTTGCTTCAGTCCTAACTAAAAGTAGTTAAATAATCGTAAATAGTTATAACTACTTAACTAGATCATAAAAGTAGTTATAACTACATGGCAACTACCTAAAAACAAAAGTAGTTATAATTACTGTATAACTACTAACAATGTAGTTATAACTACAGTAGTTGCAACTACAGTAGTTAAAGTGCCCATCTCTGAGTTTCAGTAAAGCTCGCTGTATCTATCTTCTCAGAATCAACAGTTAATGCTTTGAAGTACTACATTGAAAATGAAGGTAAATCTGAATGGACAGGTACTGCATGGTTTGTTGAATTGCTAACAAAATTTTGGAATGTTTTAAATGTAAAATCATCTTCCAAAGGAAAGCGTAAAAGAAACTACCATATGGATCCTGTAAAGTACTTTTTGAAAGAATTTGATGAATTTCTTCAAGTTTGGCAAAAATCTAAAACATTGGTCTTGAGTCGAGAAACATTTTTAGCATTATGTCAGACATGTTCAGCAACTGCTGACTATTGCAATTATCTATTGAGTACAATGGACTTCAAGTTTATTCTCCTCGGTCATTTCCAGTCTGATACGATTGAATCACGATTTGGGCGGATTCGTCAAATGGCAGGAGGAAATTATTTTATTTCTATAAGTCTTATAGACAAGTAGTGGAGAGTGACACAAAAATAAAAATGATGTCACTGATAAAACACTCCAAGTTACTTTTGTCTGACATAAATAATTTCATTGACGATGTCAGAGATTGTTCGATTGCTCGTTGAAGAATTTGACTCTTCCTAATGGAAGTGAAGCAACAACAATATACTATGTTGCTGGAGCTGTAGCTCATTCAATAATTCATCAAATGAAATGCCAATATTGCAAAGAACTTCTTGTTGATGAGGATTTTTATAACTTGGATAAGTTGAATTTGCAGCGACTAGATGTATATCTCAATGATATCAATCGAGGAGGTCTGGTAAAACCTTCTGAATATACTTTCTCAGTTTGTTTGCAAAACTGGAAAGTATTTGATGCCTTGAAAAGTTCAGAAAGTAATTTAAAGTTATTTATATCATCTACAAAACATAAAGAACTTTTTATAAAAAATAGTTGACAGATTGCTAGTGGATGATTTTCTTTTGATAGAAGAAAACTTTTGTGCAGCTAATCACAATTTTAAAGAATTTATAAGTTCCAAGTTTTTCAACTGCATATCAAAAGATTATGTGAAAGAATTTAATGAGAAAAATGAAAATTGCAGCAAGCGAAGAAAATTAGATAAACTTGATAAATAAACATGACTCGCTAAATGAATACTAATTAATATTTTGTGTATGTTTATTGTGTGTATGTGTGTTTAAACATGTTTCAGATACTTTTAAGTTTTATTTATTAATAAATTTGCACTAAAACAGCTGTGATTAATTTTATCTCAATACTAAAATACTGACATTCATTCTAAAGAGTTGAATAGCCCACTCAACACTTAGGCCCAAACGCATATTAGTACGCTAATGGGTTGTGATTCCAGATGTTATATATCTAGAATTCCATGATTAACGTCAGCACATTTGCAAGGAAAAACTGTTGGCCAAAAATACATCCGGATCTGGCTCGGAGGTCTACTTGATTGCCTGCTGCGCTGTATAGGATTGAGTAAGTGGTTAATTCGGCCACGCTGTTGAGATGTTGAGAAAACCGCAGAAAAGGAAAGGAGTATGCTTGCCTAATCTATATATATAAAAAACATGTCTTGACTGACTGACTGACTGACTGACTGACTGACTTATAATACTTTTATAGCGTAAACATCCGCTAAAAAAGGATTTTTGAAAATTTTGCTCCTGAGGGGAAAAAACTGGAAAACAAACTTTTTTCTAAAACAATGTATATCTCGAAAACAAAAAATGAAGAGATTTTGAAATTTGGTATATAGATTCTTTTTGAAAAATAAAAAGATACGTGTTTCACCATTTTTTGAAAATTCGGTTTCCCGAACCTCAAATGTGGGTTGGAAAATTGGGTTATTTGGTTTTTAAAGTAGCTTCTACTCAAAAACTGTTACTGCTACAGGAGTAAAAATTAGTATTTAGTTTCTACTCCAAAAATAATGAAATACGTGTTTTAGCATTTTTTGAAAATTTGGTTTCCAGGACTTCAAATGTGGGGTGGAAAATAGGGCTAATTGTCTTTTATAGTAACTGCTACTCAAAAACTGTAAATACCACAGATGTAAAAATTATTATTTAGTTTCTTTTCTAAAAATAAAGATATACGTGTTTCACCACTTTTTACAAATTTGGTTTCCCGGACCTCAAATGTGGGTTGGAAAATTGGGTTATTTGGTTTTTAAAGTAGCTTCTACTCAAAAACTGTTAATGTTACAAAAGTAAAAATTAGTATTTAGCTTCTACTCTAAAAATAATGATATACGGGTTTCACAATTTTTTGAAAATTTGGTATCCAGGACTTCAAATGTGGGGTGGAAAATAGGATTATTTGGTTTTTAAAGTAACTGCTACTCAACAACTGTAATTGCCACAGATAGAAAAATTAATACTTAGTATCTACTCCAAAAAAAAAAGATATACGTGTTTCATCATTTTTTGGGTTATTTGGTTTTTAAAGTAGCTGCTACTCAAAAACTGTTAATGCTACAGAAGTGAAAATTAGTATTTAGTTTCTACTCCAAAAATAATGAAATACGTGTTTTAGCATTTTTTGAAAATTTGGTTTCCAGGACCTCAAATGTGGGGTGGAAATAAGGGTTATTTGATTTCAAAATAACTGCTACTCACAAACTGCAAGTGCTACAAATGTAAAAATTAGTATTTTGAAGTTTTGTGCCGGTTAAAAGTAGCTAAGTCCAGTTTATCATCGGCCGGGCCAAGCCGTTATTTTAGAGTCTTCACACGGGCCAGGCCAAACCTTAAATCAAAGTGGGACGAGCCGAGGCTTTTCACTAAGTATATAGATATTTTAGTGATTTTAGGGTCTTCAGTTTGGCTGGGCCAAACCTGAGGTCAAGGTGGGACGGGCTGAAGTTTTTCATCAAGTATACAGAACTTCTAGGCCTGTAAAAATGGGCCGGGCCTAATTCAGACGGGCTGTGCCGGGCCAGGAGTTTGGGTTTTTAAAACGGGCTGGGCTAATTTGTCGACGGGCCGAGCCGAGACCTAAAAAAATGATCTCTACTATGGATGCACGGTTCAAACTCTCTAATTTCATGCGAGCGAAGCCGCTACGGGCACTGCTGGTTAAAGTATATACAGGAAACTTCACAAACCTGCTGCAAGCTAGAAATGTTTTTGTATGGTTTTCCACCTTAACCAATGAGGTGTTGTGAGGTCTCAAGAAAAATTAATGAGGCCTCAAGTCATCCGTAGAAAATAAAAGTGATGGCCGTCGTGGCTTTTGGTAGAGTTGCGTAAGATCCGTTTAAGATTTTATTGTTTCCTACTGTTTAGATCTTAGCTAACTTTTAGCAGCTTCACCCATGGTCCACGTTTCTTAGATGTGGATCAGACGAGAAAACTTATATTAGTTCATGTAAGACTTATAAATTTTGCCTAATGACTGAAAAGAGTAAAATAAAACAAAAATAATTAGAAAAACTCAAAATGCATTTTCAACTATAAATGCACTAAAACGGAAAAATTAATCTATTTTGTGTTATCCAGCTAATATTCCTTAAATAGACTGACAAAATATAAAAAGTGGAACTTTAATTTGATTTGTTTCTATGCCTGACAGTGCTTGTAAAAAATGAACATTCCACATTATTTGGCATACTGTTAAAGAGGTGTTTTCGGATAACAGAAAAAATATTATTTTTTTTAGTGCATTACAAAGTAAATGGGTGTTTTTAAGTACTCGTCTGGTCTACTTTTGGCCTTAAAAAGACTGGTGATGCTGGTAAGCCCATTTGAACGGGGGGCAAGAAGCAGTTTTCAAATGACTTCTCTGTTTCTGTTCTCTTGGACCGGGATACAATTTTTTTCGATACGAGACAGCAAGAGAAAAAATTAAAATGTTTGAGTAAACTAAAGCAAAAACTTGAAAAAAATTAATAACTGAGATAATAAAAGCAATTTTAAGTATATGTTTTAATTTTTTTAATAAATAAAATCTTGTTTTAATTGTTAAAAACCGTTTTTCCAAATTTTATTCGGTTGATCAAGCGGCTCAGATGAAAAACAAATACGCTTATATATAGGATCCTTTAAGCAATATACGTGTTTCTCTCTTGCTTCGGTTTCCTTCCCCGCTTGCTCTCCCGCTCCCGGTCGCTTTGCCGTTCACGCTCGCATTCCCGTTTCCGGTCATTTTTCCGCTCCCGCTTGCTATCCCGTTCTTGCTCGCTTTCCCTTTCCATCTCACTCTTTTGTTCTCGGTCGTTTTTTTCATTCCGCTTGCTTTCCGTTCCCTCTCCGCTCATTTTATGACCGATTTCTAATTTCTATAAAATAGAATATATATATATATATATATATATATATCTATATATATAAAAATGAATGTTTGTATATATGTATATATGTATATATGTATTTATGTATGTTAATGTCCTTTATGCATTGCTAAACCATTCATCCGATCGTAATGAAATTTTCACACAACCTTGAGAGTCAATGAAAATAAAAAATAAAAAAAATTTTTTTGAAATCCGTCACAAAATGAGCGGAGCGGAGCGGGTGAGCGAGCGGGAACTATATATATATGTATGTGCGTATGTATGTGTGTATGTATGTATGTGTATGTGCATGTATGTGTGTCTGTGTGTGTGTTTATGTATGTACTAGCGGAGATACCCGGCGTTGCCCAGGTTTTTTGAGGTTTTTCTAATGTTTGTCTCTTTCTCTCCCGTTTCCTTTCCCACCTGCTTTCCCACTCCTGTTAGCTTTTCCGTTTTTGGTCGTTTTCCCACTGCCGGTCGCTTTCCCGCTCCCGGTCGCTTTCCCGCTCCCGGTCGCTTTCCCGCTCCCGGTCGTTTTCCCGTCTCGGTCGCTGCCCCGTTCCCGCTCACGTTTGCTCTCCCATTCCCGCTCACGCTTGCTTTTCTGTTCCCGCTCGCTGTCCGTTCCGGGTGCTTTCCCGTTTCTATAATAGACAAACTAACCCACAAACATTCATATATATATATATATAGTCTTAGCAAATCTATTTTGCGTTTTATAGGCTAACAGAAGTTATGAAAGAATGTAAAAGAGAAAATGAGCGGGAACGGAAACGGGAACGGGAGAGCTACCGTGACCGGGAATGGGAGAGCAAGCATGACCGGGAACGGGAGAGCAAGCGTGAGCGGGAACGGGAAAGCGACCGGAAACGGGAAAGCGACCGGGAACGGGAAAGCGACCGAGAACGGGAAAGCGACCGGGAACGTGAAAGCGACCGGGAACGGGAAAGCGACCGGGAACGGGAAAGCGACCGGGAACGCGGAAAGCGACCGGGAACGCGGAAAGCGACCGGGAACGCGGAAAGCGACTGGAATCGGGAGAGCAAGCTTGGAAGGAAACGCGAGCAAGAGAGAAAATCGATAACAGAACTTCTGAGCGGGAAAGCGACCGGGAGCTGGAAAACGACCGAGAGCGGAAAAGCGACCGGGAACGCTACGAAAAAGGGAAAGTGGAGAAGGGAACGGGAGCGAGAGAGACAAACATTAGAAAAACCTCTAAAAACCCCGGGCAACGCCGGGTAACCCCGCTAGTATATATATATAAATGAATGTATGTATGTATATATGTATATATGTTAATGGCGTTTATGCATTGCTACACCATTCATCCGATCGTAATGAAATTTTCACACAATCTTGAGAGTCAAGGGGAATCAAATATAGAGAAAAATTTTTTGAAATCCTTACACAAAATGAGCGGAGCGGAGCGGGTGAGCGAGCGGGAACTATATATATATGTATGTGCGTATGTATGTGTGTATGTATGTATGTGTATGTGCATGTATGTGTGTCTGTGTCTGTGTTTATGTATGTACTAGCGGAGATACCCGGCGCTGCCCGGGTTTTTTTAGAAATTTTTCTAATGTTTGTCTCTTTCTCTCCCGTTTCCATTCCCACCTGCTTTCCCACTCCTGTTCGCTTTCCCGTTTTCGGTCGTTTTCCCGCTGCCGGTCGCTTTCCCGCTCCCGGTCGCTTTCCCGCTCCCGGTCGCTTTCCCGCTCCCGGTCACTTTCCCGCTCCCGGTCACTTTCCCGCTCTCGGTCGCTTTCCCGCTCCCGGTCGTTTTCCCGTTCCCGGTCGCTGTCCCGTTCCCGGTCGCTGTCCCGTTCCCGCTCACGTTTGCTCTCCCATTCCCGCTCACGCTTGCTTTTCCGTTCCCGCTCGCTGTCCGTTCCGGGTCGCTTTCCCGTTTCTATAATAGACAAACTAACCCACAAACATTCATATATATATATATATATATATATATATATATATATATATATATATATATATATATATATATATATATATATATATATATATATATATATATATATATATATATATATTGCGAATAAACTGTGGAATCAATAGCTTTTCGTTTAGGTGGCATAATTAATTCGATAGAAAGATTTGAAATTTGAAATTGTATTTTTAGCCAATTTTCAATATATGACGATATATGTAGTTCCCGCTCGCTCACCCGCTCCGCTCCGCTCATTTTGTGACGGATTTCAAATTTTTTTTTATATTTGATTCCCCTTGACTCTCAAGGTTGTGTGAAAATTTCATTACGATCGGATGAATGGTGTAGCAATGCATAAACGCCATTAACATATATACATATATACATACAAACATTCATTTTTATATATATAGATATATATGTGTGTCTTTGCATTTTGCAAGAACTAACATTAATAACTTCTAGTGGTAAAAATAATGTTGAAACATTGTGTAGAAGATTATGAATGTGCTTCAAGCGAATGCGATGACAATGTCTCTGCTTGTCCAAATGGCCTCTGTAAATGCGACCCAGGATATAAAGACATCGAAGACAAGTGCATAGGTGGGATTTTATTTTGAAGTAATTAAATTTTTCATTGATAAACTGCATTTAATTGATTTAAATTTTTGTCGCTACAGTTAATGTTTTCTCGTCTTTATCACACACCTAATAAAAAAATAGAAAAAAAATTATTTTTATTATTACCCTAAAACTTGTCTAAAAGACGCCAAAAAGGTTTGTAGTGTTAATTTTTATACCAGGAGTCAGAACCAGACTAGCAGCTAACTAATCGCCTTAGAGAAAGCCATATAGGCTGCGTTTACTGTTAAAGTGAGTTAATTAGGTGTCATATATGACTAAGCATTAGCATTAAGCGGTTATTAGAGCAAGCAATCAAGATTGGAGGCCTATTAAGCAGGGTTTGTCCAATGTTTGATCACAAAAGTTGTGAAAAATATGCAATAACCGCTTCACATAATCTTGATTGTGGAAAGTCATATGATAAACTTGCTATAAAACTAAATTTACCAAGCTGTCCATGAAGACGCAGTTGAAAGATGACACAATGCATTTGCACGAGCGGTTCAAATTGAACGTCCAACACTATCGAAGTTTGTAGTCAAACTACAAAAAGAACAACACATCAACCAAATGAAGGTTGAGCGTATGTTTGCAGGTAAAAGTCTTGCTCTGAGGAAAAAGAAATATCGAGATTTGGATTGTTGATTGCGTACTGTTGTGATGGATTACGAGAATCGATCATCAATTGATTATTTGCGGAAATGCATTACTCTAATAGATTTATAAATGAATTTTTGCGAACATGGGTTTGTGTTAAATTGCTAATTTTCTATATGAAAGTAGATTAAATAAAATAATCTAATCAATCAACGCTTGATAATAATTAAGAGGCCATTCATATATTACGTACGCACCGAGGATGCAGAGACAGGTGGGCCAAAGATCTGTCATAAGAATTTTCAGCCTTTCTTGGAATTACTATTTTTGGTATTATTTGGAAGAGCAAACAATACATAATAAATATAGTAACTATTAATTAATAATTGCCGGTTTTTTGCAACGAATTGTACGCGACAAATTATCCGCAACGAATTGTCCGCGACGAATTGTCCGCGACGAATTGTCCGCGACGAATTGTCCGTTTTTCTGCGACGAATTGTCCGTGACAAATTGTCCTGCAACGAATTGTCCGGACACCTGAAAAACGATGTTTTACATCAAAATCTTGGTGAGGAATTGGGCATAAATGTTTAAACAATTACCAATATATGGAAGAACGGTACTGAATAGTCACCTTTTTTCATACTGCTTTTTAATTCATTTATAAAAAAAAAAACTAAACGTGATAACATAGAAAAAATTTTACATAATCAACCTACAAAATAAACATCACTACTAAATATTGTTTATCAACACTGTGAAAACTATAAGCATTTATTTAAATAAAAAGCAGTTATTAACGCAACCTCTCTAAAAAATCTGCGTGACCATTCAGTAAAACCTGATAGTACTGAATAGCCACTGAAAGTTGAATGAATACTTAATTATTTTTTTAAACTCTAGTAGCCACTAGCCATTCATTACATTGATTATTCATTATCAACCTTCTCTAATTAACCAAGTGGGCATTTGTTTTTGGTGTGTGCGGATTTGTTCAAAATATATGACAAAAACCTCCCATGAAACAAAAATTAACCCATAAAATTAAAATTATATGAGACGTTATTCTATTATACTAAAAATATGATTTTAATAATGTTATGTAATGTTGCAATTAGAAAAATAATGTTATAGTAAAGTTATAACATTTGTCAACCAATAAATATTCGGCCTTGGAGGCACAAAAACATGTTTTTCTTGTATAAATATTAGCTACATATTCAATAAACAACTTTTTATTAGTTTATTCGACCATCAAAATTATTTAGTTTTCAATCTTACTAATATCTTAAATATGATTTGAAGATAAATAATAATATTATATTAATTAATGTTTGTATTATCGTCACCACGGTCAAGAATTGCGTTATTTTTGTCTCTACATTTTTTTAGTTAATTTATAAACCCAAATTACACAGGTCAACAACAAAAAACCTGTCTGAATGTTTTTAATTGATTTATATGTATTTTGTTGTGTTGAAAACAAAAAATTTTTTTAAAAAATTCCAGAACGACACGTTTTGTTGCAACTTCAAGAGCGTTTTGCAAAAAAAACTGACGTTCTGGAAAAAATTGAAAGTCATTTTAGGAATCAGCACACCCAAAAATATAGAAAATCATTCAACAAAACCAAAACAGCTTTCAACACCTATTTTTTGTTGACCTGTGTTCTCAATAAATGTATAACTCGCTTGTTGTTATAGTCATTAAAACATTAAAAATTGTATAAGATATCAATAATTAGGAGATGTTTCTCGTATTTTTAGACATTGATGAGTGCGATATTAATACTCACGAATGCGATCTCTCTTCAACTTTATGCATTAATCAAGTACCTTTTTATAAATGTGAATGTCATAGAGGATTCGAAAAATCAAAAACAAGCTCATACTCCTGCGACGGTATGTTGAAAAAAAATTAAAACTTTTTTATTATAAATTGACTTTTATACGATCGGTATAATCACAGCTTTTTTTTAGAGTTTTGTGATTGTTTTTTAGGTGATAAATATAGATTTAACAATAAAATAAAACAGTTTAAATATAATAACAGATGAATTTAAAAAATATTTAAATTTAATTACCAAATAAAACGTAGATGAATCAGTCAGTTTTGTTACAGACATAGATGAATGCACAGACAATAGCAGCTGTTTTCCTGACGAGATGTGTTCAAACAATTATGGATCTTACGCCTGCGACTGTTGGCATGGTGCTAAATTGCCAAACCAGGCCGATTGCCAAGGTATGCAATACGAATAATTTCTTTTAGATTTTAGATTTTTCTCGTGGTGGTGCATCGTCACAGTGTTCGACTTTTTTGTTCTTGGTCCCGGCGGGTTCAATTCTTGTGGAAACTTAGTCTTTCATCCAGCTGCTAAAGTCAAATGGTAAACCAGTGGTTGTGATCTTGAATTCCATTGGTTGACGTTATTGCCAATATAATTTCATCACAGCTTCATCTTTGCTATTTCCTTTTACAACGCTTATATTAACTTGCTTTGTTGTTTGTTGTTTGTTTTATCGGATTTTCTAAAGCTTTCTTAAGGCACTCCTAATAATTGTAAGAAGTTTATTTTTTGCATGCAGATGTATATCCGGTAACAATACATTAATCCGTTTTTACATTTAAAAAAAATAAAGAATTGAACACTAAAAATTGAAAATTACTAAAAAATAAACAAAGTTGTTTTAAAAAACAACGCTCATATACAAATGTACTAAAAACCTAAAATAATATTTAAGTGTAAGTATTAACAAATTTTAGAAGCGTTGTTTAATGTTTTTAACTTTTTTATTTAATAATAATCATATTGTATAAAATATGTTTGTTGCAATTATCTATTGAGAACCTTGAAAACTTTTTAATTTTCAGATTTAGACGAATGTTCTACTAATAACAACAAATGTGATCTTGAGGTTTCGGATTGTTACAACACACCTCGCACATACAAATGTATATGCAATATGGGATACATTCAAACCGATGATTTTCGCTGCGAAAGTAGGAAATTTGAAAAAACAAAAGAGAATTTAAAAAAATAATGAATTTCTTTAAAATTTGGTCTAAATGTTTTTGGAGATATTATTTGAATTTTGTTTTGTATTGAATCGGTTTGAAAAAGGCCCGAAATTCCTAAATATCCGCCAACTATCAGAACTATTGATGGTCGAGAGGTGAATTTAGTAAGGATAAAGCCTCAGGATACAGAGACAAAATTTTTGAGCTAAAAAGTACAATTTTTTTATGTTTTTGAAAGCTCTAAGGGAGCCTCCGGGGCCCCCCTAGATCCGCTAGTGACAACAAATTAAACAAAATTATATAGATATTTACATATAAAAATTCCAAAAAAATCGTTTAAAAAAACATTGTTGCAATATATGAAAAGCCAGCAAAGCCTGAAATATAAGGGATTTGAGAAAAATCTGGTTTTTACGGCTTATACTTGTTTAACAACGAAAACATTATTAGAAAATAATTTTTGCACTTTTTCTACAGTCGATGAATATTTTTACCTGGAGAACGAAGACAACGATACCATGACTAACAAGACAATAGATGTCATAAAAAAATCAGATAATTTCTCTGTTTTGCTTTTTATTCTCGTGCTTATTGGAATTTGTTTGATCGTACTTGTTGGATTAGTTCAAAGTATTTCTTATTTCAATTTTTTTTTCAATTATAAATTCTAGTAAATTTGCATTTAAATATTTTTGTTTTTTTTTTATAAATAATAATTTAAAAAATTAAAAATATGCTTTTAAGACTGTTATAAATTTCATAGCGACATCGTCGTACAAAAATATAAACTCGGTAAATAGTAACCAAAAGATGTTAACAGTTAGGTACTATGATTATGAAAGTTTTTGTCGTCATTATCAATATGCTTCTTTAATTTATTTTTTAATAGTTTTTCTTTCTCAAATTTTATTTTGTTTAAATAAACTATAAATTTTTTTTAAATGCGCAAATTTTATTATGATCTTCCAAGCTTGAAAAACGTCCGCGGATCTCCCAAACTTCAAAGCGTGTGCGGACATCCCATGGACATCCAGACAAGTGAAAGTTAATAAAAGCATATAAAAAAGAACATATTTTGTCTGAAAACGCTTTCAAAATTAAATTATTTAAAATGAATGAATTTGTTCAAAACGCTCAACATTTTTGGCGTTTTGAATTCGATCGTTAAAGTAGATTATAACGTTCTTTGTAACTAATCAAGTAGTCACATTTTAATTAACTCTGGCATAACAACTTACGTTTTGCTAACATTTTTAAATTTTAAGTTTATGTGTGCTAATTAAAACTATAAAAATGTTTATTAACTTTAACTTTTTTTAAACAGATTATTACATTATAAAGAAATTAACAAAAAGAAGAAGATAAAAACTGGATATACTTTATTTTATATTTACATTCTCCAAAAGCAAACAGATGTATTATAAATTGTGCATTTTTATAAAAAATGTTTATCTAACTTATAATAAAAAATAAAACCACAGTAGAGAATTTGTATAGTCAGAGTGCCAAAAAATCACTGTATAGCATTTGTATAGTCAGAGTGCCACAAAATCACCGTAGAGCATTTGTACAACGGCGTCACTAGGGTCGGTGTCGCCTATTGAAGTAAACGTGGTGTCACTCCATCACGACTTATACCATAGACGTCGTTACAAAAAATCAGCTTTCCCAGTAGCGTAGAGACGGAGAAACAAAAGGGGCATGTGTCACCGGGCCAATTATTAAAAGAAGTAAAGAAGTTTAATATTTTAATAAAAACTAGGAAAATAACTGACTTAAATATCAGACACTAAAACGTAAACAAATCAAAGCCAAAAAAAAACAAATTAACGGTTAATTAAAAAAAGTATTGGAAAGTACGTAAATCAGTTAATAACTCAAGGTAGTGGATTACAGCAACCAACTTGTTTTACCTATCAATCAAGTCTTGATTCTTATTTAAAAAACATAAAAATAAACAAGTCTTTCTTACGTCAACAGCGTCCGTGCAGGATGTGTGTAACGCAGGAGAGACTGCGGCGTAATGCACCAAAGTAGCTCCCTTGAGCAAAGAGTTTACTCTTATTTCTCATATTGAGTGTCTCGCGGAGGTAGCTAACTCATTCATTTTACTAAAAGTCAATATTGGAAGGTTTATTGGAAAAAAATGAAATCGGTCACAAAATGAGCTGGAGCGGGAGAGCGAGTGGAAACGGGAACGGGAGAGCAAGCGGGAACGGAGACGGAAGAGCAAGCGGGGAAAAAAAGGAAGCAGGAGAGCGAGAAAGAGCAGGCAATCGGAAATGGGAAAGTGACCGGCAGCGGAAGAGCAAGCGGGGAAGGACACTTGAGCGAGGGAGAAAAACGATAGAAAAATCTCTAAAAACCCGGACAACACCGGGTACCCCGCTAGTAATTATATAAAATTATAAGGGCAAATGTTTTGTGGTTCTATAAAAAATCTATAAAGAAAACTCCGAGCATCATCTAGCTTATAAAATGTTTTCTTCTGTGCGTGTGTGCGAAAATCCATTTGTTCACACGGGCAAGTTAGCCCGGCTACAAGCTGGAAAGCGATTACTTTTGAAACCATAAGCTGGGATAATGCTTAGTTGAACGGCGACTAGTTGGCCGGCGACTAGTTGGCCAGCGAGTAGTTGGCCAGCGACTTTTTGGCAGCGACCATGCAGTTGGACGAAATTTCAACGACAGATTCTGTACTCCAAAAATAAATGTTCCATTTCCACGAGATGCAAAAAATAAATGGGTATAAGAAAAGTTCTTAAAAACTAATTTTCTATTGAGTTGGGTAAAAATGCCCCGACCTTTTTAAAGATCTTCCAAACATTAAAACGATAATCACGAATTGAGTTTATTAAAGATAAAACTTCAGGCTACAGACAAACAGAATAAAATTTGAGTGGGGCTGGTGGCAGGGCAGATGTCATAGCGATAAGGCATTCGCCTGTAGACCTGAAAGTCGGTGGTTCGAATCTCGCCGGTGTCACCAGCGTTTACAAAATATGTGGATTTTGCTTTTTTAATTAATTTTGCCTCGCTAATTGCGAGCCAGTTCCAAGTCTGGATAAAGGAGGAGGGACAGTTCAATAAATCAAATATGATCTACGTCATAAAGTACTTAGGTGTTTCCTACAGACTCCTAAAACACCTGTTGTAAAAGACATAGGTATTAACTATTGTTAAAAAATTAGTGGTTTTGCCCGTCCCAAGGACTGATGTTTTAAAATTACGATGAACTTTGGATACATTTTTTGGATTAATATATTTATTTATTTATTTATTTATTTATATATTTATTTATTTATTTATTTATTTATTTATTTATTTATTTATTTATTTATTTATTTATTTATTTATTTATTTATTTATTTATTTATTTATTTATTTATTTATTTATTTATTTATTTATTTATTTATTTATTTATTTATTTATTTATTTATTTATTTATTTATTTATTTATTTATTTATTTATTTATTTATTTATTTATTTATTTATTTATTTATTTATTTATTTATTTATTTATTTATTTATTTATTTATTTATTTATTTATTTATTTATTTATTTATTTATTTATTTATTTATTTATTTATTTATTTATTTATTTATTTATTTATTTATTTATTTATTTATTTATTTATTTATTTATTTATTTATTTATTTATTTATTTATTTATTTATTTATTTATTTATTTATTTATTTATTTATTTATTTATTTATTTATTTATTTATTTATTTATTTATTTATTTATTTATTTATTTATTTATTTATTTATTTATTTATTTATTTATTTATTTATTTATTTATTTATTTATTTATTTATTTATTTATTTATTTATTTATTTATTTATTTATTTATTTATTTATTTATTTATTTATTTATTTATTTATTTATTTATTTATTTATTTATTTATTTATTTATTTATTTATTTATTTATTTATTTATTTATTTATTTATTTATTTATTTATTTATTTATTTATTTATTTATTTATTTATTTATTTATTTATTTATTTATTTATTTATTTATTTATTTATTTATTTATTTATTTATTTATTTATTTATTTATTTATTTATTTATTTATTTATTTATTTATTTATTTATTTATTTATTTATTTATTTATTTATTTATTTATTTATTTATTTATTTATTTATTTATTTATTTATTTATAACATTACAATGAAAATGTTTTTATCGTTCGTATGCATTCCAAAACAAATGAATTAAATTTAAATTAATTCAAGTAAGGTAAATATTTTTTAATTTATTTAATAATATGAAAATATTTAAAAAAATTTATTTATATAATTACTTATTATATATAAATTAATTTGCCATAGATGGCAGAGCGTCACCCAAAAACGTCTTACACAAACGTCTTACAAAGACATGGGCTATTATATATATTAAGGGAAATGGACCCACGACATAGTAAAAACTAGATAAATGATTCGTGACTTTAGAGGTCTAAGAACTATGACTAGAGATAATTGAGCCACGTTAAGCAAGTCAGATCACTTTTTAAAGTTGCGAACTAAGTAAAAAAACTGAACCTCAAATTTTTTAATTTTCTTCCCCTTAAAAATGAGCATAATTGCTTATTTAATTTTTGTTGTGTAGCTAATACATGCCTAAACCAATTAGTATATACTATATTTTTTAAAAATTACTGTACCCAGACTGAGTTTTAAACAAGTAAATTAAAAACGAATTTTTAAAACCCAATGCTTTTATATGTAATTAAAACACAAATTTTGCAATCAATTTTTTCTTATATTACTCTTTTATTTTATATTAAAGTCAAAATATCTTAATTATATCGAAATATCGAAATTAATTAAAATTAACTAAATTAATTGACTTATTGTAAAACTAATAATTGAATATTGCATTGTCTTCTATGTTGAGCATGTATGCAAAATTTGAAAAAAATCTATCATAAGGAAGTGACTCAAAAATTGATTGCAAGATTTGAAACAGACAGAGAAACAAACAGACAGACAGATAAACAAACAGACAGACAGAGAAACAAACAGAGACGACGAGTTAATAAAAGCATTGGTAAAAAATAGTTGCATTCGAGACAATTTCTCCCCTAGTACTTACCTAATCATCTATATATATAAAAATGAATGTTTGTATGTATGTATGTATGTATGTATGTATGTATGTATGTATGTATGTATGTATGTATGTATGTATATAGGTATGTTATTTATGCATTGCTACACCATTCATCCTATCGTAATGAAATTTTCACACAACCTTGAGAGTCAAGGGGAATCAAATATAGAGAAAAAAAATTTGAAATCCGTCACAAAATGAGCGGAGCGGAGCGGGTGAGCGAGCGGGAACTATATATATATATATGTATGTGCGTATGTATGTGTGTATGTATGTATGTGTATGTGCATGTATGTGTGTCTGTGTGTGTGTTTATGTATGTACTAGCAGAGATACCCGGCGTTGCCCGGGTTTTTTAGAGGTTTTTATAATGTTTGTCTCTTTCTCTCCCGTTTCCTTTCCCACTTGCTTTCCCACTCCTGCTCGCTTTCCCGTTTTCGGTCGTTTTCCCGCTGCCGGTCGCTTTCCCGCTGCCGGTCGCTTTCCCGCTCCCGGTCGTTTTCCCGTTCCCGGTCGCTGTCCCGTTCCCGCTCACGTTTGCTCTCCCATTCCCGCTCACGCTTGCTTTTCCGTTCCCGCTCGCTGTCCGTTCCGGGTCGCTTTCCCGTTTCTATAATAGACAAACTAACTCACAAACATTCATATATATATATATATATATATATATATATATATATATATATATATATATATATATATATATATATATATATATATATATATATATATATATATATATATATATATATATATATATATATATATATATATATATATATATATATATAGTCTTAGCAAATCTATTTTACGTTTTATAGGCTAAAAGAAGTTATGAAAGAATGGAAAAGAGAAAATGAGCGTGAACGGGAACGGAAGAGCAACCGTGACCGGGAATGGGAGAGCAAGCGTGACCGGGAACGGGAAAGCAAGCGTGAGCGGGAACGGGAAAGCGACCGGGAACGGGAAAGCGACCGGGAACGGGAAAGCGACCGGGAACGCGGAAAGCGACTGGAAGCGGGAGAGCAAGCTTGGAAGGAAACGCGAGCAAGAGAGAAAATCGATAACAAAACTTCTGAGCGGGAAAGCGACCGGGAGCTGGAAAACGACCGAGAGCGGAAAAGCGACCGGGAACGCGACGAAAACGGGAAAGTGGAGGAGGAAACGGGAGCGAGAGAGACAAACATTAGAAAAACCTCTAAAAACCCCGGGCAACGCCGGGTAACCCCGCTAGTTTTTAATATTTTTGTGGATAAATGATCGGCTTTCGAGATAAAAGAAGAGATAAGCAAATAATTATGACTTAATTTTTAATTATTTTCACTTTAAATCTGGTTGCCGGAAATAAAATGACGTTTTTTAATTATTGTCTTGGAACTTTTTTAACAGGTGTAAAGTGTATACAACTTTTTTGTTTACTTTCAATTTTTGCCGTAATTTTCTATCAGTTGAATTGGTATAGTACAGGAATACTATTATCTATTAAAATATAAGCAGATGATTGCCGGAATTTCAACGGCAGATTCTAATTATGTGATTGGACAGGCTTACCTCAGATCGACAGAGAAACAGGAAACACGCAGCAACATATCAGCAGGAGGGGAATCTTTAAAAATCGCAACAGTGGAGTCGTCTACCACCGCCATCTCCTTGGGGCCACACCTGTCCAACGGAGATTGCAACAGTTGCAATTTCCAGCCGAGATCGGCTATTTCAGTGTGGAACTTGAACAGGTTTCTCAGAAGATTTGGCATTCGCGTTCCTCTGAAGTACTGCACTAAGATGTGGTGCGTAAAAGATATTGGAGGTTACATAGCAGCAGGGTTTACATGGGCACTTATTGCTGTTGGTGAAACGCTGGTTGTAATGAATTGCTTCTCCACATCAAATATCACTATCCTTTCCTACAGTGCTGTCATTTTCTCCATCGCTGTGGCTTTTCTTGGCTTTTTCAGTCACTGTCAAGCCATGTTTTCTGATCCAGTAAGCTTTATAATTTTTCAGAAAAAACTATTTATTAAAAAAAAATTAATTTTACATTAAGGAAGTGACTCAATTATTGTGTCGCAAAAGTATTCCAGCATTCTAAGAAAATGTCAGACATAAAACTAATATAATTGAACTATTTATGAAGTATTAAAATAATTCATTTTAATCAAATTAATACTTTTTGTATTTATAAATTTAGTTTATAAATGTAAAAAGCAGAAATGGTTGAAAGGTTTTAGAGATTTTATAGTTAAATAAATGAATGTAATAATTTTTATCTATTTTAGCAATCAATGTTCAGTCTTATTGATAGATCTATTATCAAGAGTTTCTAATTTCTTCACAATTGGTTAAATTTTAGTTCAAGTAATTAGTCTATTATCAAGAGTTTCTAATTTCTTCACAATTGGTTAAATTTTAGTTCAAGTAATTAGTTTGAATCTAATTTCTAAGATGCATTGATATTGTTAATTATTAATTAAAAGTCACATTAATGATCAATCCTACTTTTTTATGATTTCCTTTTATCTAAAAATTTGTTTTATGGATTGGTTTTACTACTTGCCTCGCCCCTGATGTACGACTTGTCCCAAACCCTGCCTATGACTTCTGTTTTATAACGATATTTCAATGACATTTCTAAGGTAGCTAAAGAGAGGAGCCACTAAATTTGTGTATGAGAAAGCCTAGTTGTATTTATTATGTTAATGCAGATCATCTGCAGCAGATGGTTGATCATTCCATAATTATATTACAACTAGAGATAGCTAGTTAAAATTGTCGGATATTTTAAAAATCAACATTTATAATTATCGTTGTTTTGCGATTGTATCGCCACCTTGCAGTGTTATGCAAAGTTCTAACCATATATATCGAATAAGTGTATCGGAGATGAGCAGGTTTTGAGTGAGATGCCAAGATGGCCTCCGAAAAACGATTTAGAGTCTTTTTGGTGCCATGAATATTCATTATTTGTATTAATCTATTTTTGGTACGACAGCGGAGACTAAACTCCGGTTTGTAAGAAACAGAAACGTTGATTTCTTATAGCTAAAAGTAGTTGAAATGAGCTTTATTTTAATTTAACGCGATATCCGTTATAAAAAATATACAATTCTAATTTACCGATAACACAGGCGACGTTAAATAGACCATCGAACTAGAGACTACGCAAATAAAATTCAATGTTAACTGAAGTTTTATAAAAAAAATTTGGTAATTTTTATAAAGTTAAAAATTTATTTTGTACATAAAAAAAAATTTTTTCTATTAAAAAATATTTGATTAAGTTACTATACGGTTGTAACTCTCAGTTCTTTGTTGTGGATCTCCGGTCTACTAGGCTGCCCAGCTAAAAGCCTTCCTAAACGACAGGCGGGCCAATATACTTATTCTATATATATGGTTCTAACATACATACATACAGACATTGGAAATTTGCTATATATAATTGGCTGACTTTGGTCTGTTATTTAATATGATTATTTATATGTAGATTGTTATTTTGTAGTTGATAACATAATTATTTTTTTAATTTAAACATTTTGTGTTTTTCTTTTTTAGGCCTGTTGTCCAACAGGCTCTGATGCTAGTATGTATGTTGGTTTTAAATTGACATTTATAGATGTCAGTGGTTCCAAAGCATGTTGTTCAAAATCAAAGAGTTGTTTTTTAAGAGACTTTTATTTAATTATTTGATTTCATTTTGCATATTTTTATTAAAATATAGTATTGCAAAAATATTAAGAAAACATATTGTTTCAGGGAACGGTTCAATTGGGCACTGCAACAGAAGAAAACATAGCTCAGTGGGATTTTTCTGATGGTAAACCACTGCTTAAGTGTGTCAAATGCAACTCAATCAAGCCTGAGAGAGCCCACCATTGCAGGTTTTTGATTATTTTATATAATTATTTCTTATATATTTGATGTAAATCAGTTCACGTCATCACTGGAGGAAATTCAGTTATCTTTAAAAATAATCTTTTATATTTGATGGAAATCAATTTCATTGTTTTTAAAATATAATTAATCTGTAGTGGACAATATAAGTTTTTTAATCAATGTTGCTAAAAACAATCATATAAGTGCTTCCATATTCAATGAAGAGATTTTTAAGGAAGAATAGTCAATTTGCCAGCATTAGCAGAAAAGTCAGTGGGTTTGAAGGAACCAAGCCATAGCTATGTTCTCCCCAATGCTTTTTATGCTTATGGCAAGGTCTCAGAAGGTAGGATAGATATTGCAGCGACCTCTAGACAACAAAAATAAAAACAACAGTCGCTGGCATGTTTTGCAACAATTAAAGATGAAAGAAGACTCAAGCAAATGCTTATTTGTTTAAATAAGCATATTTGCTTAGGCCTTCTATCATTAACGACTAACCAGTATCAATTAACCAAAAAAAAATTGTTTTCACTTACTTATGACAACCCACTGCTCTCTAACCTCTGTTGTCTGTTTGGACAGGAACAGGCAGGTCAGGAGATGAGTGAACCCATGAAAATAAGTAACATCTACTACAGCTATAAAATAACACTTAAAAGCATTCATCTTCCTCCTGTCAGCGAGTTTTGTATTGATTTTTAGAAAAAGTAGACATTTATTTTATTTTGTTTTCTGACACCTCGGTGTTCAGCCACAAATCAATGATTGATGCTTTGAACAATTTGACTTAGCTTAGTTTTTTTGCTGATGAGCATTTAACAGTTTTATATTTCTGAATTTAATGTTTATTTAATAGTTATTTTGTGGCTTTAAAGATTTTAGGTTGAATATATTATTTTAAGTGTTACAGATGCAGTGGCATTCCGGGGATTCTTTTGGGGGTTTTGGGAAAATATTTTCAGGAATTTTTTTTAAACTTCAATTATTCAATACTTTCTTAACCATATCAAACAACAACAGTTTTTAATACAATTAAATCAAGTTTGAGTTCAAAAAGCCAAATAATTTTATTTTAAATTCAAAAATGTATATATATTCAAAAATGTCAAAAAAATTGTGCACTAGTTAGACAAATAAGCCATATGTTTAAATATAAATGTCAGACTTTTTGGGTTTTCACCTGTTTTATCCTAAATTGAGTCTAATGCTGGTGTGAAGAATATATATATGTACAAATACGAAAGGGTCGAACCACTTAATTGCTCTCTGATGAACATCGTCTAAAATGGTTTTTTCGCCATATATTTTCTATGCAAACAATAGTAGGGATGGACTACAACGTATATAATGGCTAATTAACTAAAATATTTCTGTGTTTTTATCATCAGTGAAACCAGTTTATTAATATATTTTCGTGAAGTAAGAAATTTTTTCAAAATAATTTCTGGGGGTTCTAACCCTAGAAACCCTCCATGGGTGCGCCCTTGTGCATTTATGTGTGTATTATACCTATTTCTCTAAAATTAAGCTTTTATTTTTAATAAAATCAGCACCTGTCAACGATGCATTCGCAAGATGGATCACCATTGCCCGTGGATAAACAACTGTGTTGGAGAGGATAATCAGAAATTTTTTGTCTTGTTTACTGTGAGTTCCTAGATCAAACTCAATCGTTACCCGAATATAAATGTAATTATCTGGCCTCATTAGTTATGGCATTAAATTTGTGCCTTAAAAATCTTATTTTCATTAATATAAAGATCAAAAGCACCATTTACCATCTCTTAGAATTAGTGAAATGAGATATTTAGTTGGGGTATTCTATGGATTCTTCTAGAAAATATACATATTAGCAAGTAACAATTTTATAATTAAAAATTCATAATTAATTATAGTTATGTATTTTTCGTGTTTATTTCTCTTATTTTACAAACAATATTATTTAATTGGCTTAAAAAAAAGTAATCAGTAATGGAATCAACAGACTTAAATTAAGATTTTAATGTTGGCTCTCATATCAGGGTTACATCTGTTTGTTATCCTGGATTGGATTCGCTGTTGCTCTTTCTACTCTGGTCAGTTGTGTGTCCAGTGCCTTTGAAGGTTATCTGTCTTGTGCTGTACTCGTTTTGTTCTTTAATTACTTATTTATTATATAAGTTTATTTTTAAGCATTGTTATTAGAAGTGCACCGATAATGCATCAGCCGATTACTGATTGTTAATTCTTTTTCAAAATGTTAATTGTTATCCAGTCGTTTTTGCTATAAGTTTTGTACTGTCTGTCACATACAGCTTAAACTGTAATTAAATTAAACTTTCATCCTGTACCATATTATGGTGACTGAATAGTTTTCTATTGGTCCACATTATCGCTGAATTATTCTCTTATTCATCCCATCTTCAAGGACCATTTCTGAAACTATTTTTCTTTTTCATTAAATCTCATCCCCCCCACACACACACACCTCTAATGTGTCAATTAAATATTGGCCTCCTAGTTGCTCCTTGTGTGTTTTTCCTGTTCAGTAATGCTCACTGGTATTTGTATGCCGGCTATGACTTGTACGACAACAAATCCGATCATCTACCTGTACGACAACAAATCTGATCATTCACGTGTAATAAAACCAATTTAATAATATCTAAAAGACCCACAAAATCTACTACAAGATTGATCGCTTTTAACCATCAGTGTGCCCATTCCTTGAACCTTTGATTAGTTTGCATTAGAAATTATAAACAGCACTAAACGACCATTCATCGGTATTGACCGATAATTATAATTATTATCGGCAAAAGGGCTGATATTGATTACAGGGCGATAATCCGTGCACCTCTAATTTCTTATTAATATTATTCGAGTTGAAGGTTTGTATAGTTTGTATATTATATGTGTTTTATATGTTTATGCTTCTTTGTATCATCCAGGGTTGTTAAGAGCGGTAGCGCCGCGCTACCGCTACTGTAGCGGCGCTAATTTTAAGGTAGCGGTAGCGGTAGCGGCGCTACTATTGGCTGAGAAGATCGTTGATGGTAGCGCCGCTACATTTTTTGGCTGTTCTCAGCGCTATTCGCTACCGCTACTTTTTTTCAAAAACAAAATATGTTTTTTTTATTAATTAAGTGATTTTCAATGTATTTAGTTTTTATTTGAAGCATGCATGAAATCGGAATCTGGTTGATTGATCGACGAGCGTGAGCATCTCTTTGAAATGTGGAATCCTTCCTGACCTTGCTAAAGCGAGCCTGTGCATCTCTTTGAAGCTTAGCAGAAGTGGTATCAGGTGTTAGTGACACTTAGTGATGTTTTGAGGTGTATGGTATCTGGCTGTCTGTTTGAGTGTGTATAAACCTACAGTTTGTACGAACAGTTGAAGGCCGTTTTTTCTTAAACTTTTTATTCAATTGTCTTTTGCTCGTTTGATCTCAAGATCTTGACGTTATTCCTTGTCTAGTTTTATTCACTGTATGTGACGAATAAAATTGCTGTATATTACAGCAATGTCTTCTACAAGCTTGTTGATTGCTCGAGGCATGAGTGTCTTTGAAACGTGACCCCTTGGTGTTAAATGACCACTGCCATGCGTGATGCTTTGAAGTGTTTGTGGCCTTTGGTGAATGAGTACATATACGGTTTACGAAAACTGAATTTAGTTTTTCTGGTGCTGTTTCAACTTTTCCTTCGTTATCGCATGCTTGCTCGAACTTTTTTATTTCTTCGAAGTCATTTTTTCATTGTTATTTTAAGCCATTTAATTAAAAGAAAACAAACGATGGATAACGATGTTGATGATGATGATATAGAAAACAAGTCAGTTTATTAACTCTGAAGTCAACAAAAATTTGTGTTATTATTGAATGCAACGAAATGATGTTGACGTCGTATAAAAATCATATACAGGTTGTTAATGCTACTTTGTAACTTTTTGCGAGTTTTTATCAGAGTAGCGGTAACTGTAGCGGTAGCGGTAGCGACGCTACTTATAAATTTCAGTAGCGGTAGCGGTAGCGCCGCTACTAATAAGACTGGTAGCGGTAGCGAAGAGCGGCGCTATTTTGAAAAGGTAGCGTTAACAACCCTGGTATCATCTGCTTATAGTCGCAATCTACCATCTCCACCAAATTACAAACAGTACTGTTTTTCTATGACCTGCTCTGAAGTAAATCAAGTTCATGTGGTTTTAGAGTTCTATTCTATTTTTTTTACTGGTAAAATCTATACCACTATACTTTTTAAGTATATAAATGTCAAAATCTCACTGTATCAAACTCGCTTTTATTAAAATTCGGCTTATATAAGAGATGAGACTTGCCACATACTCAGTTACTGCTAAATAGACTACGACATATCAATACTAAGATATGTCAAAGTAATTTTGAAGGTTCTCTGAACTTCAACATAACAGGATTAAGAATTTATGCCATTTAAAGATATTTTATTATTTCTCATAACATTCTGGTGGTAAACACAATCTTTCAGCACTTTTTGTTGCAATTTATCTCAACTTGATTTTCATACATTCAGTTGTTTCATCTCAAATTCTGGAAACCTAATTCTTCTAGATACGTCACTGGGCATCTGAAATGACTGTTTCATCAAATCCTCTACTACACTACTCATAAAACTTTCATAGCAGCTTAGCTCTTTTAGAATCATCTATCACTTTTGTATCTCCCGCCTTTGTTCTAAAGCTTCTAAACTGATTGTTTTTTTTTCTCTGGAGTTTCTAATTTGGTTTAAATAACTCAAAAATGACTTGAGGATCTTTTTTCTTCAATTGCTTTTATGTTTTCTTATCTTTCTCTTGAAAATTTTGTCATTCTTTGTGTAACTTGATTTCTCGGTTTTATCATATCTGTGGAATCGTATCAGCAAGTGGCCATCGGTTTTTTTATCTTTTAGATATTTTTTTCCATATGCAAGAAAGTAAATTAAATACAACAGTTGAATCTATTGCTCTCACCAATATCACTCAAGCCCAATATGGTTAATTTTTTTTAAGAAGATATTTGCTTTAATTTTATGAATTAAAATTTATTTTATCAATTTTACGTAACTGATTGTGATTAATAAAATTAGTTAAACTCGTCCGATTTATTTTAATTTTTATTTAGATATGTGTAGTGTATGTATGTTCACGAAACACTTATTTGAATAATCATTCAACGACAGGTTGCTATTTTACTCCGACGGTAACGTTGATCATTTCAATCGGCTTAATAATGGAAGGACTTCTCTTCGGTCTTTTCACTGCCATCATGTGCGGCACACAAATGTCCTCCATCTGCTCTGATCAAACTGTAAGATGATTTTGGTTAATTTTCTTTATTAAGTTATTATTTATTCGCCTGTTTATTATTTTATTATTATTTTTATTTGTTTTTTAAAACTGATTAATCAAAATCTGTCACGAAATTATATTTTTTCTTCATGCCAGGGTATAGAGTCGTTAAAGAAGGAACGCAGGAAGCGAAAAACATGTCAAAAGAGCTTGAAGGAAGTTTTCGGAGGAAGTTTTTCCTATCGGTGGTTCCTACCTTTTCATTATTCGAACGTTGACGATTCATTTGGGAACAAAGCTCCAGGCTGTGATTGTGTTTAGAAATGCATGAAATTGTAGAAAGTGAATTTCAATTATTATTTTGATTGATGAATTTGATACATTGTCTTTTTTATGCCTTTACAATTTTTAAAAAAAGATTTCTTGATGGGTGAATGTTTACTTTTTTGCTGCTAACAGTTAGTTGATTTCGTTCTACTCACTGCCTAGGTTTCAGTGATTCAACTGGTAGTTTTCATGATAGGTTTATTTTAATATGCTGTCTCAACGATTGTTGGATGCTGTGCACGCCCAATAAAACGGGTCTGTCGCAGTTTCTATTCAGTCGATGAATCGGCTTTAATTAAGTATATAAATTTGTTTTTAATGTTTAGCTGTTATATTTTTCACTTTCATCAGATGTTAATTTTGTTCATGCAATAAGTTTGGCACTTGTGTTTAAGAGCTTTTCACAGAGCAATTGTATGATGTTTATTTGTCTCATTTGTATACTAACTAACACCATTAGCCTGACAACTGTTAAGACTTTTTTCAGTAAAATTCATTAGTTCTATTATAGTTGTGATACATTTATTCAAATAAATACTATTTTTGTTTATAACTTCTTATATTAAAAGTAAAATCATATCAATAGTATAAGATTTTTCATTTGCAAAAAGTCGGCAGACAAATTTGACTTTATAAACCCTTTACATAAACTTGATCATTTCTTGTATGTAGGCATAAACAACACAAATTTTGGAAGTCAAAATAAACCCACTTCCCATTATCTGATCGAGCTGAAATATGGTGTGTATAATTGCCATCAATGACAATGCATTCCCAAAGAGCAAGTAGAAGACATAGAGTTAATAATATTAGTAAGGTAGTCAAGTGTGAAGTGTGATGGGAGAGAAAGAATTATAAGTTTCAGTCGAGTATTTGGAAAAAATAAAATTGGAGTTTTACTATTATTAGAAGATCTAATGTTATTAATTTTAGTAGTTAGAAAGTCGTGATAGTTATCTATTGTGATTAGGGTTGTTACAGTTACTGAATCTAAAACTGAAACATTCAGTTAACTGAATCTTTTTAGATTCAGTAACTTCAACTGAAACTGAAACTGAATCTTTTTAAAAAAACTGTAACTGAAACTGAATCTATTGAGAAAACTGAATATAACTGAATCTTTTAGAATGAATATTTTTTATCATTTTATTATATTATTTTTATGTTTGCGGTTAAATGTTTTGATTCTATGGCACGGACGATAACTCGGTCGAAGTTAGGAATAGTTCTTTCTTTTTGTTTCGTGTTAGTGTTCTGTTGCTTGCGTTGTTTTTCGAAGATTTTCAAGTTTTTAGAATTACCAGAATGGAAGATACTTGTGTTAGTAATAACATTGTTATGGACAGTGTTGGGGAGTAACGCGTTACTGTAATAGTATTACTTTTTTCAGTAACTTGTAATAGTAACGATTACTTTTATTTTAAAGTAATATGTAATAGTAATATATTACTTTTTTTGAGTAATTGTAACGAAATTTACGTTATTTTTTTCGTTACATATTTAAAAAAAAATCATTTGACATTTCGTTGTCAAGTTTAGCTTTATGTTAGATATCTATGCAAACTAGAAAGTTAGAAACCCGTTTAGCTAAGCTGTCTTTGTCTTCCTTTACCGCAATCGCAGCTACTTGGGAGTTACGAGCCGCTGGATTGACCCAGCACCGCTATCCAGAAAATCTGCGGCGCTTACTTGTTGTCGCCTAATGGGACCTCATACCTACGATGTGTTAGCTGATGGTGTAACGCAAAGTTTGCAAAACGTGAGAAATTGTTATGACAGTAACTGACAACGGATTAATTTTGTAACAGCGTTTAACAAATTTAGTGATGGAAATCTCACATCAAATTATTATACAATAACAATCAGCTGACCCAGGAAGAAAATGATGTTGCTTTCATTAAAGTAGGTCTAATTTTGGAAGAAGATACTTTATTTGACCAAGCATATATGCTACTACCACACAAGAGATGCGGTGCACATACAATAAATTTAGTTGCTATTAAGGGTGCAGAGGTAGCTTTTGAAATGCTCTTATCGTTTCAAATAATACAAGTTGGAGCTCTTAATATCACGCAGTAAACACGATTTGTAATATTGTTTGTAAATCTTAATCTTTGCAACACTTTAGATTTTTGTAAAATTTGTAAACATAAAAAAGCAGCTGCTAAAAAACGTGAAAATTTGAAATTGGCATCTTCTCTGGTAGATGCTCTTGTGACCGGTGTTGGCAAGCTACTTACCAGAGATGATCTTATCAAGTTTGACACATCCCCAATTTCGTCTGCGGTGGTTAAAAGATGAAGCTTCCAAAGAGAAATCATTGTTTTTCCGCTTGTATAATACTGGTATGCCATCTAGTGCTCTTGTAAAACGTTTGTTTAGCTTTGGTAGCCAGATTCTTACACACAATCGCAATCGTCTTCTGATGAAAAGTTAGAGATGCAACTCCTACTTTGCGATAATAATGGAATATGATTAACATTGTGTTTTTAATAGCTATTTTAGACTTTTCCACTGAAATAAAATTTATTTTTGTGTTGTAGTTTCTGATTTATGTTTTATATTTGTTCCAGCCTTGATTATATAGTTTCTGAACCTGTGCAAACTGTTCAATAAAGCTTCGAGCACTTAGCGCCATGAAGTAAAGTAATAAGTAATAGCTGTGTAATAGTATTACATTTTGTCAGTAACTTGTAATAGTAATATATTACAAATTTAAAAAAGTAACTTGTAATAGCAATATATTACATTTTTAACCAAGTAACTGTAATAGTAATATGTTACTTTTTAGAGTAATATAGTCCCCAACACTGGTTATGGACGAATCTACCGAGGAAGAAGTATCGTTTATTCAACAAAATGAGTCGGAATCTGCTTTAGGACCTTCAACGAAAAAAGCTAGATTCAACAAAACAAGACCTATACTAACCCGGTACATAAAAGGTTTACAGGAGTTGGAGCCGATATTAAGTGCAATATTTGTTCTGTAATTTTGAAGGGTAAAATGTCAAAAATTTAGAGTCTCACTTGAGGAAGCATGAAACAGAATACGCAGAGTATTTAGAGGAAAAAATAGCTATGATATCAAAAACACAAAGTAAGTCTATTAAACGACCCTTTCCATATTTGAAAAACCAGGCAACAATTGAAAACTGTTTTGTTGTTAAAGAACGCAAAAATGACATTAAAAAAAGGCTCCAATGACTATAATAAGGCTGTCCACGCTATCGCCTCAGCATTTGCTGCAAACAGTTTGCCATTTCTTTTGATCGAAGACCTTCTATTAAAAATATGTTTGCAGTTGTGTCGGAAGGTCGTTCACTAACCTTGCCGAACCAACACGATATATCCACAAAAGTGTCCGAATTAGTAAAAGAATTAAAAAGATCTGTTGAATTACCATTGAATTCAGCGAAGTATGTGTCAATCACAACAGATGGTCTCGGCCATGTTATTCATCGGTAAGGATGGGAATAACTTGCCATTATTTTGATCGAAATATCAATAAAATAAAAAGAGCTCTTCTGACTTGTAGAACAATTACGCAACCCCATACAGGCTTTGCTCTTAGCAGATGTTGGCATAATTTTGGTGACGACAAGCTGGGAGCTAAAGTCTTTTATAAATTCAAGAAGGAATTTTTAAGCTAAATACATTTTTTAAACATGTCTGTGTTGCAAAATGTTTTTTTATAGTAAATTTCTTCTTGGTAGTTTACCTAAAAAAATTGAAAAAAAAAAACTGAATCTAACTGTAACTGAAACTGAATCTTTAAAGATTCAGTTTACTGAAACTGAAACTGAATCTTTGTAAAGTTTCAGTTACTTTAACTGAAACTGAATCTTTGTAAAGTTTCAGTTACTTTAACTGAAACTGAATCTTTTTTCAAAACTGTAACAACCCTAATTGTGATCTCCCTGACACTACCCTTCATCTTCTTTCTAAAGCTTTCAATTCTGCTGCACGCTGGTAAGAAATAGACATATGTGCACTTGCTTAGACAATTTGTATATTCGGCAATAAATGTAGATAGTTGTGTACCAATTTGACGTTGATGTTATGCAGCATGGGCAGGTGTATAATATAGGCATTATTTTAATTCTATATTTGTATTCAAGTGGCGTTCCAGAGTGAATCAGTGATAAGTGTAAATATATAAGAGATTAATTTGCCATTGCGTATTGTACAAAACGTCTTACACGGAGTCTTGCTGGGTTATTATGTCAAATGAAAGATCAAGTAATATTTTGTCGATAAGTAAAATGGATTAGAATATTATTAATTTTCAATTTTGAATTAATTCAAATTATTTAAATAATTTGTAATTAATTTTATTTAATCTATTTATTTGCCATAAATACCAAATTTTCTCGCACAAAACGTCTTACACAGAGTCATGCTGGACTATTATATATATAGGAGCGTTTTTGAGTAAACTTTCAAACACTTTTAGCGAGCTGTTCAAAGTTTATGACATTGCCGGTGACGGCAGTCAAAAACCATGAAACTTTTAGATGCATTCTAAGTTGAAGACAATATATATACTTTAATTATGTTTATATAGGACATATAACTGATATAACAACCCAAAACCATCTTGGGAAAGGCTGAAATTACATGCTTGTGGAGTTGCATAATATAACTTATATAAGTAAATAGTGTTAAGAGAAGTGTCGGTACCTTTTTGTTCCTACCTAGATAACCTCCTGATAAGCCAAAAAAGAGTGTCGAAATTTCCGTCGGGAAAGGGGGACATTCACCTACGTCCCCCTTCTGGCTTCACCACGCCTGCCTACTGAATTTTATTATAAACATTAAAAACGCAGTTTTTCTTATATAAATCCTTTATTAATTACTCTCCTAAGGTGTGGTGTTTACGAAATCAAAGTTTTTCTTGGAAAACTAGTATAAATGGGAAATGGAGGATCGAAGAAGCCTCGAAATCTAATAAAATGTTATTTCATAAAAAGTTTAAGTTTGATTGTATGATAGAAAGTAGATTGAATGTGATTTGAAGTTCTATTAAAATTATTTGACCCTGAAGAGTTTAAGGATTTCTATAAAAAAAAAAAAAATGATGGAATACATCGTCATCGAAAAAGATGTTCCGAGTGTCTCAGCTCGATTGGATGACGAGAAGTGAGGTTATAAACCCCCCCTCCCTTCTTGTAAGGTTTTTCCAGCCACAAACACACACAGACACACGCACACACAATGAAACAAGTTTTAAAACATTTCTCGGAATGAAGCTGTCGTGATGTGCCAACCTCATGCAGTTGACTTTTCAATATAACCTCGACTTCTTCAGATTCTTCTTCACCGATCCTCTTCGATCTCAGTGCTGCTTTCCGTTATGAATTAATTAGTGTTGTTAGTTTTAATAATTTTTGTAATGATAGTTTCTGTGTTGCATATTCAAGGGAACAGTCCATTGATGGATATGTTGTCAAAATAAAAGACATCAGAAGATGCACAAATAGAAAAAATGCAAGTTGGACTGGCAAATAATACCTACCAGATAGTTTTATTTCCAAATTTTCGCCTCATGTGTGTTTCAGTTAGCTAAATTGTCAAATCGTTTTTCTCCTTTTCTCCTAGTCACCTTCATTGCAATGCAATAATGCAGTTTTTTGTGTTCTTGGAAACCGTTGCCATGCACGGTGTTTACAGAAAACTGTGTCAGTGATTGTCATCGATTGTTCTTTGAGCTGTTGTCGTCGGCGCGTGCAACTAAGTGGAGAAGTTGAATGCGTCGTGTACGTGAGTGTGTGTTTAAATAGCTTCGTGTACGTGGGTGTGTGTTTAAATAGCTTCGTGTACGTGAGTGTGTGTTTAAATAGCTTCGTGTACGTGGGTGTGTGTTTAAATAGCTTCGTGTACGTGGGTGTGTGTTTAAGTTGCGTCTGTAGGTGCGTCACAGTGGCGTAGCGAAGGTAACTGGCGCCCGGGGCAAGGTATAAAAAATGTTCCCCATCTTCCACTGTCCGTTCAATTGGTCGACCAAAACCGAAGAGAACCGGAGGTGCTCGAGCCATACCCGGGGTCCCATCCCCAAAAAAATTTGGAAATCACTTGTGTGAAATGGTGCAAAAATACAATTTGTTCATTTTACATGTTCAAAAATGACTAAAGTTTTGTGAAATTGTTGTCCTTCCTTTTGCCTTTTGGCGCCCCCAAAACCTGGCACCAAGGTGCAGATGCCCCCCTACCTCCCTCGCTACGCCACTGCGTGTGTGTGTGTTTACCTTGCGTCATCATGCCTCGAAATAACAAAGCAGGTCTGTATTTATTGACGTCCATGTCGATCATTCAAAAAGACTAACAACTTGGTTATTAATTCTTTATTATATTATCGTTATATTTTATTTTATTTAAAGAAACGTTTTTCTCCTGTTCAGCTAAACAGTGCTTTGATACGTTAACGGCTTGATAACGATTTTTTTCCTGGTTATGTTGTTGCTTTTTTTAGATTTTGAACGATTGTTGTTTAAACGGAAGACTCTTTCTTTCTCTCTCTCTCTCTCTCTCTCTCTCTCTCTCTTTCTTTTTTTCTATATATCTCTCTCTCTTTCACCTTTAAGTTCAGAGTTTACAAAAACAATCTATATGGGATGTTGTCTGTTTCTATATGAGTGTCGTAAGCAAATGAATCAACAAATTTCGAAAACCAGTTTTTACAGCACAAACAAAATTTTAATAGTTATTAAATTACGTGTTGCCATTAGAGCTCTATGGCTATTCGGGGAGTTGGTTAAAATAAATAATTACAAAATTCCACTCAAACTGGCAGCAAAAAATAACAGACAACAGATACGTGAAGATAACTAGGAGGTTTCAAAAAATCCAAGTTTCGGAACAAAGAAATGTTCCAAACATCAGTAAGTCACTTATTTTAATATGAACCAACATAAAATACATATTAAAATATATTAATCCAAAAAGAAAAACTTTGAAGTCGTGGTTCTTACTTAAAATATTATCACAATTTCTCATTTTATGGAAAGTTTTTTTAATTATTTCTTTTTCAGCCAAAATAAATGAATAAATGAATGAATAAATGAATAAATAAATAAATACATAATTCATAAAGTTTTTAGTTCTATAAATGGTTAGTTAGTTGCAAAATTTATATTATGACTACAACCATTGGTGCTGTATAAAAAACAATCGATTTTTTTATTTTGTGCTTCTTCAACAATAAATTTAGCACGCACATATGCACGCACGCAAACACACAAACACATGAACACATGCACACACAAACACATACACACATACTCACACACACAAACACACACACACAAACACAAACACACACACTCACGCACACGCTAACACGCCCCGATCCTTTTCCACGTCCACTTTCTCTCACGTGCGACAAACGAACATGAATTTCTGCTGACGTGCTCATTCACAAACAACTCATAATGTCTTGTAGAAGACCATCCTCCGACAGTCGATAAGTAACAGTTTTACATTCGATTTAGTTCTTCCGATCGTACGTTCCGTCATTCCACCGCTAGTGCTTCTCCTCCTCTTGTCTCGATTTGATTTTAAAAAAATGTTTACTTTTATTAACCGTTTTGACATTTAAGTATATAAAAAAACAAGAGAATAAATTCAGCAAAAAATGGGGTCAAGCGCTAGCAGAGCAGAAAGGTCAAGATCGTACCAGCTCGAAGCTTTCAGTGAACATTCTGGTGGAATAAACGTCATGGCACTGAGCGAAGACGAGGCTCTTCTGGCGACCGGCAGTGACGACAAAACAGTTCGACTGTGGACGACGATGGGTGACAGTTGCGAATGTATCGCCCTGATGGAGGGACACGAAGATGTAGTCTACTGCCTGTCTATGGATGATAAATACCTGTGGAGTGGAGGAGCCGATAAAACCGTAAGGAAATGGGACCTGAACACGTCCAAGTCTGCCGGTGTCTTTCGCGGTCACAAGTCCATAGTCAACCGTCTTCTTTCAACTGGAGTTTTTGTCTTTAGCAGCTCGTACGACAGAACGGCTCGTTGCTGGGATGCCGACACTGGCGAATGTCTGAGGGTTTTCATCGGCCACAAGAGAGGGGTCTATCCCATTATTTTTGTACCTGTTGATGAAGGTTTCGAAGAAAACAATCGAGAAAATAACGCTTTTATGACGGATGGCAGTTTGAACCCGAATTCTTCAAAAGAATTTTCTCTGCCCGAGAACAAAGACTTGGTAATCACTGGATCGGCTGATTTTACGGCAATTATTTGGTCATTCGAGACCGGAAAACCGATTCATGTTTTGAAAGAACATCAGGGCTCGATCACATGCATGGCCACAGACAGTCAAGGAAAAATTCTGCTGACTGGATCAACTGACCACTCGATCAGAAGTTGGGACGTCAGAAAGGGAGTTCGATTAAGAATCTTTGAAGGTCACCAAAGTTCAATCGTGTGCCTGACGGTAAGAACTTTTGTGGATTTTTTTATATTTGGATTTGAAACACTTCGCAAGACTAAAAAATCAAAATACTTTTGATCTATTATAGTAGTTTAACAAAAGTTTTAAAATAATTATTGTTATAATAAATTTGCCATTGATAGCAGGGCATCGGTGGTATAGCGGCAAGGCTTTGTCTAAAAACCTGAAAGTCGGTGGTTCGAATCTCACCGATATCACCAGCGTCTGCAAGGGGCGTGGGTAGGCGCCTATGAATGGCTGCTTTTAGTTGTTCATAAAGATGTTTACAGTTTATATTTTTTCAAAAAAATATGATCGATAATCGAACTGGGGGAATTAGAACCTAATGAACCCGGGCATGGGATAACTTACTTTTCAAATCGTTGAAATGACCGGGCGAGAGTAAATAAAAGTTTTTTTTCCACAATAATAATTTTTTAAATTTTATTGCTCTCAAAAACGGATTTTGCTTTCCTGGAAATGTCGCTATGAAAGTTTCATTGGCAGAAAAATATTTGACCTCACCACCAAAGATCTAATATGCAATTCGTTTATGGAAAAAGCTGCGCAAAAAATCATTTGTTCATGCAAATAATTTTAAACTTGATATCCTGGAGTCATGCAATGCAATCATTCATACGTCACCAAAAACACAAGTCAAAGTCGTCCAATGAAATTTTTGCGACAAATGATTTGGGTGGTTAATTTCCTACAGTAGGATTTTTTGGCTGCATCGTGCTAGCTTGTCTTTTAAGAACAGCAAATGGTGATTGATCACTTTCCGTCATTAGTAGAATTTCCAGCAAAAGTGCCATAATGGGTAACAGTTATTAATTAGAAGGTCCGTAGATTTTAATGATAAACAACTAGAGACTGTTGTTACTTAGTGTAATGATGAAACCATGGTGTCCACAATAGAAGAATCTTGCACAATTTCTGTGTTTTGTTGATATTGCAGCAAAAGCTTCCACTGATATAAGTCTACTAATTAGTAATTTGAGTATGCAAAAGCCGTTTATAACATGCCAACCAAACCTGACAGTAACTTGTAAAATTTTATGAATTGTTTATTCAGTTATCAATATATACATACGAAATCAAAATCACATAAATGACAAAAAATATGTTCAAAGTTAGAATAAGTCATGTAAAGAGGGGAATCGAACCAAAAATCAAAAGTTTTAGTTTAGTTTGGTTCGGTTCGACCGTCTTTGGGTTCGGGTTTGACTTCTCTGGGGTTTGAGTTCAATTTTTATTGGGTTCGATTCCGGTTCGAGTTTGAATGTTATCGAGCAATTAAGGTTTTTTCGAGCTCGTCTCGAGATGTAGTGACTTTAATTTGATTTCAGTTGAATTTTTTAATTAAATTCAAACAAATAAATAATGGATGCACTAACTTAAACAATTTTTATATTGAAAAGCTTATTCAATTAAGAAAAACAATCAAAAATTGAAATTGTGTTTCAAAAATAATAGCAGCTCAACTAGAGATTTTGGACTCAATCAATCTTAAACGACGATCTTTAAAAATTGTTCTTCAAAAAATGCTCTCACACTTGGAGTGCATGTAACAGGGACATCAATGAGTTCTTTTGCAATTTTTGTCTTGATTGGTAATGACTTTACAAATGGTTTCAATTATCTGTATTACTCTTGAAATTATCAAAGTCATTTGAGTTGTATTACATACTAGCTGTGCCCGGCCACGCATTACTTTGGTCTAGTTTGACTAAATGAAAAAAAGATGAAAATTTTTTAATTTCACAATGCTTATGAGTCCGTTTCATAAGTCGAAATTTTAGTCCCGGCTCTTTCAATTTGGATCCGTGCAGCACTCTACAAAACCACGGCCAATATTTACTTATAAAATTTTATTTTACAAATTTACAAATAATTTGTGCAAAGAAATCTTTAATTTAGAACTTGATTAAGTAAAACAAAATTGGAAAGAAGCTGATAAGGCTGTCCTCCTTTAAATTAAAAATTCCCCTCCAAAGAGGGTCTACTAGAAAAAAACTGCTACAACAGGTTCCAACTTAAATTTTAACAAATATTTAACCCAAACTCCAACCCGGAAATTTTAAAATTCTGAACCAGAACTTAAACTACAACTTCTGATTTTAATTGCTCGTTTTGTGCATAAATAGAAAAAACCAAAATGTGTTGATGCTCAAATAATTGAAAAACTAAAAACATTGATAAAAAACATGGACTTCAATTTTTAAATAAAAATTTTACTTTCTTTTAAATTTTCAATAACTCAGAGTGGTCTCGATTTTAAGGGAGTTGAATTGAGTTTTGTTTTTAGCAGCTCCGTGGTTGAAAGATTGAACTATTAATCTATAAAAATTAATCCATAAAAACATAGTTTTTATTATATTCGCGGTCTCATTTCTCCATTTTTTGTGCTTTTGTCGTTCATGTTTTTGTCACTAAAAGGTTGATGAGCATCACCTTGCTCTCAATTGTGGCTGAAATAGGTAAAAAAAACATTGAAACTTTTTTTTTTCATCTTGCCCTTCTAAACCGGTACAAACCTGGGAAGTCAGAGAGGTTCAAAATATTAATTGAGTTTGTTGTTATCGGGAAATAAGACTATTTTCCAAGTTTCAGCTTGATTGGGTGACGTTTATTATGCCTATAAACATTTGCCAAACGCATTCTTTTAAAGTATTTGGAAGGTTGAAGGATTCAAAAATTTAATATAATGCATCGTCATTAGTAACGAGTTTATATTTCTAGTTTCTACTTTATTGGATGACGGAAAGTGGATTTAATTTCATTATCAGGATTTGTAATGTACGCAAGATGTCAAACAAAACATACAGCCAAATGTATAGCAATTAAAACAAATGTTATGGTTCCCTCTCTTCTGGTGGCAGAATTTTAAACGATGTTTTTGCTGGTTTCGTTTGAACAGGTGGTGAATAGGATGGCATACAGTGGAAGTTCTGATCAAACGGCTCGTTCGTGGGTCATTGAGTTCGGAGACTGTGCCAGGGTTTACAAGGGTCACGAGCATACCGTCAGCTGTATCAAATATAAAGATGGACTGCGTGAGTTGGCTTGTCATTTCTTAGAATTTATTAATTACTGCTCTGCTGTTGATGATAGTGGTGTTGACGACGACACAAATGATGATGGTGATGATGATGACGATGATGATGATGATGATGATGATGATGATGATGATGATGATGATGATGATGATGACGACGACGACGATGATGATGATGGTGATGATGATGATGGTGATGATGATGATGACGACGACGATGATGATGATGATGATGAAGAGAATGAGTAAGGGGATGTTCTCTTGAACGCAATTTCAGTCGTAACTCATCGATTTTAGTCGAAAGTTGAATAAAGAACAAAAAAACTTCTCGAAATCAATTTTTTATTAAATAGCAATAAGTTGTTTCGTGGAAAATCGCTTTTAGTTGTACCTTTCAGCTTGTACATCCTATGGAACACTCTGTCAGGTAGGACGACATCCCATTAATGGCCCGCTTCAACTTTGAGTCTGGAAAATATTATATATTAAAAATATTAATATATTAAATATTATTCTGCTTCAAAATAAAAAAAATAATCTAAAGTAATAATAAATGCGAATCTCTTATATTTAATTTTCTCAACTTTATTACCGACCAATGCCGTGCTTGCAAGTGTTTTTATTTTATTCGTTTTTCTTTTTTTCGTGACCATCCAGCGATCGATCTCAACGACGTTTATTGTTCTTGTTAATGTTTTAAATTTATTTTCAAGTTGTAAACAACATTAAGTACAGTCGTGTATAAATGCTTGTTCATTTTCATAGTTTAGAATCTTATCATCATCATCATCATCATCATTGTTATCATCATCATCGTCATCGTCATCGTTATCCTTATCACCACCGTCATCAACAGTAACCACCTACATTTTCAAAGTAAGGATTTTCAGCGCTACCCGCTTTTGTTTTAATACTCAAACCCAAAAGCAAGACCAGAGCTGTGAAAAAAGCAAGCAAAAATTCAAACCCTAACTCGGACTTCTGAAGAATTCAAACACGGGCCTGCAGTTTTGAAAATTAAACACGAATCCGAGTTTTTACAATTTGAAACATTTATTAAGATTCAGACAAGTTGCATTTTATGATGACAAACTTATGCCCAAACCCGACGTTAATTTTGTAGCTTTAAAAATTCCGAATCTGAATAAAAAAAATCCTTAACTAGAACTCGTTTCTAAGATAATCGTAAATTGAAATCTTCATCAGACAATTAAAAAAAATTATAAACCCGAAAAATTCAAAATCTTAAATCCGTGGCATCCCTAGTAGAGAGTGTAATATTGTATGTATGATTGAATAATTTTACTGAACCCTGGGTTAGGGTTATGGTTTTTCATCATTGTCATCACAATCGTCATTGTCATCTGCAGTATTCAGTATCCCCTTCACTTCTACTATTTTCATCAACATCGTCAATAATGTCACCACCATCATTATCAACAACATTTTCAATGCCACCGCCACAATTATTAACACCACCACCATTATCAACAACATCATTAATACAACCACCACCATTATCAACAACATCATTAAGATAACCACCACCATTATCAACAACATCATTATTGGCACCACCACCATTATCAACAACATCATTATTGGCACCACCACCATTATCAACAACATCATCAATGCTGCCGCCACCTTCATTATCATTACTTCAAAAATGTCAGCAACCTTCAACAGCGCTTTATTACTTTTTGTTATTATTTGAATAGAATTTTCAATAAAAGAACAAATGGAATTTTCATTAAAATTCTTTAGAAATATAAAAAAGACGAAAAATTTTTATTTTTAATTTCAAGTAATCTTTAAAATTTGTTGTAATTCTGCTTAGAGTTAAAAAAATTATTTATTGACGATAAATTATCAAGGTTTTGAATGGTGACAATTATTTTTTTTCAGTTTTCACTGCCGGAGGTGACGGAATGGCGATGTGTTTTGGCACGAAATCTGCAACTTTGCTGCGTACATTTAAAGGCCACGAAGTTTCCATCAATGCAATTCAGGTAATTATTTGATAGCAATAAAACAAAAATACGCATTTTGTTATGCCAAATTGTTTTGCTGAAATGATGGAAAGATAACATATTTAAAATAAAACATGAAATTTATAGAAAATCAAGAAACTTTCAATCGGATCCCTCCTTAGAAGTTTGAATCAAAAATTGAACTTTGACTTTTAACTTAGCATGCAACTTTATTTTATTTACCTGTAGCCTAAGGTTTTATCTTTACTAAGTTCACCTCACAACTATCATTAGTTCGGATATTTGAAAGATATTTAAAAAATTTTGGCTTTTCAAACCAAATCAATGCAAAATTAATTTAAAATAATATCTCATAATACATTTAGAACTCCACCAAAAATTGAAAATGACATTTTTATTTTTTTAAATAAGCTCAGATTATTTAAATGTAAGTTTTTACAGTAGTAATCATTTGTAGTGTAAATGAAAGCTGAAACATAAATGAAATTGTTGCCGGATTTCTTCATGCCGTGGATTTAACAAATACCCCAACTGTTGATTGGTCTTTTTTGGACGTGTTGGTCAAACCGCAGATTAATTGCTGATGACCAAAGTATTAAAGCGCAACAGCTATAATCTGTTTCAACTACCACCTGAATTTGGCTGGCTCCAAAAGCTGTGATGATCCAACAATTAGGAATATATTTAGATGTACGAGCGGATTTTGTAGTTTTATTCTTTCCTCTTCAAATCATGTAAAGTAGATTAAACAGTTCACTGCAGCAGCCGCTAGGCAGTTTTATGAGTTCCATAGATCGGAAATGCCATATTTATTTATTTATTTTATTTATTTATTTGATATTTTTTACGTGGCATTTTGTCATTTAAACTTCTAAGCCACGAACAGATGCGTTTACAAACTCCTTCGAAATGTTTCGACAGTCGCTCAGTCGGTGATGGTGACCGGAAGCTCGTTCTGGGGCTGGCAACGGCAAACATGAGGTCACCAGCCGTTTTCAATCTAGTTTTTGGTAAATGGAGTGAAGTTAAAGCAGGTCATGGCTATACGGGAGGTTTTTGGGGGCAAAAGAGTTATTGCGGATAAAAAATACTATTGAGTTTTCATCAGTGCCTCAGAAATTACATAATAGTCGGCAAAAACTAACAACTCTAAAGATTTAAAAAAGGAACAGAATTACACAACAAAAATTTTTTAGTAAAAATTAATATTTTTCAAAGAGAACGATCTTAATTTAAATTGTATATTATTTACATTACATCACACCAGATCAATTCATGACGAAACCACTATTTTAACTTCCCATTTAACAGATTGCAGACGGAAAACTATTCACAGGCTCATATGACAAAACCTTGAGGAAGTGGGACATCAGTGGATTGAAGGAGCTGGTCATCATGAAGAAAGGAAATGCATTCGACGATCTTCCAGACAGCAGAAACAGCGGAAATGGATCAAAGAGCGGAGATAGTTTCGATGAAAACGATCAAGGCGGTGATTTCAACTCTTGAACAAACAGAAACTGCAATCGAAACATTTGTATCGTGATACATCATTTTTAGCTTGTCTGTGATAGCTTGTAATTCTACAACGACGTTAACCCCGCATTGCCTGGGGTTTTTAGAGGTATTTCTATTGTTTCTTTTTTCTCTATCTATTTTCTTTCTCCTTCTCCTTCTCCTTCTCCTTCTCCTTCTCGTTCTCGTTTTTTTCCTCTCTCGCTCTCCCGCTCTCCCGCTCCTTCTTGTTTTTCCATTTCCTTTCCCTCTCCCTATCGCTTTCCGGCTCCCGCTCGCTTTTCCATTCAAGGTCGTTTTCTCGTTGCCGTTCCCACTCGCTCTCCAGTTCTCGCTCGCTCTCCCGCTCCCACTTGCTTTCCCAATCCTGCTTGCTCTCCCTCCTAGTTTCTTTCTGTCCATAAAACGTAAAATAAATTTGCTAAAAGCTGCTTGAAACCTTCAAACTTTGTTACGTAAATAAAATTTAAATTTTGTTACGCAATAACCTTTGATGATGTTGATTCATTATTTTTTGAATTTCCAATTCATGTTAGCTTAGAACTGAGAAATTGATTTAGAAGTTTATTTTATATTCGCATTAAATTAGATTTGTGACGCTAATAGTGAACAATTGTTGGTTCAAAAACTATCGAGAGAAAAAAAGATCATTCCATCGTATTATTTATCATCTCGGCAGAGGCGTTCTAAAAATACTATTTGACAAAAGAATGACGTTTAAAGTTTTTTTTTACAATTAATCAAGATGTTATTTTTTTATGTTAACACGGTTAATTTTGAAATTCATTCAACAATTTTTTCAATTAAAATTCCAACCAGCACAACAGAAATACAAATTTATTATCATACCTACTTAGATTGTTTCAAGCTATTAATAAGCAGCATAACGAAATAATACAAAAAAGTTCAAGTTGCCGATGTATTTCTAAAACAATTACTAAATCTAAGAACAAAACATTTCAAGACATTGAGACGAATAAATGAAGATGTAAAAAATCGGAATTCAATAAATTTATTTGCGCTGCTGAGCCATCTGTTGAATGTTTTTATTAAGTTTTTTTAAACTATTTTTCAGCTTCAAAATTTCTTCCAGCAAATTTTCATTTTCTATTTTTTGACAATTTTCATCAAGACTTTGAATCGGCGATTGCTCTATTAACACTCTGAGCGTGTACAGGCCTCCAACTTTTTTCATTACCTTCGATTTCATGCCAAGAAGTTCTCTAAGCCTATGATAGAAAGATCCAAATTCAGGTTCACCAAATTCCGAAAGAATCCTGCTTCTTCTCCAGCGCATCAGCCAGGCCACGTCAGTCAGTAGGCGAAGTTTCAACTTGGGGAAGAGTTCACTGCCAACTCTGATCACAAGTTCATCGTCTGGTTGTCTTATGATCGCAAGAACGAGAATGGCGACGAGAGAGCAATACGAGATTATGACGAGTTTGAGAAAGAAAACTTTTCCAACTGTTTCTTCTACTTCGGCTGGCATCTCGTCTAAATTTCCCATGCCGAAAACTGCCACCAGAGTGGTAAAAGCCACAATGTCGAAAGGTTTGTCGGTCGTTTGATGTTCTGTCAGAAGAATTCGCAATGCAAATGAAAACCCAACGTAGATGAAAGAAAATACAAAAAGAAAACTTATAAAGTACTTGGTCAGGGAGCTTTGAAGGGCAACAACAAAACCGTGCCATTGGCTGCAAAACGAAATGTACAAAGCTGCTCTCAGCCAGCCAGCGATGAATATGACTGCCACGATTTTGAAATAACTGCTGAGTAATATCTGGAAAACAACTACGACGAACCACAGAGTCAGACAAACGAATATCATCACATCAACCAATGGAAATCTACACAGAGAATAAAAAAACGAGTTGCTTACGTTGCAGTTGGATATCAACCGCGAAACAGCAACAAACTGGTAGATAGAAAAAATCAAAGAGACCAGCGGCCAAAAAAGCCACAAGATGGCCACTGGGTTTAGTGACGATAAATTCAAGCAAGACGTCGGCGTTGCAGTTTGATCATCTGAGACGTTGGCGCTACACGAGTCGTGCAGTATTGCGGCAAACTTGTCGCTGAGACGATTCATGTTGTACCATGTGAATGAAGCCATGAAGATTACTTGAATCAAAAACAAAAACAACCTTATACTCTTACTGAGCAAGACGTACTCTTCTATTAAAAAATCAAACGGTGTTACAAGCAGCATCTTAGAAGCTCTTCCAATGTTCTGTTCAGAAGAAGCTAAGATTCTTTCTAGACAAGAAACTTTGGGGAATTTCTTAACAGACTTGATTGGTTCGATTGTCAAAATCTTTATCTGTCCTTCGTCGCTTACTTTCAGCTCTTCTCTGCTCTCCGTCGCAATGGTGTCTGGAATCAAATCTGTAACATCGTAAACCAGAGCGTTCGTCGTCGTCTTGAAACCATTTTCAAAGTTTAGAATAAGTTCCAGCATGCGATCAGCTTGAGCCCGACATGCGTACTCAACGACATTCAACTCCTTGTGATCGGGAGATTTCAAGCAAAGAAGTCTCTTCAAGTTATTCGATCCGGCACAACTAGCGAGCAATTCGAAAATTTGCTTCTGATGGAGGAACATTCTCGGAACGCAAGTGTACGAATAGACGACGTGATGGAAGAAAAATTCTGTCTCGAAGTCTTTATGTTTTATCAGATCCAAGCCCAGCACGTATCTGATTGTCTCCGAGTCGGCATTTTGGACGAAGCCTTTGATGTTTAACTTGCAACCGAAATCGTCGACCAGGTGGAGAATCATTGAGGATTTCTGTTTCATGATGTAGTACTCCATCAGTTGTTGCACCAGCAGCTGGTTCTCGTACTGCTTGCCGAAACTCCACAGCTGTAGATTTTCTAAAAATTTTATGAAATCACTTTTTCCTAAATCTCTGGCTCGAAGGAATTCCGATTCTTCGGTAGATGTCTCTATGACCAACTGGTCAAAGTCTTCATAGCAGCTTTCCGGAACAAAAATAATACATTTATGACTCAAATTTGCTGTCTTGATGAAATATTTAACGACACATCCAATGAGGTCCAATGTCGTCAACTCATCAGGAGGCGGAATTTCATGTCGCAGGACTCCTTCGTCGTTGGAAGTCTTCAGTTGACACTTGATGTACTCTTCCTCTATCAGCGATCCGTGATCCTTCTGAGCATCAGTGATAACATAACAAGTCATACAATTAGATTTAGATTTAGAAACGACTTCATTTTTCAACTTTCCAAGTTGCGCTGTTTTTTCGTCTAAAAACCTAAACTCCACCTTATAATCGGCCATCGTTAATAAATTCTATTAAAACCTATATATTTTTCAAATACATAAAAAAATAGCAGAAGTAATATAGCACCAAAAATTGTTCACAATCTAAAGCCATGTGCAGCTTTTAAACGTTTTGAGAACAATTAGAGTAGCTATGTTGATAATAGTCAGGCTGCCGAATGTTGTTTGGTTACTAACTTCAGCTGTGTGGAAAGAAACTAAATATAATGAAGCATCGTTGTGTCACCAGGTTCAACTGTGAGCCTCAGCTGTAGAAACAAAACTCTTGATGGCATTAATAAAATGTTTTCCTGTTATTGTTGTCTTGTATATTAGAAAGTATATTAGAAAAATGTTTAGTCCATCTTTTTCAAGATATGCTCAACAGAGAAACGAAGGATATACAAAATTATTGTAAAATTACTAAAAGTTAATAAATGATGGGGTCCACATTTCACTTGCAATCATAACCAATATTATGTCATTTTCTAATTTTTTCTAATTTTTGGAATTAAAAACCTACGTTTTAAATCTAACGGAAATGAAGTAAAAAAACCACCAAAATACAATTTATGGAGGTTTTCCTTTTGTGAGGAATTGCATGGTCAAAAATAGCTTCAATGAATATTCGACATGGAAATAAACTATTCCAGTTAGAAATTAAATCAATTTATCGGATAGAAGAAAACAATAATTTTCCATTAAAAATAACATCTGCATAAATTACGAATTGAGGCCTATGCAATTAACATAAAGGATGTCCTCAGCATGCACTTCTGTTGTTGTTGTTGTTGCAGAGTTTTACCAATAATAATTACTGATTGTTATATATATATATATATATATATATATATATATATATATATATATATTTATATATATATATATATATATATATATATATATATATATATATATATATATATATATATATATATATATATATATATATATATATATATATATACATATTCATACATAAATGAGCGGTAACGGGAACGGAAAGCCAACTGAGAGCGAACGATCGAGCGGGAAAGGGAGAGCGACCGAGAACGGGAAAGCTACCGGGAGCGGGAAAGCAACCGGGAGCGGGAAAGCGACCGGGAACGGGAACGGGAAAGCGGAGAAGGAAACAGGAGCGAGAGAGGCAAACATTAGAAAAACCTTTAAAAACCACGGGCAACGCCGGGTACCCCCGCTATCTGTTTATAATTTAAAATTCAGTTAGATAGACGGGTTATGACTTTGTAATGTATCGTAATACATCGTAGATGATAAAATATGCAAGCATGAATTTAACAGACAATTTTCCAGGGTTGCATGGAGAACCAGCAATGACGAGCATAACTCCATTTTTATGTCTCCTACCTCATTGTTCTGTTTCGTTTAGTTATACACGGCTATTTCTACTATTTTTATCTTATTTTTTATTTCTCTTTCTTTCTCTCTCTTTATGTCCCTCTTACTCGCCCTGTCTCTCTCTCTTGTCCTCTCCTTCAGTGACAAGCGAACATTTCAAACATAAATGTTATAATTAATTCTTTCACCAACATGAACGTCGTCGGTCACGTAAGCTGACCACGGCAATTTCCGGTGTTTTTATTGGATGTCTTTCTTTCTTGTTATCATTTCTGCATCATCATCATCATCATCATCATCATCATCATCATCATCATCACCATCATCATCATCCTCATCCTCATCCTCATCCTCATCCTCATCCTCATCCTCATCCTCATCCTCATCATCATCATAATCACCGTCACCATCATCACCATCATCACCATCATCACCATGATCGCCATCATCATCATCATCATCATCATCATCATCATCATCATCATCATCATCATCATCATCATCATCATCATCATCATCATCATCATCATCGTCATCGTCATCGTCATCGTCATCGTCATCGTCATCGTCATCGTCATCGTCGTCGTCGTTGTCATCATCATCATCATAATCATCGTCATCAATACAAAATATAATAAGAGCATTATCAATTCATCATTTTTTTATTTAATCCCAAATTGAATATTTTTTTATAATTTTTTTATTATGAAGCATCATAACAAAAGATTTTATCTTTGAGTGAATGAATTCATTCCGTCAAAACAAACTCACCGGGGGGCATCTCAGCGCCACGAACGGCACGAGAGAGAGAGAGACCGCGCTCCACCACCGCAGGACCGCATCCAAGCGATTGTCACCAGGGCATTAGAATGGACGATGATGGACGACGTCGTTATGACGTCGCAATCACGTGGTATGTAAATCGAAATGCGGAACTTCCGCTTTGAAAATGCGCACGCCGACAGGTGGCGACAAGTTTGAATAATTGCATGATCTTTTGTTGCTTGCTTGCTTGCTTGTGATTGCATATAAGACGAGTTGGTTTCCAAATGAACCCAAATATGAACACGTGCACCAAACTCGCACACTGGTTTGTTATTAATACGGTATTTTTTGCGTATATCGTGCATCTAAGAAGGTCTATAGAGGGGTTAAAAAAAGATTTGGCTATATAAATAAACACAATTTGAATGGTAAAACGTGTTATATATCTATATATACATATATATATATATATAAATGAATGTTTGTATGTATGTATGTATGTATATATGTATGTATGTATGTCCTTTATGCATTGCTACACCATTCATCCGATCGTAATGAAATTTTCACACAACCTTGAGAGTCAAGGAGAATCAAATATAGAGAAAAAAATATGAAATCCGTCACAAAATAAGCGGAGCGGAGCGGGTGAGCGAGCGGGAACTATATATATATATATATATATATATATACTAGCGGAGTTACCCGGCGTTGAACTCCGCCTCGCTAATTGCGAGCCAGTCCCAAGCCTGGATAAAGGAGGAGGGACAGTTAAAAGGATCAAATTTTGATCCACGACAGGAAGTACTTATGTGCTTCCTACATACAGCCAATTTAATCTTAAAACACTTAGTGTAAAGGACTATAAACTATCATAAAAAAAAATACCCGGCGTTGCTCGGGGTTTTCAGAGGTTTTTTATCATTTTTCTCTCTTGCTCCCGTTTCCTTCCCCGCTTGCTCTCCCTTTCCGTTCCCGCTTGCTCTCCCGTTTCCGTACGCGCTCGCGCTCATTTTTCCTTTTCCACTCTTTCATAACTTATTTTAGCCCATAAAACGTAAAATAGATTTGCTAAAAGTTGCTTGAAGCCTTCAAGCGTTGTTACGTAAACAAAATTTGAATTTTATTACGCATTTACCTTCGATGGTCGTACATAGGAACTTTTGGCCTGGAAAGTTAAGAAGGGAAAAAGGTTAAGAAGGTTTGGACTCCTTCTCCGATCCTCCGGCTCAGGGGGCCAAAAAACCTTCCGGGCCAAAAGTGCCTATACATGATCATTGCATAAATTTTCGAAGCACTGTTTACAATTGCGTAACAGGCATTACTTGCTAATGGACTTCTTAATATTAAGAAGTCCATGACTTGCTTCCCAGTCTTGCATAATGTGACCGATTGCGCGTTATTACAAATTATTAAGAGATAGATGGGGCGGGAAAGCGACCGGAATCGGATAAGTGACCGGGAGCGGGAAAGCGACCGGGAGTGAGAGAGCAAGCGGGAACGGGAAAGCGACCGGGAGCGGTGAGAAAACGGGGAATTAAACGGGAGCTAGAGAAAAACGATAAAAAAACTCTAAAACCCCCTGAGCAACTCGGGGTAACCCCGCTAGTATATATATATTATTGAAAATACGTTTTACGTATTTACATTTTCTGATTGATAGAACAACATTCTTTTTTAAACTTTTCCAGGCACGTCAGAGTGAGCGTTGTATGCGTAAAAATGCGATAATGTTAATTTAATCTATATATATAAGAGAACATGTCCTGACTGACTGACTGACTGACTGACTGACTGACTGACTGACAGACTGACTGATAATCAACGCCGAGCTCAAACGCCTCATCCTAGGAACGTGAAATTTGGAACTTATATTACCTTTATTGCGTAAGCATCCACTAAGAAAGGATTCTTGAAACTTTTGCTCCTGAGGGGAATAAACTGGAAAACAAACTTTTTTCTAAAACAATGTATATCTCGAAAACCAAAAATGAGGAGATTTTGAAATTTGGTATATGGATTCTTTTTGAAAAAAAAAAAATAAGTGTTTCACCATTTTTTGAAAATTCGGTTTCCCGGACCTCAAATTTGGTTGGAAAATTGGGTTATTTGGTTTTTAAAGTAGCTGCCACTCAAAAACTGTGAATGCTACAGGAGTAAAAATTAGTATTTAGTTTCTACTCCAAAAATAATAAAATACGTGTTTTAACATTTTTTGAAAATTTGGTTTCCAGGACTTCAAATGTGGGGTGGAAAATAGGGTTATTTGTTTTTTAAAGTAACTGCTGCTCAAAAACTGTAAATACCACAGATGTAAAAATTAGTATTTAGTTTCTATTCTAAAAATAAAAATATACGTGTTTCACCATTTTTTACAAATTTGGTTTCCAGGACCTTAAATGTGGGGTGGAAAATAGGATTACTTGGTTTTTAAAGTAACTGCTACTCAAAAACTGTGAATGCTACAGATGTAAAAATTAGTATTTAGTATTTTTTTTATTGAGATTTAGATTTTAAAATAACTGCTACTCAACAACTGCAAGCATTACAGATGTAAAACTTAGTATTTTGAGGTTTTGTGCCGGTTAAAAGTAGCTGAGTCCAGTTTATCACCGGTCGGGCCAAGCCGTTATTTTAGGGTCTTCTTACGGGCCAGGCTAAACCTTAAATCAAGGTGGTACGGGCCGAGGTTTTTCACTAAGCATATAGACATTTTAGTGATTTTAGGGTCTTCAGACGGGCCGGGCCAAACCTGAAGTCAAGGTGGGACGGGCCGAAGTTTTTCATCAAGTATATAGAGTTTCTAGGCCTGTAAAAATGGGCCGGGCCCAAATTAGACGGGCCGTGCGGGCCAGGAATTTTGGTTTTGAAACGGGCTGGGCCAAGTTGTCGACGGGCCGAGCCGATACCTATGGATGCACGGTTCAAATTCTCTAATTTCATGCGAGCGAAGCCGCTACGGCACTGCTAGTTTGTAAATAAATACCAGTGTTGTAGTTTATACGGCGAACGATGCGAAAAAAAGCGAAATGCGAAAGCGAAAAAAGCACAAGCAGCTTATAAATTAATATAAATGCATATGCAGCTTATAAATTAATATAAATGCATATGCAGCTTATAAATTAATATAAATGGCCATGCAGCTTATAAATTATAAATTAATATAAATGCATTTTCCCCCATTTAATAAAGAACAAACAAGAACAACACAAACATTATTTCTTTGTGCTTATTGAGTTTTAAAACTTTTCGCTTACACACGCACACATAAGCACACAAACACACACACATACATATGATTGTTTGACTAACTATATAGACATACCCACGCCTATACACATACTTACCAATATATACTCATTTACACATATATATATATATATATATATATATATATATATATATATATATATATATATATATATATATATATATATATATATATATATATAAACGCATATAGACACATCGTGTCATTATTTTTACGAGCACCCTCCATTTGGACCGCCTACTAAACATCTCCTTGTCTCCTGCTAATTGAACTTTCAGTATGCCTCGAGAGCTTTTAACAAGAGGGAGGACATCTGCCCTCTTGGCCGTTCAACATTCTTTTTCATTAATTAATTAATTAATTACATTACAATTATAATTTACTTGCACTTTTCGGTCACAAAAAAAACCAGCTGAGACTTATTTTTAGTTTTTTCGAGAGGTTGTAAAAAAACAGAGTTTTAAGAATGCTCTCTGGAGTGGATCGATTTTGAAATTTATTCACTATCGTTCCATGTTCCGCTACAATTCTGCTTACAAACTATTTTTTATCGCATATGATTAAATCTCAATTACAAGCTTTATTTATTACAAATTTTTTATTCACCGCCATAAAAGTCAATATGTCATTTTACGCTATTTAATATCAATATTAATATTAGAAATTGTTTTAATAATAGACTTAATGTCAATCTATAAACACCAAAATAATTCTAAAACAGTGGTAGTGGTAAAACTGATCAAAACTGTTCCACTAAAGCGTATTGCTATATCAAAATTGAGTCAATCAATAAATCAATCATTCAAATCAACTTATAGAAATTGCTCCTTAGTAGATAAAGTACAAAGACAATGAAAATTTAATATTAAAAAGTTTCAATATTTTAAATCGAATAGATTATTCTTTTTCAATTAATCGTTGCACGTTGAAAATTAGTTAACACAAAATGCCAATGTTGAAAATGTCATTCTAGTTTAGTGCTGGTCTAGAATTAACTCCTATTTAGTTTGAACTTGTCAGCTAGAAAGAACAGAAGCAAGTCATTCTGAATGATGTGGAAAACTAGCATAAAGTTTGGAGGATGCAAATAAACAGGTCTGCAGTAACACTGCACATTATCGCCGCTTGTTTCTCCAACGATGCATTTTCATCTACAACTCTGTTTTCAAAGAAAACACTAAGTTTTGAAAACTTTAAATTAGCAGAACCGTAAAAAACAGGATGTTTTTAATTTG